>VZRF01006954.1:103731-581666 GCA_013396875.1 Vireo altiloquus
TGCCGGGCACAGAGCTCCCTTCCCGTACGTGGGAAGGTGATGCCCAGAGTGGATTTCCCGGGCAAGGCGTGTCTGTGCCCGGCAGCCGCAGGGCAGGTAGGGGTACGGGCAGGATGGGCTCCTCCCAGTTGCTGGAGCAGAAGTTACTTGTCTTTACCCCTGGAAAAGGCAAAATGCCGGCGCTGTCGCCATCATTCTCCTTTGGAAAGTAATTTACATCCCCTCCCGTTGGATGTCCCCATCAGGGACAAGCCTCATGCTCTCAAGCCCCCTGTCCCCAGTGCCTCCTCTCCCAACCTGGGCAGCTCCAGAGCCCCCATGTAAAACCTTCTGGCTTAAGGGATGATGCTGCCAGCTCCGTGCAGGGAGTGCAGTTGTGGCTTGTCCTCTGCGACTCCTTTTCCCCATCTCCTCCAGCCTTGCCAGACCAAGCCGCTGAAGGGTTGGGAGGTGGGAGCCCCAGCTCCCTTTTCTGGCTTTTCCCTGCTGTATTGAACAGGTCTCTCTGGACTTTTAAAAATGCACGCAGTCTGGTCAAACCCACTAAATCTAGGAATAGCTCTAAATATTAGTGCTGCTAGTACCATTATTTGGCAATGAGCAGTAAAGTTAGTGAAACATCAGGATGCTGCAGATAACTGAGCAAATCTCTGCCCAGGTCCCATCCTCTTCTGTGAAACCTGCTGCTATGAACTTGTTTGGTTAGATTTCTATTTACCTGCTTGTTCCTCTGTTCTGCTGTGAAGCTGTAAGACTGCATTTTACTGCATTTTACTCCTGTTTTAAACTTCTTCAAATAATATGGAGCAACTACTGAGTAAATGAGAACAATGTCCCCTCTCTCCTGCCTTTTAAATCATCGGCATGCATTTACAGCAGCACCAAATGTTCCCCACAGCACTCTGGGAGCAACTAGAAGGCACAGTTATTTTCTTCCCCCTATATATTTATTCTGCTAAGATTTATCTGCTGTTCCAGCTGGCCCATAAAAATCCCTTCTAGGCTTACGCTTGATTTACAAGGTCACAACCTGGGAAAAAATTATTTATTTATTTACGCACTGTTTATTTAACCCTGACTAAAGGCCACACACCAGCATGGACCTGCTGCTTGGCAAACCATTCCCTTGTGTTCCCATGGACTTTGCTTTGCTGCTCGTCATCTGCTGGACCAAAGCATGACCCTCTTTAGTGGGAAGGGAAGGAGGCATGACATCTTCAGGAGCAGAGGGAGACCTTATGCCAAATGAAAAGCAGAAGGATTGTTTCTAGGAGTATTTGCCCAGGTCTGGTATCTGTAATCCTGATCTAAAAAAAAAAAAAAAAATAGGAAACCAGGTTAGTGGAGCTTTGGGATAGAAACAATTTTTTCTTTTCTACATTTAGCTGGAACACTTAAAGTAAGTACGAGCCCCATGGTGCATCATTGCACCAAAGCCTTCACAGCAGAGATGATTGGATTAATTTTGTGAATGTGTACAGTCCATTTTAGGGCAAAGTCAGCCAGAAAAAAATCTGATAAAATCTTAAATATTTTTCCCAAGATGACACTGAAGCAGTGTTGGGGATACCCTGCAGCTGTTTTACTTGCTATTCCTGGAGCACCATCCATCTGTCATCTGTCCAGACCCATTATTGCTGTAATATCTTTATACAGTTAATAAATACCGTAAACTAATAAAATGCCAGCTCTCTGCCTATCAAGCTGTCCTATCAGATCTCCAGCAGGAGGTCTCTTCCCACCATAAGAGAAGATAAGCTTAAAGGTGGGAAGAGTAAAGGAAATTATTAGCAAGTCTTCTGCAATAAAGCAGAAGACACATAATTGTGTGTTGCTTCTCTGTGTCTTTGTTGGTTCCACACACGTCAATCTGGAATGTCAGATCAGAGCTGGAGCCAGAATGTCTTTGGGAAACAATGCATCTCCAAAGGGAAAAATAAGCAAATTTACGAATTCTGGACCTTGCAGCACAGAGCAGCCAAATATTCACTGTAGGCTTAACCCCTTTCAGAGCATTACTTTTTGCAAATCTCCTTTAACTCAAAATGTCCTTGGTTTTTTGGGTTTTTTTTTGCATTTCAGACAGCTCTTTAACATGATTTTAATACTGCCTTCTGTTTGCATATTATTTAAGGATGTTATGTTAGGTCAAGAAAAGAGCTTACAGCACTGAAATGGTTTGTTTCTACTTGCTGTCCAGATCACAGTTTTTAATGAGCAACTAATTTATTTTTTCCTCTGGAAGTCTTAAAAAAAAAATTAAAAAGAAAGCCCAAACTCTCAGTAGTTATTAGGAGACATCAGTCTTACATTGTGTGGAGGATAACAGGTAGATCCAATGAGAATCAAAATGTATTGCATTTGAGGAACCCTGTTGGCATGAGCTGTGAAACCTCAGCATTTCAGGAACTGAAGTGGGCTACGTGGGTGTATTTTTAAACCCGGTTCTCTGAGATGCTTTACACAGCTTCCAGCTTGTCCTCCTGCCTCTCCCTCCATGCAAAACAGATTGCAAGGTGAGGGTCCTGCTGAAAGGGCTCTGTCCCTACAAGAACAGCACTGCCCTGGGGAATGTCAGCAGCACCAGCTGTGGGGCAGGAGGCTGGAAATGGTGCTGGACACTGGGACTTATTCCTTCCTTCCTTGTAGCTGTAGCTAGGACAGTGGATTTGCTCTAACTTGCTGGTGTAGGCCATCCCTGAATCTCCAGGGCTGCTCTGAGCTCTGTGTGCCTTGTGATGCCCCTTATGACCCAGAAGAATCTTGTCTTCCTTGCCCAGTCTTGGTCCAGTCGTGACTTCATGAATGAAATTCAGAGACCACCATTATTAGCATAATGCCCTCCAAAAAGATGAGCTATTTGTTCCCTTAAGGCATAAATCAAAGCCCACTGAAAAGCCTGTAAATCCTCCCATTGATTTCAGTGAGCCTCATGTTGTCATCCCTTCTCTGGAGACAAAGGACTACGTGAAAGCAAATTAAAAATGCATTTTCTGTCCATTTTATTTCCTGCTGTCTTCCTAAATCTCTTTGCAAACTTAGCATGCATCTGATAAATCATTTTGTGTTTGCTACCTGGACAGATGACTAAAACCTGCAGGAAAGCAGGTGAGAAACAGCTCTGTGAGTCCTCATGTGAAGTGGTCAGGCTTCCCCCTCTCCACGCTGGCCCAGGAAGAAATTGTCACTTGGCTCTGTTCACACTGGACATTTGTTATTAGAGAAATAGAGACATGATGGAACATTGCCACAAGATCCATGTCTCTTGTTTTTAAAATAAACATCTTGGCTTTGAATTGACGTTTATTTTCCATAAATGCCTCAGCTTCAATTTGGCATTTCAGCAACAGCGGGAGGCTGTTATCCTGTGACAACACGCAATTCCATTGACATTATCTCCCAAGCACATGTGACAGTGCTCCAAATACCATATGTGGTTGATTTTAGTTGAACAATATCATGAAAATATAAAGCAAAGGTATCAAAGAACAGAAGCGGCCCTACTTTCCAGCCCTGTGCCGTGCATGTTACGCCATAATTCCGTGGGGAATGCTGTGTACAAATGTGAGCTACCTTAGGAAGTTTACCCTGAGTTCGACTTCGGGGGTCCAAAGCAATGAATGCTTATTAATTCCTGCTCACTCGAGTGCTGTGGCTGATGTGTTGGTTAGCATGTACAGGAACTGAGCATATCAACATTTTGAAAAGCTCCAAACCAATCTGAACACACATAAATAAATCCCGATGCTCTGGAACACCCTGTCACAGCAACCCAGCCCATGTTTAGAGTACTTTTGTCATCAGGAGACAGTCTTACAAGCATGCTGATTCATGAATTCCCTTCAGGTGCTAAAAGAGAAGCGATGACTAAATGTGACTGTCTTTCTCACACACTGAGCAAAACTGTGCTGAAGTTTCTTGTCTCCTGAAATCTGTGTTTCATTGTTGCTAAAAAGTCAATATTCAGGAAAAGGCTGAGTTTGACCAACTATTCAATTCTCCCAGAATGCATTTTATTTGCAATCTGTACTAATGTTAATCTGGAGCAATAATAATGTGCTCATTGATTCAGATTACAACTAAGCCTTTAATTGCTCAAGTTGCCAGGTCTCTCTGTCTGCATCCCGCTGTACTTTCTTGACATCCAGACTCCTCAACAGAGATGCTGGCACTGTGAGAAAATGCTGCCTCTTTTTTAAGCATCAGCAATTCCTGTGAGAGGGGTGGCAAAACACTTTACAGCAGGCCAGAAAACCCTGCTGTGGCCAGAACCTTTGTTTATACAGAGAGATTGTGGTCAGACATGAGAGCAGAGGAGTGATGACTGAGTCCTCTGAGATTTTACTTTAGTCTATTCCTGCTTCAATGCATACTGGCTGCAAGAAGTTGCCTTATTTCTCCATCCTGAAGCTTACCCATCCATAGGATGACAATAGCATGCTTTGGGAAACTCCATCTCAGATTTTAACTGTAAAAAAACTGTTGCTTTAAAAGCACATCTTGAAGTGTGGGCTTGATGAAAAAGCACAGCAGCAGCGTTTCAGTGTCCAGCAGCATGCTGGGTGGTGAAATGTGGAATTCAGAGACCATTTCTTTCCCCTTCACATCACAGATAACTAGAGCATGTAATCAAGTGCCTGGAATGTTCCAAAAGACTCATTCAGTATTTTCAGATGTATGGGAAATCTGAATCTATGTTCTGAATGGCAAAAGACTGACTTGAGGAGCATGGCTGGGGGTCAGCTCCAGCTGGCTGTGATAGTGGGTGATGGTTGGGACTGATTTAGAGGTCTGGTCAGCCCAGTGCTGTTGGCTGAGTGTCTCCAGATGTAGCACTGAGGCCTTGGATTCTGTAGGGAAATGGGTTAGGGCTCCCACTGAGAGAAAATACATTCTGGATTTTTTTAAAGCCAGAAAAGTCAGTTGCAGTTCATGCTAACTTAGGGCAGTACCATGGGAAAGATCTCTGAAGACTTGAGATTGTGTCATAACATGTGAAAAATTAAATAGTTGTTCCGTTTTTGTGGCATTGAGAGTGCCTTTAGAATTCTGGGGGATTCTGAATTGCAAATTTTAATTTTGGGACCTATTTTTTTGGCAGTTTATAATATTCAGTGACAGGCTGTTTCAGTGACTGCTTTTATTTGATGCAAATAAATATAGGATTAACTGAAAGGAAGAGATAGTAGGATGTATCAGTGTTAGCTGGGGTCTTGCAGAGCCCTGCAAGGCTGCCATCAAGTAGCATAAGGAAATACAAATATTAATAATAATCTTAGAAAAATATATTGCAACCATTTTAGTCTAATTCTGTGTTGCTCTTTTTTCCCTAACCTGTTGCTTTGTACCTCTCTGATAAATGTCTTTGATATCTACTTCTGGAAACTGCTGAGGAAGTTTAAACCTCCTTAACATCAACCTCAGATGTAGCCAACGCCTGTCATTGAGTGGAAACTGCTGGGGTTCAATCATCACAGAATAAATGGGTGGGTGAGCTCACCTGCTACCAGCTAATGCACTGCCCTGCCTGACTTGCAGACCAGCTGAGCCTCTGGCAAGTGGGGAAAGAAAAATGCTGGAATCCTGTGGTATCTCCTTCTAAACACATTCCCAGTGCTTAAAACAATGTTTACAGTAACACATCTGCCTCTGATAATCTCTTCTTGCTGGTTACAAGACACCTCTGCTGACTGTTTCTTGGTGGAACTGGTACTGCTTCTTCAGATTAAGTTTTTGTTACCTCTGCATCTTTTGCTTTTCAGTAGCTGTGGATCAGGGCATGCACCTTTTTTTATTTATTCAGTCTATCATAAAATCATCCTAAAATAGTGATACATTATTTAACTTTTCACCCATTTGCTTATCAATTTGTAATTACAAATTAAATAATGATATTCCGGCTCTGCAGGTAACATTTCTAATGGCAAATCCCCTTTTAGGTACCACCTATTGGGAAATACTTCTTCAATCTGCATTTGGCAGCAGATACCTGGTATGACAAGGTGAAGTGCTCAGCATTCCCATTTCCTGGAGGTAAAGTGGATAAGCGTGTTCTGTACTTTTGGAAATCTGGTCAGAATCTAAAGCTATATATCTATATATTTCAGTAAAATAATTATGGTTTGAGAGTGTAGTTTTAATTGGAAAAAAAAAAAAAGCTGAAGTGACTCTGAGTCTGATTTTGGTCTCAGTGTCTTTTTCTTCATCATGACTTGTCCCAGAGTATTTTTTGAGCTAAATGACTCTCCTGCATTTAAAGTTCTGTATTGTGTGGGTATTTGAGTCTGACAATAATCTGGGCAACAGACCACGATCTGGGTGTCAGTCCAGTGCTGGCAGCTGCAGACAATCCCTTCACCGTTCCTGACATGCTGTGCTGGTGGTGCCAGGTCACCAAAGACTTTAGCATGGACAGTGAAGCCACGACACCAGCAACACTGGCAGAGAGCAGGCTCTGATCCAGCCTGGTAGCGCTGGGTTAGATTCGCGTGGATTTGGGGAAGACTGGAGGGGACTCAACCCCTTGCAGGATGAGGCCATCAGTGAACTTCCCCCACACCCAACAAAGCCTTCCTGTCAGATTCCTCTCTAGTTTTATTCTGTGTCTGATGAAGCAAAATTATTATTGAGTCTTATCTCAAATTTTATTGTAAGAGCCTAATTTTGAAGTCAGTCAATTTAACAAGACCTCCCTTTCTCCCCTCCTCTTCCATCAGCAAGACATTTAGTAATATACAAATACCTCACTATGGCTTCAAGCTCAATTCATTTATGACCAAGTAACATAAAGGACACTTGCAAGGAATTCTTGATATGCCTGCTTTTTATATGCAATGTTTTTGGACAAAAAAGGAGATTAACCTTTTTTTTTTTTTTTTAAGGTTTTCTCTATCAGCTGCTATACTTAATGCATATAACTCCCTCATAGCTGAGTAACAAAATCTTGTATCTGCCAACAAATTTGTAATGCATTAGTAACAAAGCCATAATTGTATCTAATAAATACTCTCTTTGCTCTCACTGGGCTTTTGTGAGTCTGAATAGCTGTGAACCACTTTGCAGCCCTCATCTGAAAGGTCTCCTATAGACAGAATATTATGACTATTTTAAATAGAAAAACTGTTATTGAGGCACCCCTGTGTTCAAGCTGCTCTTGACAGTAACCACAGGCTGCTCACTGCAGCCTTGCAATCTGAAACTGCTAAGCTTGTAGTTAGCTTAGCTATTGTCACTCAGCAAACACCTTGTTCCTCATGATTTATTTATCCTTCTCTTCGGCAGACTGTCCAGGAATGAGTTTGGGACTTTTTACTCATTAATTATTCATAATGATTCAGGGAAGTTGTTGATGCAAAGACATTTCAGGCCACAGGCTCTCTATGAACTCTTTGCCTTCCTGATGCCTTTGTGTATTTGCTGTCGCTCACGTATTGTCTACAGACCTCATGGATCACTGCAAACCATATCATGTGGCATTGCTTCTGTTCCCCAAAGGATGAGTCCCCAACCCAAGAGAGGCACTTCTGGAAGGAACACAGGAGGGCTTCTAACATGAACATTAGGGCATCTCATTGTTTCCCAGGTCTAGGCAGCTCTCATTCAACTGCTTATGAAATCACATATTTTTGGAGACTGGGTTGGGCAGCTGGCCTTGCTGTCACCTTTTTACTTCAGCTGCTACTAGAAGTTGTACTACAGTGGGTTGGTGGTTTGAGTGAGGTGAGAGAAGGACTGAATCTGGCCTGTGGTACAGGAGTGCCCTCCTACAGACTTAATCACATCCATTGGGTCAGCTTTAGGAAGGGAATCAGTGGGACAGACAGGATAAATGACTTTGCCCAGAAGGAACGTTGCGAGGTCGGCCTGTAACTGGCAACTTCAGCATCTCCATTGGTGTTTGGCCTGTGGGATTGGTGCCTCTGATTACAATGAACTTGTCTTTTCCTCTTTGTGCCCATTTCCTGCTCTTATTACTCTTGGCACCAGTTCCCATAGCATGAAAAGACATTCTTGTGGGAGCAGGATTTAGGGGGCAGGGCTCTTGTTTCTCCCTCAGTGAAAAGGGCTGATAATCCTGACATGCTGTTAGGCCTCTGGGGAGTGGTGGCTGGGCTTACACAATCACCATGAGCAGGAGTTACATGCAAGACATAAAGTAATCCCTCTACTCTATTGAAAATAGAGTAGCAAATAAACACCTGGTATTAGCCTACTGGCAGTGCCTGAGTCCAGGCTGAAGTGCCAACTTTTAGAAATATGTGAGCCTAGTGGCGTGATCCCAAAAGCAAGCAGTGAGAACAACCAGAGGCCTTCACACTGTAGCTGGAGTGGAAAGACTGAAAGAACTGAGTTTGTTTACTCCAGAGACATCACTAAGGGGACACAATGACAGTGTAAAATGTTCCTGCAAAGAAGAGAGGAATAAACTGTTCTCTGCTAGATACAGGAGAAGAAGGAATGGTCATACATTACAGCAAGAGCCGTTTAGGCTGCAGTGGAGACAGCTGGACTCAAGTCTGGGATGGCTGGGAAGTGACTTTATGCAATTAAGTGAGGTCTCAGGTTAGAAGCATCACTGAATTTTAGAGTTTAAAGTTCTCTTACATGTAGTAAAGAGAAATGTTAGTTCTGGCTGTGCTTCAATTCTCTTTGAAGAAGCTTTTTTCTCTATATTGTCTAATGAGGGAGCCCAGCTTCCTACATTAGCCAATTCATTTAAGTGTCTAAAGCTAAATGGTATGAATCTGGGCCTCAGTGACTGGCCTTTAGCCTATGGCTCATCCTCAGACCCTGTGAGTCCTGTGTCATGGTCTCCAGTTTCTGCTTTCATCGTTGCCTTTCAACCGCTTTGATGCAGCAAATCTTTGCTTCACAGAAGCTTGAACAACCTTAACATTATACATATTTTCTTCTCTTCAGGAAAGTTAGGCATTTGTTTACTGTGCCAAACTCATTGATTATTTGCTATTTGAATACATAAACATGATTCTAAAGGCTTTATCAGCTCAACCATTTTTTTTCTAAAATAACTGATAAAGAGTAACATTATGCCTACTGGGTCATATTCCAATGTAAGTGCTAAAAAGCAGATAAGGAAAAAGAGGTTCTAGTCTCGGTCTTCAAAGATTCTTTAGAAATCAATACAATCAAGTAGTGTAAAAAAACTAGAAAAGGATGCCATAGCAATCCCATAATAACCTGGCTGTCCTACCAGGTCAGAAGATGTAGCACTAACAAAAGTTTATCTATAACTCCATTTACTGTGAACTAAGGCAGTATTGAGGCATCATCTTGGTTATTTAACACCAAACACCGTTTTGTGGCAAAGATGCCTTCCCCAAAAAAAATCATACTGGCCTAAAACTCTTAAGGTTTTACGTTTAGAAAAACTGAGGTCTTTCTTAAATGCTCTGTATTCCGGTTGTTTTTTGTTTGTTTGTTTCCTGGTGGATTTTTTTTCCTTAAGTTTTTGGGGTGCTCTCGCTTTGCTTTTCATGTTGTAAGCCTGCAAGAAAATAAAAGGTGAGTGTCTTCAATGAACTTTCTGGATCTGAAACTGAAAAAAGCATGGAATTGACATTAAAAACTGGAATCAAAATGCTTGTGTTGGGCAAGCTTCCGCAGCAGGACAGGAGGTCTGTAACATGGCATACTCTATATCCATGCTTCCATGATCCATTCATCGCAGAAATGAATGCTGATGGAATGACTGCAAAGCATGATGATGATGATGATGATTCTGATCTCTCTTCTCAAGTCTTTCCTCCTGTCATCTAATTTCAACCAGGGCTGACAGAGGACAGCAGATCTCCAGCAGAATGAGCTCCTATCAATGTTAATGAAAACAGTATTTGGGCAGAGTGAAGGAAGCTACCAGTGCCTCACTCACAGAAAGGCAGCTGCAGAGCTTCTTTCAGAGCTTCAGATATCCAAGAACACACACAGCAGAAATATATTTGAAATTAAGCTCCCCACAGTTTTAATTTTCAGAGGAGTAATTGCTTAAATGATATGTGGTTAGAATTATGGCAATTAGAGGCTCAGTTGCTCTATTGCCACCTACTCCTCATCCCCCCAGCCCCAAGTACTTTGAACCCCTTTTCTTCCTATCAGCAAATTAAAACTAAAGAAAAGTTAAAACACCTCCTGGGAATTACATTTTTCTGCCCTGTGTTTGTTCTCTACAGCCAATCCTTACTTCATACTCACCCCAGTTATTGTTACAAATGGAGACTGACTTTTTTATTTTAATTGCCAGCTCAACCAGGTCTACTTGATCCCTTAGAATCAAACACTGTTTTCCTTCCAGCTCTATAAACAGCGAAGCTCCTGGGCTCAGCTAGACAGTAGCTACTGCTCTTACACTGCTGTAAAGGCATGAGCTGTATCACAGCACAGCTTGCTCCTGCAGCTGCCTTGGCTCCAGAGGGGTGTTTGTGTCAGTAAACTAATCACACATGACTTGGACAAGAGGCAGGCAGGAGTAGATAAGGGGCTGTTTTTGCAGAGTCCGTTCTTTGTCCACGGCCGTGTTTTGGTGAATGAAATCATCGCAGTGCAGACAGCAGTGTGACTGAGCAGGAAGGGAGCCTGGTTGCCCCTTAGTTACAATCCCCACTTGGTTATGTGCTCCCAGCCTTGGATATTTAACCCTTGTGTGGCTTCTTCTCTGAGCAGTAAAATTTTGTGTAAGAACAGTAGTGTGTTGTCTGGAGGTGGTGAATTTTAATACCTTTAAACAAGCCATATATACTAAACAGACAGACACTTAGGAAAGAGAAGCAAAAGCTTCCCCAGCATTTTCCTCATATGTATGACAGAGTAGGAAGAAATAGTGCTTTTTGTGTGCAAGATTTGTCCCTCCAGTATAAGTGGGAAGCTAATAACTGGGATATTTTTAGTCCCAGTGCCATGAGCTACTTATGGCATGGTGTAGCTCCAATATAAAAAAAATGTATAGTGTCTCTCTTCCCTAGTTGCAACATAAATAAATTTCTTAGCTGAGCAGTTCCCACATTTGTTGTTTTGGTGAGTGAGATGGAGATGGTCTGTCTGTGGGTGCTGCCCACCACACAGGGACTTCATACCCAGCAGGAGCCATTCCCAAGGATCCCAGCTGGTGAACTGCAGTGTGCCCTGCTAGGCTTGCAAGTAAGTGTGCCTTCAAGAGAGGACCTGGTTTTGAAATTTTAATTGACTGCAAGTGTTCTTAACTTTGCAGGAAGATGATTGCAGGAAGGAAATGGGCTCAGGTGAGCTGTGAAGGGAAGGAAAATAAGCACTGTGAGACAGATAACAAACCTGGTGTGCTGCTGCAGAGAATTGCTGTGAACACAGATGGGGAAAAACTTCTGTGCAAGGGAGTGCGTTTAGCAACTTAACAGGAGATGTCCTGAAGAATGGCTTTGGACAAGACACTTGAACATAGCTACAGCAGCTGAAGAAGAAGAAGGAATATCAAGAAAAGCTGTGGAGCAGTTTTTAGAAGTTTTTAGAGAAGCAGCAGAGATCCTGAACTGATCACAAGGCAGAACACAAGTGTGATCAGCTGTGCTCAAGCAGAAAGGTACAGTCTATTCCTGCCTTTGGAATTCAATGTAGCAAGGACTGTCTCCTTTGAGAGAGAGATGACACTGAGACTAGAAGAGACTGGGGAATTTATTTTGCGTAAACAGAAGACCTATGGATGGGCTGATCTACACGGTTCACTAAATATTTCAGGCTGGACTCCATTATTCCTTATTGTTTGATATGTCTTCCCTGGAAGCTCAGAAATATGGCTCTTCATCAATTAAACAATGTTGGATGGAGTTTTAAAACCTTGCTCAAGAGCTACATCCAGGAATTCAGGCAGCTGGCTGGATCTGAGCCGCTGGGTTTTGACTTGAAAACAAAGAAAACCCTCCTATGGGTTTTCTGAGAGATCTATTACTATCAGTTTGTCTTTCGCCTGAAATGAGCCATTATCTGCCTCCTTGGGATCAAAGGTAAATAATTCATGAACACAAGAGAAAAGGAAAAAGGAATCCTTTAGCAAGATAACTGCACATTTTGAGGCAGCCTGTTGTCAGGTCATGGCATGGTGTTCCTATGTCACTGATCTGAACAGCAACAGGGAAAAAAGGTTTAAACGGGGAAAAAGGTTTCAGGAAATGAATGAGCTCAGAATTTTTTCATAGACACAGCCTTCTTGCAGTGATGATCACACAGGGTCTTCAAGCTGCGGCTGTTGGATTTGTACACTGCCCCTTCAACTCACCCAGCCTGAGTGGATGGAGAGCACTGTGCCACGGCTCACACTTAGCACGTGCAATTATTAGCACTTTTAATGTGTTCTCTTCTACATCTCTCAATTTCTCACCTCTTTCACAGTCTCAAGGTATTAGCCTGTACTCTGTGTTTGATCCTCGGGTTCTTCTTGCACCTTTCTTGGTTGGATGGGTTGAGTGTGGCATTGCAGTCATGCAGAAGAGTCAGTTTGCAGGTGTTAGGTTGGGCTGGAACAGCTTCCCCTGCACTACTGTCCCTCAGTACAGATAGGAAAGTTTGGATCATCTCATCAAAAACAAATTATTTGTCTCTCATTATGTTTTAAGCTCTGTGCAGCCTTGCTCCTCAACACAGTGAACTCTCTCAAGTGTTTATTGCTGTCCTGGTTAGCTTTCCCTCACTGCATTAGCCGTGCAAAGAACTCCCCATTTTTTATCACACTCATCATCATGATAACATGTTTGTGTGCTGCTGCTTGTAGCTCTAAAGATGAGGAAACAACACTGCTGTACTTCAACTCTATGAGCCCCTGTGCTTTATGCTCCCTGTCTGCCCTGAGCTCTGTTCTGAGCTCATTTAAACTTCTGTTTACTTCCCCTTCTCTGGGGAAAACGGAGGAAGGGGCCAAACTGTTACAGCATGGGTAATGTCAGGATGGGCCAAAGGGGTAATGAGGGAAAACAAGAAGTGAGATTAAAATTGGAGACAAACCTTCTCTGCTGTAGCACTGATATATGGGATAATTCCTCCCATCCTCTTCCTACTTCAGATTCATAAACATGACAATATGTTTAGAAAATCCACTTTCTGCTAACCTTCTCTTTGCTGTAAGATGTTACAATTTCATGGAAGAAAGGAATCCTGCTTTTTGAGTAACTTTTTTCTTTCTTATCCTCAGATCCTCCATTGGTAACTAAGGAAGCAATTTTAGCCCACTTTAATATGCTGTATGAGACAGGGATTATGCTTCCATGGACAGGGGTTGTCTTCTGATAATGGGATCCTGGCTAGCACTATATTCTGGCTCGTGTTCTTCTAAGCACTAAAGACCCCATCTAAATCATGGAAAAATGCCAGTGATTATGTTAATAAATAGGACAATCCCAAAGGCTTTAAATAGCACTTCACAGTTTTAACAAGCCTGCCTCAAAATTTCCTTGCAAATGAGAAAGTTAACACCTGGCTGGAAAATTTATTAAAATTGCAAATGTTAATTTGCTTCTAGCTTGACTTGGATCACTCATCATCTGCAAGAAAATTGCACAGAGAGATTTGACCCAAAACACTGAATTATTTGGAGAATACTTCAATTTCAAGAGTATCTGAATTGGTGAAAATGTTACTGGAAATAATTTTGTTCTTTAGAGTATATTGATCAGAGCCTACCTTGATGCTACAGAATTGTCCAAAGTGGTCTGATGGATGTCTCCAAGGACTTTACTTGTAATCACTGCATGGAAAGTATAATACACAATTATACTTTTTATTCTTTCCTGAGAGGACTAGTGCCTCTCCTGGCACTTGAAGTGCCACAGCAAAAAAGCACTTGAGACTACCTTCTGTGGCAAAGTGAAGATGTGCTTGACACATAATGATGTGTCATTGGAAGGGGAGTTATCCCTGGGAAAAGAATATGCAGCCTTAACCTTCCTCCCAAACCACTCTTGACCATAGGACTGTTTTCTGCATTACTAAACAGAACAGAAAGATTTGTGCTACTTTATGGCCACTGAAAGGGGACTGAAAACTTTTCACGCCCTGGCATGTGAAAATGGAAACATAATAAGATCTGAATATTAAGATAGAGGGAGCATCCTTTCTTTGGCCTGATCCAGTGAGGATATAAATCACTCACGGCTCTGAGTTCTTTTAACTAATTTGGTATCTTCACCCACAGCTGCTGGTTTGGGAGGATCCTGGGGTGCAGTACCTGTCCTCACCTCAGCTCTCCTAACTCCCAGTCACTGTGGCTCACCAGGGTGACAGGATGGAGTAAGGCAGGTGGATTTTATCTTATGGTGAACTTCTTGCCATTCCTATTTTCTGTTATTTTGTAAAAATGCAACAGAGTTTGGCCCAGTACAGCTATGTCTGTTGAACTTCCCCAGCCCACCACAAGTCCTGCCCCTTCTGGTGCATGACCTAACTTGTTCCCATACGCCAGGGACACAGACATCATCCCAGGGGATCTGTTCGGATCTTTCCAGCTCTGTCCCTCTGCTGGGTGAGGCCATTTAGGTTCCAGGACTCACAGATCCTCTCTTTCAGCAGCTGATGTTACTTCAGCATGAGGAGAAAACAAAGTAGGTTAAGCTTGATTTTAATTAAACATTTCCTGCTTTCACAATGAAAGTGGAAAACATGTGGGTGTCTCCTCACACAGTGTGAAGGACAAAACAATGCTCTGTGGGAATGGCGTAGATGTTAAACCCTTTGGCACATCTTGTCCAGCTCACTTTCCTTTGAACTCAGGCTGGGGGGTTGTACTTAAAATGCTTCCCTCCTGTGTGTGTCGCAGAGTCCTGGAGATGAAGAGGAGAAATGAAGATTCATGCATGTTCTTTCAGAAAGAAAGGATTATTCACAAAAATAATCTGTTTCCTCTAGTTCCTGGCCCCATGAGGAACGATATGATGTGGAATATTATTACCTGGATTCAGTCTCAGATGGAGGTGTGAGGCTTTGATTTCGGGATGGCTGTAGGGAATTGATTGTTTCCTGTAACTCTGTGTGTACAAGTTGTAAAACTTCTGTTAGGGCAAAACCATTAGTGACAGCAAGATTCCTCTTTTGCCCTGCTGCACTCTTGCTAGTGTCTGGGACTACATCCAAAGGTGCCTTTCTGGAATAAAGAACTGATTTACAGGGAGATACTGGGGGCAGCCAAATGGCAATCACTGCCTGATTGACTAGGTGGGCTACAGGTGTGGTTCAGTGTGACACTTTATAGGCTTGCAAATCTCACGGAAGTGGTAAGGAGCTTTTATGTAGAAGTCTGTATTTCCTAGAAGACGTGGAGTTAGTGGTTGCCTGTGACTGAACCCAAACTCGTTGCTCATGTGAACTGGCAGTGCTCTGGCACTGGGCTGGAGTGAGCCAGCCCCTGGGGCAGAGGGATTAACTGGTGGCACTGAAGGTCACTCAGGGATGTTTTCCTTGGAATGCTGCCTTCCTCTTTCTGTTGAGCGGCCCTGTGGGCAATGGATTAAATTGAAGCCACTCTGAGGAAGTACATGGAAAACACCCTGTTCTCCTGCACACCCTGTGATCCTGCACAGCTTCTGTGGACGCAATTGGCTCTAATTCATTTTGGCTCTGAGAACTCGGGCCCAAATTCCAGCATGGCAACCATGGAAAGTAGGAGAGGAGGCCTCCCCCGGACCATGCCCCTCTTCCACCACAGAAGCAGCTTTGCCTTTCCCATTCTCATCCATTCCCCACTTGTTCTGCAAAATTTTTTTTCATGTAGATTCTGCGGCATCCTCAAGCAATCTACTGTGCTGCTTCCCTACAACTTCAGCCAAAAGGTTTTCTCTACTCTCTGGATCTCCCATGTTGCAGGTGATGCTTCAGCTCAGGTTCTCCCAGCCCCATCTGGAGCAGGGTCACTCCACCTGCCTTAGGACCCGAAATTTCCAGCCCAGTCAGCCCTACCTGCTGCTCACCCTATTACAAAGGGACAACATGAAACTCAGCCTGTAATTCAGTTTGCCCCCTTTTCTGCAGTTATGTTTAATTATTTCTGCTCTGCTGTAGTTCCTCCAGAATTATCTTTTTTTCTACACTTCTGGGTTTTTTTTTCCTATTTGCCAAGATATTTTGGCATTTTAACTGTGTTTGATTTGCAGCCTCTCTCAGTTTAGTGGCCTCTGCAACTTTAGTCTCTCGTGCTGGAATTGCAAGGTTTGAAATCATTTGTATAGCAAAGCTTTGAGACTGGAAGTCAATCTGACATCCAAATTGTACAGCTCTCCCAGAACTCAAGGGGTTTTGGCTGAACTTTTTCTTTTAATAGCCTGCATTAGCATCAAGGGCTACAACTGTGGCCTGACACAAAGCTATTGTTAAGAGATGTTTGCACTTTCCTAATAGAATATAAATGTTCTCAGAAAACAAAGCTCCAGTGAAGCTTCATTAGAGCAGGCTAGTGAATCTCAGGGGATGAAAAGAATCTCCAAAGGCTTTCAGGTATGAGCCCTTTTTCTTGTCTGCTTGTAGTTTTATTTGAGTGCTCATATTATGATCTTGGCACAGATAAAAACCCCATTTGTGTGTGATCAGGAAGCAACACTTACTAGCTCATTTTTGGATTCTGCTGCAGGGGACAAAAGCATATTTCTTTCTTCTGCACACAGACGTGATATTCCTGAATAAGGTAGATTCTATCCAAATATTAAGGAAATAACATTCCTGGTACTAATCTTGATTTTACTCTTTAATTTATAAAGGCTATTTATTATTACTCTGACAAGGTTTGGTGAGATGTGCAGCCCTGTGCTATCAGGCAGGAAGAGTTATGGTGACAGCACAAGCTCTAACACCATCCATGCAGCCCATCAATCACCTTTCCCAAAACACCCAATGAAAGAAAGCGGTTATTCTATCCAATTCCTCACTGTTTTTACTGAAAATAAGCAGAAAATAGATGAGACTTCACGAGGCCGTGCAGACAGAGTCAATGCAGTCCTGACTGCAAACTCCTTGCCATGGAGACAGATGTATTGCAGTGGCAGGTGATGGTGGCATGATGATGACTTTCGTTCCTGTTAACAACGTACTGCCCTTTCTCTCTTGTTCCCTGGGCTCCACTTTCCCTCTCAGTAAGGCAGGTCCAAGGGCAGGGACAAAGATCTGAATTCTCCTCTCAGGTTAGCCTAATGCCCTCTGGGACTCCTTGCCAAGTGGCTGAAGAACCCGACTTGGAAAAAAATTTGTCAGAGCTCTGTTGATTTCTGTAGAGTCAGGATAAATTGCTCCAGCAGAAGCTTTCTCAGGACTCTTAAGAGGAAATAAACTAGAGGATTACTGGGAAAACTGTACTGATATTCACAGAAAGGGCTAATCTTGAGTGTGATTGGCTAAAGGAATTGCTGGCACTAGAGAGTAGCAGAAGTTAAGAGTCTGTCTTGGAGAACAATCTGTCCTGGCTCATCTTGCACTGGTTATCTTGAGAGCTGTGGACTGAGGAGATGATGCTGGCCTGGCTGTGGTTTGGTGCTCTGGAGACAGCACTGAAGGGGTCAGTTCAGGAAGCCCATTTGCCCTTTCAGATCAGCTTATATCCTCTCCCTTGAGCAGTCTTCTCTTCTGCAGAAGGCCAGCAGCAAGCAGATCAAGGGAGATCAAGGCAGAGGAAAGGTCATGTCTGAAGGCATACAGGCCCTTGCCCGTGGTTCATCAATGGTTTTAGTGAGGCTGAGGAGCTGAGTCTCTCAGGGGGCCTTGGGAGGAGAGAACAAGAGCAGAGGAACTCTTGCAGTTTTCATTAGAGTAGGGCTCACTGAGGTCAGTGTAGCACAAACACAGGCAGGGATAGCTATAGCTCCAAATTAAGCTGGAAAAACAAAGGCTTAGTAAATGTCCTGAGATACCCCAAGTCCCATCAGAAGTCAGAGGCAAAGCCAGGAAGAGAACGTTTCCAATGATTGATGGTTCTGTTTATTTTAAAAAATTATTAAAATCTCTCCAACTCCCTACCCCACAAGTTTCTGGAATTTGATGTAAAGAAAACATTTCATTTCAGATTCAAGCTTTGTAGGATGTTCTAAAACCTATTTTCTTGAACAAAAGGGAATGAAATTTCTAAATGAAGACCTATTTCCAGCTGGAAACCAAATGTTCTGGCTGGAGTTGCCAAGAGGAAAAATTTCAGCTCTCACCATTTATTGTGGTTTGTTATTCATGGACAGTTGAATACAACTGAGACAAATTCACAAAACGTTTACGTTTGCTGGCAGGTCTCCTGATACTCTGATGAGCCCCATCATGAGGAGCTCCTTCAGCTGTGGCCTGCCAGGACAATTTACTTAATATACTGTTTTGCAGTCTGCATCTGCCTTTCCAATGCTGTCACCTGTGGCCTGTATCACTTGACAAAGCAGCAGCAGTAGACAGGAGCCCCTGTGTAGCACTTTCTAGACCTGGGGGCTCTGGAAATCCAAAGGCATGTCTGCTCTGGGTGTGTATTCAGGAGGGTTTGTCCCAGCGTGATCTTGGGCTGTGGTGTATAACCCAGGGCAGCACCTTCCCCAGCTGTGCTACAGCCTGAAAATGTGCAGCACTGGAGTGTCTCAGTCAGAGGCTGTTGTTGGGGTCAAAGCTGATTTCTGGCCAGATGGAACCTGCAACTCAAGAAATCTCTGGTTTGCTTGGGTGTGTCATTCCAGGGGCATCTGCAAGCTGGGCTACCCACAGGCTAATTTAGCTATGCCACTGATTATTCAGTATCTAGTGAGTGTCTCCTAGGTAGTCAAGTAGCCTTCAGCTTCCTAAGACAGGGAAAGAGGAGATTAAACGCTTATACCTTTATTAGAAATTTCATTATTACCTGATTTTTAAAAGAGAACATGAATCTTTTCATCACAAAAATATCCCCATAGTGCTAACAGAAACTCATTATTCTGGATATTTGAGTAGAAGGAATGTTCAGCAGCTCTTTGCAGGTGCATGAGGCTTGATGGAATTTAAAATGACATAAAACCGTCTCCTCCTTTAGACAAATCTTAAAGCTATTTATAGCTACTTATCTATTATGTTGTAGCCCTTCATAGCTGTTTATAGCATCATGTAGGGCACCACTGGGAGTTACCATGGTGCTTGCAGGGAACAGAATATGAGGATGTGGGTTCTGCTGCTATTTCCATTTTGCAGCACGCTCGTGCACACACATGCACGCACACTTCTAGTGCCAGTTGCTTGCCAGAGCAAAAGTACAAGCTCCCTGGTGTGCCTGGAAGATCACCCCTTCACATCAGCAGGGCATTTGGTCTCTGTGATTTATGCCATGCTGCTGCAGGCAAGTGCTGGTAAGATATCTCCTGCAGACGGGAACGAGAAACCCTGCATGACGCACAGCAGCTGCAAGAGGATATAACAAGAGTGCATTAAAGTTTGTATCAAGCTTTCAGCAGCTTCAAGGGTGTTCTGTACATGCTCCTGGGCATTTTTGTGTCATAAAGGACATCAGAAAATTGAATGATACAGAGACCTTCATCTCTGCAGAGAAAACAGAAAATCTTGAGAAAAGGGAACATGGGTTAAGTTGTATGTCCAACGTTCAAGCTGCTCCCTGTCTAAGAAGAGGGGAAACAAACACTTATACTTTTAAACATGGACATTTAATTTGTTAACATACTCTTCTTTTTTCTTTTTTTCTTTTTTTTTTTTTTTTTCCTCTCTGTAATGCAGAAGGAACTCAAAACAGAGAAACTGAACCTGCTGTGGTGTCCACTGTTGTTTTCCTTCTCTGACCATTTTGGGCAATGACACAGATAAACAGAATTCACTGGAGTCTGGGTTTAAGCTCCTGGCTTGTGTTCCCAGGACTATTGCCAACTAAATGAACTTTGCCCCGAGTTCTGTTTGGAGTTTTCACCCATGGTTTGACAAAATGTGAAATGTATTAATGATCTGATGGTTTAGTTCTTTTCATCTAAGATGCCAATGTTATAACATGAAGCTTCATAAACAAAGGGCCAGATCCTTCTTTGTATTCCAGATGCTTTGTGCACAAGTCAGCTTTCCTTGCACAGGATCTGCATGAAAATTGCTGCCATGTTCCTCTGACTCTGTTCCTTCTTGTGTCAGGCTGGTTCACCTGTGCTGCCTTGGATCTGTCAGAGCTGCTCCATCTTACATTGCCCTTCAAAGGCAATTAAAGGCCAGAAACAATTCAGTCTATGAGCAAGCAGGGGCCATGCAGTTCCACAGCCTCCCACAGAATAGAAATTCTCATTTTCCTCCTACACAGCTGGGAGATCATCCTTTCCCTGAAGCGACCCACACAAGGCTGGAGAGTTGTAGCAGTGAGACACCATGGCTTTGCACAGGAAAATCTAATACTTATTTTCTGGGCTATTTAAAAAATGTACTGATATTTCTATTAAAACTAACAGGGTTTGGTTAAGAAATTAGGCTCATTATTTCTTAGCTTTATGGAACAGATTTTACATTTGGTTAACCCAATGAGAAAACAATCTTGAGTTTGCATCTCTGAAATGTAGTTTATTTGGGCACTCATATACTTGATTTCATGTTGAATACCATGGTCATTTGCCACTTGCTAGAAAAAACCTCTGTTAATATATTACCAAGAGGGCAAAATCCAGGTATGTTTCTCTTATAAAGGGCACATGCTCTTATTTTCATTGCCCAGTCAAGTAAAGAGCTGACTTTGTCCTAAACACTGGTCACAGCTTGGAAAAATGTTTTTATTCACAGACATTCTTTGGATAATATTGCTGTAATTCTTAATAATGAAATACTCTCAAAACTTCTTCTGAGACCTGTGTAACTCAGGCAAATCCTGCTGTTTGCAGTTGTAGATAAACCCAGGACACATGGAGCTAAAGCCCCCTAAATATCTGGAAATTAACACCATAAAGCATTTTCCTGGCTTTTGAGTGCAAGGAAATGGGACCTGCAGTGGTTGGTGCTCTGCTCAGGTCATTCAAATCAAAGAGCCTTGCAGGAATGACTCTTCCTAGGCAACAGTGGCATTACAGTGATCCAGACTTATATTTTTTCCTTTCCTTTAGGGTAAAGATGATTCAAAGATATCCTGGTGTGTGAGAATAGTTCAGAGACGTAATTTCTGTGAAATGTTGTGCATGGATGGGAGGGAATTGAGTCTCCTAAAATCGCCAAAAGTTGGTGTGACACGAAGCCTGTGCTCCTGGCAAGGCTTCCAGCAGCTGTAGCGAGCTCTGGGACAGGAGCATTCTCACAGAGCCCACGGGGAATGATGCTGTCTGCTGCTGTGGGACACAGAAAGGGAACTGCTGGGAGCACTACATGACAGATCATTGATTTCCTGCTGTATTTCCCAGCTTATCTGAATCTCTGGACTCACCTATGAGGAGAAAAAGGGAAAAAAATACAGCTGGCACTTTCCATTTTGTTTCACCAGCATTTAAAAAAAGAATCCATATAATCTCAGAATAGCAGAAATGGTATCAGAGAGTTTACAGATGGAAGGATCTATCTGTTTTAGGCACCATTACATTTAAGTGGATTCTTTTCCCTAAAGCAAATAATTCTCTACATTTTCTTCAATTTAGCTCACAAAGTGGAGGTGTTTCCCCTGTGCAGCACATGGAGCAGAGGATGCTGAGAGCTCATTAGCCCTAAGTGCTGTGTAGCTCCACACCCATCAGTGCCAGGTGCTTTCAGCAGAGCACAACTGCAGTGTCAGTCAGGAAAAGGAGAGCTCACCAGAAACTAGCAAATATTTGGGAAGATGAAAAGGTAAGATGTTAAACTGGAGAGAGCAATGAGACATAAATGCTGACAGATATGAAGAGGCACAACAGAGAGTTGTAGGAAAAGGTTTGGAAGGTCCTTCCAATTACAAGTCTCCACAGAGCCCTGAACAAAAGGGCCACAAGCCCCAGCTGGAGACTGTCATTGCTAACATAACTCTTGCACCAAATAAAATACAAGACTTCAAAATTCCTTGTCAATGAGTTATCTCACCTCTACTCACACTGTCTTTACATAAACAGCACTTTATGCAAGCTGAAGAGTGTGCTGTTTACTAATGATTACTTGAGTGGTGACATTTTTACCAGCACCAAACATCCAAGTCACAAATTCCCCTTCCACAAGAGGTTTTTGCTGCTGATATCTTGAAGTTGTTCTTTACATAATGTTAAGCTTTTAATTTCTTTCATAAACAAAAATTACCCAAGTTTATGTAACATCAGCAATCTCAGTTCTTTACAAAAAAGTTTGAGAGTTTTAAAAGCAGGACTTAGAAGAGAGATAAGTTAGATAACCTCTAATTCTACAAACATAGAAATCCTAAGAATGCACACAAAGAAATGTATTTTCCATTTTTACAGCCCTTCCCACCTAATGCTTTTCTGCCTTAAGTCAGCCAACAATGAGGGGGAGGAGAATGAACTGAATTCAGCTGTCACTCTTAGCAAAGTGTGGCTGGGAACCTTTGGTATTAAGGATCACAGTAGTCATTAAAAACCAAGCAGTGACAGCCCTTCCCCAAAACCCCACTTCTGTGACTTTTTGGATTGCAGAGAAATGTAAAAACATCATCTATGAGGACAAAATATAGGGTTTCTAAAAATACACTTTGATTTTGTGTCAAATTTTTTGATGTGCAGAAAGCGTGAGGGGAAAGGCAACACATTTTGTCTGCATGATGTCTATATACTTACTGTGCAATTAGGGGTTTTTTTTGTGATAGAACACAAGTCTACTTGGCAACATTTTTGAAATTTCTGTTGAATTTATGAATTGTGCAGTAGAAACTGAGTTACAACCACCTGTAGATCTTTGAAAAGCAGCAAGTGTGTTTTTCCGATCCAGTTCTATTTATAAAAATACCCAGCAGCTGGTGAAAAATGAAGTCTGTGTATCTCACACTGCCCCAGAAGTTGTGAACAGCAGCTAAATGCAATCCTGACAGGCCACAGAGACGCTGTGAGCCAGAAGCTGCATCTGTTCACTCCTACCCTGTGAAATAGATGAGTAGGAAGGCAGGGAGTGGGAAATCTCTTCTGGTCCTTTCTTTGCCGTTTGCTCCAAGGAAGTGATGGAGGAAAGGAAATTTCCTTAAACTAAAGAGGGCATTTTGAAGGTAGGAGTGTGACAGGACTGATTCCCTTCTTTCTGGCTGAGGATTTTGAGTCTTTGGTGTAGTGCTGCAGGAAGCTAAATTATTTCCACCCTTGCAACACTGAAACAAAATTAGAGCGTAATTCAGAAGCCTTAAATGGGATCCCAAGTGGCTGTTGCCCACACAGCATCTCGAGTTGGCAAAATCCTCAGAAGAGCATATGAATACAAAACAGTGCAGGAAAGCC
The DNA here is from genome assembly GCA_013396875.1 of Vireo altiloquus. Classification (NCBI taxonomy): domain Eukaryota; kingdom Metazoa; phylum Chordata; class Aves; order Passeriformes; family Vireonidae; genus Vireo; species Vireo altiloquus. The sequence goes on from VZRF01006954.1 coordinate 127,044, forward strand.
CATAAGGTATCAGGAAGATGCCTTTGGTCTTTGCCTCTCCTCCTCCCACTGCAAACAAAAAGGAAGTTAATTTGCAGTTTTACTTTTCATTAGCTACTCACTGTTTGCTACACCTTATCTGTAATTGATGGCATGGATGTTGCATTCTGCAAAGTTAAAATATCACTTATTTCACTAATAACTGACTTTGCAAAGCTTTACAGTGTCACTGCCTGCCGTTTTAAAAACACACAGGTATCCTGAGTGCTCCTTCAAAGGGAAATCAGAAGGTCTGTGTGGAGTAACAATAATATCATGATCATGATGTTTAAACTGCAAGACATGAGCAGTTAGAACCAAAACCCATTGCTCTTCTCCAATAAAAAAAAAAAAGTTAATACAATTTTATAAAAATATCACGACTCACTGACGTTCAGGGCAAAATTTATATCCTGCAGACAGGATATAAGAGAGTTTATAACATTGCAGTCAGCTATTTTCATCTCAGTGATTCTTCTTGCAACCTGGGCCTATTTCTGCATTCAAACAGGATCTTGGGAGCCTGGCATGCTGTCACTGCATATCTTCCTGGGTCTGCTGCCAGGTCTCTAGGGCATCAGGGGGAAAGGTTAGAAGGCTAATATGATAAATACAATAAAACTCTTAATAAACCAAAAACCTGTGGCTGATGCTGTGACCTTGCCAGATAGTGGGATCCTTGTGCCAAACCCCTGGACCACTGTTTGCCTCTCACCTGCTCACCACCCCTTGGATAAGCTTTTTATTAACTCACCTCAGCTCTGGATCTGACATCTGCCAGCTGCTGTGCCAGCTGCAAAGGTTGCAAAGGCATTTCTGATATCCAGAGCTGGCTAAAGCAGAGAACACTCACTGTGCTGGGGGAAAACATCACAGGGAGGTGATAGGAAGCCACTTCTTCCATCAGGGTGAGCTTAGACCAGACATGAAATAGCTTTTCTTTAGAGAGAGGGTGGTCAAACACTGGAATAGGCTTCCCGGAGTTGGGTTGATGCCCCAAACCTGTCAATGTTTAATAAGCATTTGGACAGTGCCCTAACACACTTTCATGGGTCAGCCCTGAACACGCCAAGAAATTGGAGTGGATAATTTCTGTAGGTCCTTTCCAACTGAAATGTTGCTGTTTCTATTCTATTCTATTCTATTCTATTCTATTCTATTCTATTCTATTCTATTCTATTCTATTCTATTCTATTCTATTCTTTCTTATGCCTATATGCCAAGTAAAACTAAAAAGAATGCATGATTATGATATGTGGAAAACATGTTTGTGCTCATCCACTTACACTGAATACAGAAATTTGTTCTCACCCCTGGTTACTTGACATCCAAAGTATTCATTTTCCATTTTCCATTTGCAGCATGGAGACTCCCTTCTCTCTCCTTTAATTGTAGTTGGTTTCATGGTGACTTTTAATTACCATTACTCACAACTAAAACCAAATGAAGTTGCACAGCGAAATCCTTTAATTCAACATAAACATTTCACATTTTGGCCTCTGAAAGATTTGTAACCGATTGAGTCATACTGACATGTGGGATGACTTCTGGAAACTGGCTCACTGCAGACTTGAAGGAACTTCAAGACAGATTTTCACATGTGCTTCAGACACATTAAATCGTTGAGGATCCATCACCACAAGCTGTAATTCCGGCCAAGGGTGGGACACTGGTCCTGTGTAAGGGTAAGCACTAGCACCTCAGGCTGTACCAGCCCTGTTCAACCCTGTACAGAGGAAATAGCAGCTTTCATGTTGAGTCAGTGTCACCTCAGACTGTGCTGCTCCATGAGGCTTCACCAGGAACTAGAAGTAACTTCCTTGCTACTTCTGTATTAGTGAAAGACAGCACCAAGTCAGACGGACTGGGTGTTAAGCTTTGTGATTTAAGGCTCCAGTTTACAAATGCACTTGTATGGTTTTATGCATACAAATCCCTAGGAAAGAGGAGCCAAATCCTCCTCTCCCCCATGGTAAACCTTGTGCCATCCAAGGTGCCAGAATTTCGTTTACTTTGGATTTGTACTAGACAAAGCCGAATTTGTTCAGTGTTTTTCCTGTCTGAGAGTTGTTTCTTTCCACTGTTTGCTCCATCCACCTCTGGTAAGAGTTTAATACAGAAAACTAAATAACAAAAGGAAACCAGCTGCTGTCCAAAACTCCTCTAAACCCACCAAGTTTGCTAATTCCTTCATCATCTCACTTGCAGCTCCCCATATGGTGATATTAATAAGGGCAAACTCCTAGGGACTTAAAAGGCGATCAGTTTTAACCAATTAAAAGTAAATTAATTTGTCAAGTGAGCTGACAGGGAAACCAATCCCAGCAGCTCTGTAATCCTATCAGGGCAAGGTCCCAACTCTGTGGCAACACTAATAATGCTGTATCTGTTGAGTTTATTACATTTCTGGTATGTCAGACAACTAAAGAAGGAAAAAAGAATAGAAATTTATGTTGGCATCTGCCTGCTAAAAGGATCAGCAGTAGAGCTTAGGCATTAGGGAGTAGAAAAGAAGAGAAAATAACCCCAAATTGATATTGCCTGGATTGCTTATTATAATTCACAAAGCTCCCTCTGGTCTCCTTAAACGTCTCCATAAAAACCCCTTTTTATTGACACATAAAAAGCGACACACCTTATGGCTGCAGATGATATTCTCCTAGTGCTGCATTTTCCTCCAGAACAGGAAGGAATCAGAGACTGAAACTTTCTTTGGTATTTAAGCAGGTTTTTGAATTGTAATGGGGTTCTCTGCAGATGAACTTCCTGAAGATGCAGTTGAACTTGCTTCTTTCAGGTTCTCTGGATGCTCCTTTTGGGACTGGGTGTCATTAGGGAGTCTTCATGTTATAATCATATGAATACATCCTCTAGTTATCCTCTGACCCCTCTTAGGAAGAGCAGGGTTCTCTTTCTCCTTCAAGGAGAATTAAAGGTATGAAGGAATGAAGTTACTCTTCTGGATGCCCTAAGGAACCCATGTAGGAGTGGGAATGGACCCCAAAATTCAGCACTCAGTGCATTGGTCTGGATGTTTTTGTTTTTTTCTAGGACATGATTTTTTTTAATGGGGCAGCAATGAAATCCAAAAGCAGTCCATCCCAAATCAGCTACATGGGCTGTCTTTGATGGGAAAGAGAGGATCTTTATTTTTGAGACCTCTGCCATGCCGATAACCTGGGTTATTGTCTAGACCTTTTCAACATATGTGCCATGATCTATTATACTGTTTTCAGCCACAGGAGTTTTCCTACCTGAATGAAATATTACCTTGAACCTGTACAAGATCACACTTCCTACAAATGGCAGAAATTGCTTCATTGATATGAGAACTAGATTGGTTCAAAAAGGGCTTTAATATTTCAGCCCTCTGAAAAGTACATCTTGTCTTTAAGAGAGAATTTATAGCAAATTTGTGATTTAGTCCTCCCACAGCATCATATATAACCAGCTGCACATGGGAAAATTCTCCAAAGGGTGACAAATCTTTTCTTGTGGTAACTGGGAAATCTTTAGCTTCTTAGCATTAGAAGCATGGAGAAAAGTTCACACAGAGATTAGCTTACTGCTGAGAATTCAACACCTCCTTGATATTTGATGCAGCTTTTTGCCTGTCACTGGGATGTTTTGGATATGAAAAAAATTATAAAATCACTAGAGAAGCACTACAAAATGGGCATAGAGAAAGAATTTCAGCACTGTGTTTCCTGGATGAAGGCAACATGGGCAATGCTGCAGATGATCTATGAGAAGAAACAGAGTCTAAAGAGATCTGGAGACAGAAGGCAGGAAGCTTTGGAGGAACAGAAAGGCAGGTATCAAAGCAACCAGCCTGGGAACAGAGAGTCCCAGGCTGAACAACTCCTTTGTCTGCTTGGCTGGCGCTGCGGATGCAATCACGCCAGAGTTATACCGGCACTGGCAGTGAGCACAGAAAGGCTTGGCATTCCTTTTCCTCTACTGGGAAAGGATAGCGTGTGGAAATATGGTAAAAAAATAACACTGTAGGCAGAAAAGAACAAGCCAAATCCTGAAATATTAAAACCACTTTCCTACTGAAATGTAAAAGTGTACCATAATTAGAAAAAGAAGAAAACAACCTTCAACTGATCCAACGAATGATTGGAAGGAGTACAGAACTGCAGAGATACTATTCATTTTCCTTCTAAGTTTTTAAAATATAATTTAAAAATTTGTGCATATCTTTAGAATTTGTTACTAAACCAGAACATAAATATATCTGACACTGCAATCTTGCTACTTTTAAGCATACTAGAATAAAAACAAGGTTTGATTCTTGGAGGAATGGGGACTTCAAATAATCACAGAATGGTTGGGGTTGGAAGGGGCCTCTGGAGGTCACCTTGTCCAACCTCTCTGCTCAAACGGAGTCCCTTTGTGCAGGGTGTCCAGGAATATGTCCAGTGTCTGCTTCAAGTGCCATGTGAATTTCTGTGGTGAGAATTTAATACTGGCATAAGAATTTTCACCCTGTTTCTCATTTGAGCCTTCTGGTCCATTTGTGTGTAAATTCTGGTAAGATAACCTGATGTTCTAGATCAGCAGAAGGAAAAAGAACGGCAATGCAAGTGACTGAAGTTTTAGGACATGAAAGAAAACACAAATCAGCTTTTAAAGTCATTACCTCTGAATTTTCAGCATGTGAAGCAGACCATGCTAGGCCTCAGATAATTTGTTAATTTGTTCTTATAAAAGCACACAGAACATTTAATACTGCGTCAGCCAGTCCAACATGCTCCATTTACAGCATCAAAGGGACGTGAACTTGAACCTCAGCTGAAAGAGAGACCATTCTAGATAGTGCCCCAAGATTAGGCAATGTTTTGAAATCAAGTTCAACGTAAGTCTTCTGTTCTCTGTGGAGCAAGTTATCACTAGTTCTGCAAACAGGAAAAAAAAAAATCTTATGTTTCCCAGAGCAAAAAGGCTCTCACAGGCTGAGAGTCCAGCCAAAATCAGAACAACCTCACTGTATATCATATTTATTTCAGCTGTATATCTTGGGCTAATGAAGTAATCACTTTTGCATTGGGCAGAAGCACAATATTTACACAGTTTCAGGCACCCAAGTATTTATGATGCTACTGTAGGTACATACATCTTTGAGAGGCAGAAAACGTACAGCACACTGAATATTTTTCCCCACTTGAAAAGAGATGAAAACTGAAGAGGCTGAAGAGCCATTGTATTTTAAATACCATGAAAAGGATTGGTGCTTTTCACACCTATATTTAGCAACAATAAACATTGCACACTGAGATTCATAAACCTAAAGAGGATACAGAAACCCTCTTGTGCTCTTGTGACAAGTATAGCAATACCTGTTCTCTTAGTAAAGAAAAAGTTCAGCAACTGCTTAACACGAAGCAGGAGACGTAACTGTTCCCCAGGAAACTATCTTGTGGTTAACACAGGTATTAAAAGACAGGCTTAATTCATAAATCCTGTTAGAATCCCACACATCTATTCTTTTTTATTCTATAGGTCATGATATGAGTCAAAATTTCTTAACATTCTTACTCAATTTGAAGATACCAGTTGTCCAAAAATCATGATCTAGAGGCTCTTCCAAGGAAGAGAGATCCCTAAGCTGTCTGTCTCTGACACCTAGCCTGAACCAGATCACTCAAAGTCCTGGACAATATGTGCCAGCTCATGTGGTGGTGCTCAATGTGGTGGTTACTAGCATGCTGTAACTCCCACAGGCCTCAAAAAATGGGTGTCCAAACACCTTTGTTCTGCCTGGATGCAGATGTGGCACTTCCTTGCATGCCTGAATAGATGAAAGAAGAACATAGACTCACACAGGTGAATCAGCACTGCGAGGTGTGGTCACTTGTTTTTCACCTGCAAGTATTCAAGTGAATGCACAAAAATCTGGAGATGCCTCCCAACGTTGCTGTCAAAGTAAAGGAGTTGTTCTGAGTAACAGCGTGGAATAAAATCTTTTACTAAATTTAACCATGCACGTTATTAAGTATTCTGTCTGCTTCACCTTTGCCCGTGTACAGAGGTATGACCAATGTGCCTGGTGACTCACACCAAGAGACAAGAATAGCACCAATGAATTACTTGAGTGTTTAAAGCAGAACTTGCCAGAAAGGTGCCTCATTCCCAATTTTAGATAAGATTCCAGCTGCAGTTTGTAATATGATATCCAATTGCTCTGAAACCTGAAAAACTGTGACTTTATTAAGCTTGTCTCAGCTAAAAGTTGCTACTTTCCTATCTTACACTAGCTGAACATCCACATGGGTCTCATTGCAAGAAATCTCTCAACAGGAGCAGCAAATGCCAGTGAACTGTAGAAGCGAACCATCCATTTCTAATAGCATACTGAAGGAGTGTGATAACTTGTTGAGCAGCTTATCAGGAAACTTTCTTACATGATAAATCTCTTTAGTCATTCAAAAATATGGAGAGACTGAAACAGGTCTGGAGAAAACAACTTATGTAATGCAGATCACTCCCAGAACCATCAGATGTTTCAGCAGGGCTTTTTCCTTTTTATTACCAGAGCACTGCTACAACTCTCCAGAGAAGACTGTGCACACCAGACCTACGAGCAGTGTCACTGTGAAATGAGGGTATCATTTCAAATGTTTTCCACTATTACAGGTACTGAAACAGAGAGTTTCCTACAGAGAATATTCTGGTTAGATGCAAAGACACTTTGATTAGACTTTAATTTGAAAAATGTTTTAAATTAGCTAAGCATGGTGGTAATAATCCTCTAAAAAGGCAATGGACTGAAAGTTATTAGATCTGTGAGTACAAGGCTAGGTTTATCTTTTGGCTGTTTCTTAGGGAGGTAGCACCTGGATTCCTCTTAGAAGGAGAACTACATCCACAAATGAAAAAAACCTATTGAATTCCTCTGGAAATCTTCAGAAAACTGTAAAATATCTATCTGACATTCCTATGGTTTTAAATTACAGTGTGCCCTTGTCTTTTTTTCTTCTCATGGGTTATTATGAAAAATAAGTCACTTTGAATCAAAAGTTATATGATAGAAAACTGCATGCACTACAAAAAGTCTTCTCTATGACTCAGTGTTCATAGGCATTTTTATGGAGGGATCCCTAATTGCTCTTTACAAATACCTGGGAGGAGGTTGTAGTAAGGTGGGTGTCAGTCTCTTCTCCATGTAGCAAAGAAATGTCCTCAAGTTGTGCCAGGGGAGATTTAGATTAAGAAAAATTTCTTCACAGAAAAGATTGTTAGGCACTGAAAAAGGATGCCCAGGGAAGTGGCAGAGTTACCATCCCTGAAAGTGAGATGTGTAAGTTTGGCACTGGAGGACGTGGGCTAGTGGTGGACATGGTGATGAATCACTGATGAACTTAAAAGTCTTTTCCAACCTTAACAATTCCATGATTGTGCCATTCCAATGTCTCCATGCTCCCATGATCTGAATTGCTCTACACAAATGTATTTATTGATAGAAAGACTGCTCAGTCTCAGGCAGAACTGAACAGGTTTGTCCACGTCTGCCAGGTGTAGTTGAACTCTTCTTTTTCCTTTACCTCTTCTGGCAAGGCCACCGTGGAGCTGCTGTTCCTCGTGACCATTTCATGGCTCTTTTGAGGCAGAAGCAAAGCCTACTCATCCCTGAGTCTGCTGTGGAGCCTGTGGTTTCATAACTTAGCAACTTCAAACAGAAATGGGCATGGTCCTGCTCTTCTACCTCCAGCAAAGTAAACAGCAAGTGCCAGAATGGGCTGGGACTGGGCTGAGACAATCAGGTGTGGTGGAAAAAAACAGTGTCTTCTTTGCAGCCTTTCATTGCATTCTTTGATTTCCCAATCCCTCCACACTTCTATGTTGCCCAACATCTGATCAGTCCATTAAACAAAATATTTTAGTTCTTGTGGGTAAACAACTCAGAGAGTATGTTTTTGAGTGCCATGAAGGATGAAACCATGGTACAACAGACTCACCATTCCTGACATTTCTACAGTCCTTAGCTACTTCTTGTTGTCCTGTGCTTCTGTCTGAATACTGGCTTCTTTAGTCACTCTAACAAAGTTAGAACTAAAATCCCCACGGACTTTCCAGTACTTCCCCACTTTTAAACGCACAATCACTTTTCCCTCGCTTTTCCTGATTTAATTTGCAGTCACTCCACAAGTGTTGCTGGACCAGTGAAGATCAGAGCTCCCTGTGCAGGTACCACACCCTCAGCTTTTAATCTAACCCTTTGCCTTGGAGCTCCTACCATCCACATACATGAGGCACATGAAGGAAAAGAAGTGGACAAATGGCAAGCTCTGCAGTATGGTAGGATCATGTATGAATTCAAGTCCTCAGTATATCCTACTTCTTCTTCTAAAAGCCATTTTATTTTATTTTATTTTATTTTATTTTATTTTATTTTATTTTATTTTATTTATCTTGAAAGACTTTGTTCAGCTCTGATATTTTCAGCTGACGGTAGCTCACTTTGAGTGTCTTTGCAGTATGAGTTGAACAAGTGGGAAGACCTAACCTGTGCTGAGAGAAAACTGTCATCAGTGTCAGTGAATCACACAGACATAATTTGCATTTCAAGCTGACCTGGTGCATTTAGCTGCTTCTTAATGAGAAATTTTCTGGAATTCACAGACAGATGCTGTGTCTGCCCACACGGCCCCCCATGGCAAGGGGCTGATAGCGTTGGGGACCAGGGTGAGCAGCTTTCTGCTGCACGTTGAAATTCTTGCTAGTTAGAAAGAAAAGAAAAAGAAAACAAGTTTGGGCTTTTCATTTTAACTGAAAAAACTGTTGCATAGAGGAAAAGGAGCAGTCTTGCTGGTCCTCAGAGCACATTCTGCCGTGATACTTATTTACCCTTATCCTGCCCCTCCAGCAGCAGTGACACAGCAGGTGGCTTCAGATACTTCAAGAAGGAAGGCGTTTGGTGGCCATCAAGTCACTACACATAGGAAACAAGGCTCCCATTTCCCAGAGACTCTGCTGTCGAGGCAGCAGTTTGGGTGCCACCTCCTTTCCTTATGGTCAAGAGGTGTTTTCATCTTTGGGGCTTTGCTGGATTTACATTAATCCCTAATGGCTGACCGGCTGTGTTACAGAACATCTCTATCAAACATGCACTTTTAGCAGAGAAGCTGAAGGGAGAAAGGGCAGGAAAACGGAACTGCCCTGACACCTCCTAGGAGCATGGGCAGGCAGAGCTACCAAGAGAGGGGAGAGGTTTGGGCTGGCAGGTTGTCCCAGCCGGGTCTGGCAGCAGCAGAGCTGTGCCCCCATGGCTGGGAACTCAACACTCTGCCAGAAACTGCAGCCACACAATTTCCTCCCTCGGGCCACAGCCCACCGGGGGTGTGAGACGCTGAATTTGCACATCCTCGGTGGCACAGAGGTGCTGAGTGAGGGCAGGCACCTGCCCTGAGTGTGTTGGTGCTTACAAAGGCTGAGGAGAGAGGGAATAAGAAGAAATCACCAGGGGTGCAGGGATCCAGCCTGTCCTTCCTTCTGGTTTACAATTGGGACAGCTATAAAACAGGAGATGTAAAACTTCAGGAGGATGGTGGCTGAGGTATCGGACAGTCAGCACCTAATTCTGGAGCAGATGACTTTTTGGGAGACTAGAACTTGTATTGATTTTGATTCTACCTTACAGCTGAAAAAGCTGACCAGGGCTTTTTTACTAAATGTAAACACATTTTCCTTTGACAGTTTTTTAAATTAAATGTTTCCTCTTGGAAATACTGAAACATTTTTTTATTTTGATGTTTTCCAACTGAAACTCACCCTTTTGAAAAATGCCTACTTTGCTAAAACTGTATTTAAAACGAAATGTCTCAAAAGAGAAAACTGAATAAACTGAATTCTTCATAAAATAAATTTAAAGGGGAATGAAACAAAATGTTTTCACCCCCAAAATATTACTACTTTATTAAACCACTTTCCTCTAACTTTCTTTTAGATTTGGGATACTTTTGGAATTGGGTGAAAAGAATTTGTATTTAAGTACAGAGTAAATGGCACCAATAATGCTACAGGACATGAGTGGAGGTTAAGCTGAGTTGAGACAGATGGCAGCAATAAGCCTTTCCAGAGACTACTGGAAAAAGCACACCCTTGCCACTCTTAGATCATTTTGTTTGAGGAAAACAAAGTAAAATGGCTTGGAAAGAAGATGTGCTATGTATCATTGGCAGTAGGAGCACGCAGGAGGGGATCAGCAATGGAAAATGCTCCTGCAGGAGAGGCTCTATCTGCGAGGGCTCTCTGCTCCTCACAAGCTAAGTGTTAATCAACACAGCCAGTGGTAAGGGCTTCACTCTCTGGGGTTTCATAGAGTTGGAAAACTTATTGTAGTTGTGAAGATGACTAGATGTAAAGTACGAGGGGAGGAGAGGGATGCAAAAAGCTGTGTGTTGTTTCTAGACTTACTGACTTACATCAGAAGGTTTCTCCCAGATTTAACTGTGTATTCAGAGAAGCAGTATTCCAAGCAGAATTTGTCTTTTAATTAACTCTCAGCAGCAATAAATAATATGAAAACTGCCAGTTCAAGGCGGTGGAGTAGACCTGAGCAGGGCCAGGGAAATCCTGGGAGTCAGCCAGCCTGGCTGTGCCATAGCAGTTGGCTTGCTGTGCACATCCCATTTCAGTGAGAACAGTAAGTGATAGACCAGGAAATCTAGGCTGGTACTATAATTAATAGCACATGGCTAAAATTAAAAATTAACCATGGCCAGTGTCCACTGTGGTATGAATATAGATGGTTCAAGCTGTTTTTCTTAGCAAAAGAATTAAATCACCGTGAGCTGAACACTTTGTGGTTACTTGACCGTGTGGCTTTCTCCAGCAGAAACCAAAGAAGTCCCTTTTAAGTGATGTCTGCTTTCCAGAGAAGAGTGTGCACTCTCCTGACTCTTGGATCACACACAGGCCTGAACCAGACCACCAAGCAGCATGAACTTTGGCCGGTGGCTGATATAAAAGCAGCCTCAAATCCAGATCTGTAAATCCAGGAATAGGTTCCATCTCTGTAATTTGTAAGATTCTAGCAATTTGAGAGTGCACAAGCTCCAAAGCTTGTAAAATTCCATTATTTTCTCTAAAAAGGCTTAACAGGAACTTGGAATTTAAACACTGCTCCATATATACAGAGTAATGCAGGAGTAAACAGATTTCAGGGAGAGATCTCAGATTGATCCTGACTTCTTAATCTTTATCTTGATCTTCTTTTCAATTTGCTTTCTGTAATGAAAGAGAAAAAAAGAGAAAAGCTCCTCTTCTGATCTGAGAACTCCTTTAGAACATAAATGGGGGTATAAATGGGGAGGAGGGCACAAGTTTATCCTTGCCTCATTTCTGACATAAGTAGTCTGTTCTGCAGATGCTCATCAATGTGCAAAGTCTTCTGAAATACAATGTCTTGTGAGAGGCAGGAGAAGGACACTGGCAGAAGGAGCACAGAAACATCTCTTCAAAAACCAGGTTAGTTTCTCACTTGAGCTTGAGTATCACTTGCTTTCAGCCTCAGGCTTTAGAAATTTTATTGCCAGTTAAACTTTTTTTTTCCCAGACAGAAATGAAGAAAAATGAAGAAAATATGGAAGATTGGGTGGGCTCTGCAGCTTCCATAACACAGACCCCCACCCTAAAGAGAGTGAGCAGAAAGCCCCACACATCTGTGACCAGCAGAGTACCCACACACAAAGGGGGGTTTTATTTGGCTTCAGAGTCCATGCCTGGCTGATGGGGAGCAGGACAGTTCTCAAGTTTTATTTCTTCCTGGCAGAGCTGGAGAAATGCCCTATCAAGCACCCAGTCACTTTAGTGTTTCTACTTATATAGGGCCCCTCCATTATATTCAGGTTTTCTTTGCAACACAAAAGAATGTGAATAATTTCTTCAGTAGGACTCTTCAGAAGCCGATTGAGGCACTGGAGAAGCATTGGTAGGGCAGCATCCCTTCATCCAACACACACACCGTGAGTACAAATGGCCGAACAAAAAAGGAGCAAAGAAAAAGATTGCAGAACTTGCCTAATAAACACAAATATGTATGTTTTATCAGGGTGTTTAGATGCAAAGAAGAGTAAAGAGGAATAAGACCTGGCTTTTCAAAAGGATTTAATTCAGCCTGTAATGGCTTGCAGACACATCCAACAAATCTCCAGATAATTAAGCCTGTCTCTGGCATACCAAAGCAAAATGTTTACATCTTTTTCCCTTTAAAATCACATTATCTGGAATGCTTCCATTGATAGCAGAAGGATGAAGCTCAGAGGTAAAAAATAATTTGTGCAAGACAGCACAGTTTTAATGGTCTTTTCCCTTCACTTCTGTGAGCTTCATCCTTTTCCTTGGACAGGCTGCCAGAGGACCACCAGCCTGTTTTCAGCATGTGCATGCCCTACCCCTGCTGCAGCAGCAGTCTGGGGCAAGAAGGGGCAGAAGAGCTGCTCAAAGAGCAGCTCAAATGAAAAAGCACTGGCAGATCTCTGCTCTCTCCCTCTGCCTCCTCAGAGCCCTCGAAAGGTATTGTCATTTCCATTACTACTGAAAAGAAAACACACAGGGCTTTCCTGCTTATGGAAAATTAATGTATTCCCATCTATCACAAGCCAGACCAAAATTAGCAAGAACTTCATTTAATACCATGCTGAGAGGGTTTTATTCACTGAGTCTCCTTGACTCAAGACATACTGCTGCCTTAGAGCAGAACTCCCACACATCCTGGTTTATTACCAAAGCTCACATTTTATAGGCAATTCTTAAAGCTCATGTTATTTTGTTACTCAGAAGAATTTATCTAAATCTATCTGCAAATTCTTGCAAATACAGACTGTGCTGTCTGAGGATGGAGGAGTCTGGGACTCACTGCATAAGGGAATACAAAAATCATGGTTTTTATTTCCTCAGAAGTTGCAGGCCAGGAAACTCATTAAGCTGCTTGAAAACTCCCTTTGCTGCAGTCCTGGAGGCAAAGTCTGGTAAAATAAAGTCTAGGAACCCCACACCAGGTTAATTCTCGTGACAGGAATTGCTCTAAATTTATAAAAATGGAACTCTGGTCTTTCTTCCCTACTGCCACTTTTTAATTCTGGAAGGAAATGCTCAAAATTCTTTATAACTCGATTTTATTAAAATGATTTACCCATTTATTAAAATGATAGATCAGCATGCATCTTTACTCTACATGGACCTCCTCAGATGCAGAGCATGTGAATTAGATCTCCTTTTGATGTGTGTGTTGACTTCTGGCTGATTTTCTCAGTTTACCACAACAGAGGATCTGTCCAAGAAGAGTCAAAGTTTTCCATGATAGCTCTTCTTTCACCAGTAATGCATAATTTAGGTGTGTCCTTCTGTTGTGCCTTTAAAAGGTCAAAAATTCTGTGCTTCATTGATTCAGAAGGGGTGTTAAGAACAGATTTGATTTGCTAGTGTGCTTTTAAAAACTACCTAGAATTTCTTTGGGGTCTATCAGAAAGGTTGAAAACTCTGTCAAAGCTTATACAGATGTTTTAAGTGGAAGGCTTTCCAACATACAGATAAATAAATAAATGAATATGCAGTGGAGAAAAAGGGAACTAAACCATTGCTTCACATATTTTTCAATGTCAACCTGCAGAAGCTACTCTGAAATGAATGGATTTGCATCTGCGTGGTTGGAAGCAGAATCTAATTCTCAATCTATAATTTAAAGGGAGATCACACTGGTATCTTGCTATTTTCCACATTTTGGATTGCTCTAAAGTGCATTCTGAATCTTTAATGTGCATCATTGATTCATGGAAAAGGCATCATCATTAAAGTAATTTGTTTCAGACAATTCTGTTCACCTGGAGGTTTCTATTCTTTATGTTCAGTGGAAAGAGGAGAGAAGAAACTAAAATGAGAGAGTGTCTGGAAAATCAGGGACTTGGCTTTACCCATCACTTAATTATAGTGTGGAACGAAATCACCACCTTTCCATCCCAGGCTCAACTGTGAAGCTGTAGAACAGTGGGAGGAAGAGAGTGTGGAGAAAATACAGACCTATATTGCAGATACTCTCTTGTAAAGATGTTCAGAATCAGTTAAGACATGGGTTTGTGTATAATCCATTAAAAACTGCATAGGGGAATCTCAGCTCTAAGTACATAACAATGCTTTGGGCTTTCAAATTCTCTGGGAATTATTTCTAGGCTTACATGAAAGTAAACATAATTATCATTAATTTTCAAATGTGAGACACAGAGGTTAATCAAATTATATGGCTTTTAATTTTCATCTTTTAAATCTCTCTACAGTGCTTGTGATTTGCTATTTCATCTCTAACAGTCTGCCCACTGGGAATTGCTGCTGTATAAGGAGAGGTTGAGTTCTCATTTTCAAACTTTGGAGTCACCAAACATATACACAGAAAAAAAGCTGTAAAAGAAGAAATAATCCATTTGGTGCTGCTGCAGATTTCCCACTCAAACTCTGCAGAGATGGATCAAGAATAAAAATAGCATGTAATAACTAGTCTGGACTTCTTAGAGTAAAGAAGGGAGAAAGATCATATGAGTGTTGGAACTTCTAAAGCCTTAGGCTGAATTGTGATAAACTAGAAAAAATTGAACAAAGTTTAGTTGCAGTGTGATGGAGAAAGAGGAAACTCTTTCTCCTTTTATCAAACTCTACTTGCTCTTGTCCATTTTGTTGTTGTTTAGAGAATTGCATCTTAGTAAAAAAATCTGATTTTAATCATCCTCTGTGACTGCCACAAAGGGCAGCATTTCCTCATGTGGACTCCTACATTTCTGATAAAAAGACTGATGAGGCAAAAACATGGAGTCAGTTCCTAATTAGTAGATTATCCTCAACCCTTTCGTTTACTGCTCGTTGTTCAGTGATGGCAGTGGGGGAACTGCTCCTTTAGACAAGTCAGCCACCCCCTTAAACACACAGACACGAGCCAAGGAGCCCCGGCTTGGGCATGGGCTGGATGCTCTCCCAGGGAAACAAAAGCTTACTCTGGAAAGTTACAGATGGCTTTAAGATGGAAAACCCACGGAGGGGGGTCTGTCCCACTTCCAGAATGGATGTCAGCTAGCTCTCATAACTGCTGATATCCTGAAATGCCACTCCAGCCTCCCACCTGCATGGACCTCCTACCCGCTCCGGCTGGAGCCTAGGTGAGTGCTGGGCCACCACCAGGGACAAGGAGCAACCTCACAGCTGGAGCACACCAGAAAGGGAGAGAAAATGGTTTTATTTACAGCCATCACTACACCGAGGGCAGGAATCCTGCGTGTAAACAGGCTTCTGGATGCAGCTCTGGGGATGAGCAGATCAGAAGAGCAAACAGCCCTTGACACAGCTAATGAGTCACTCTGGGCTGTGTAAGGGACAGTGGCTTTGTGGAGCTACTCTACACAAGATAAGATCTGCATTAAGCTATATTTCTTTTGTTCCATGAGTCAGGGAAAGAGGAGAAAAATGCAACAATAAAAGGAAGGCCTGGAAAGGAGATAAGGATTCCATTCTGAATTCTGTTAAAACCTTGCTTTTTTTGAGAGTTATTTTCTCCCTCCATAGCTCAGTGCCTGAGGTACATCCCTCTGAGGCAGCTATACCCATGATACAGATAGAGTTTGATGCATTAATATTTGAAGAAATATATAAATAGATGTGAAGGACACTTCTGCATATAAACTCAGACATACACACACCATCACTGCATTGATTAGTGTTTTGTACACAAAAAGAATAGTATGTGTACTATTTTGTTTAGTGGGGCTATTCTGTATTTTCACTGTAATAAATAAGATGGAGATTCCATCTTAATTAAGAAATGATTGTAAGAATGAAAGGATTGAGCATCTAATTCTCACTTATAGAATTAGGGATACAGAGGTATAGAGATATAAGGCATGTGTGTAGAATAATATTTCTCCCCGGAAAACTTTCAAATGCATGATTCTGGGAGATTCAAACTTCCCTTTGTAGCCATATGAACATGTATGGTATAATTCTTTTGGGGTTTTGTTAGGAACAAAACATCTATAGAAATGTTGTTGATGTTCATGTGACCTGTTAAACAGAAGGTCAAGCCTTAAAGCTGAATTTAAGAAGGCAAATTTCAACTTGGTTTCTACTTCCTTAGAAAGCTGCCTTAGCTGATTTTCCCTCCCAAGAAAAGTTGTGAAGCCCATATTTTTGGTTGGTTTGTTTCTTCTTCCCTTACTGACACTGAAGGAAATTTGAGAAGAAACCATGACAAGTTCAAGAGAGGTAAATATTCCTGTCTGGGCTGGAGAGCCACGGATTCTTTGGAATTGCTAGAAACAAGCCAGCAAATCCATAAGCCAGAGAAAGAGCAGAAACGTTACAATTTCTAAGCAGCTCTGACTATCCTGGGTATTCAGCATTCTCCTCAAATCAGCTGAGGATGGAGAACAGAGAGACAATTTAAGCCACCTTCTGCCATACCACTCCTCTCAAGATGGTAATGACTCACAAGTGAAGTGGAGATGTAATATTCCAAATGTTATGACCATCATCACACAGAACTTTTTAAAGTGGTGGTATCATCACTACGGGGCCCAGGTGAAAAAGAAGGGGAACAAACTGGCTGTACAAAAACTTCCTTGGTAATTCAAAACAATGTGCTATTAACTTTGATGTGAAGTGACTCCTGAAATGTGCACTGGTAAAATTTAAGTCTTCAAAACATACTGTACTATCCACTGTTTGAAGTAAGACCTACCTGGAGAAAAACTCATTTCACTGGTACCAGAACTCAGCAATGGAAATGAAGTAGATGTCCCTGCATTGATCAGGATCGTAATCATTTGTATCTTTTCTAATGCTTTGTTTAGCTTCATTTGAGCAAAGTGAATTTCCACATTACACTCATTTTCACACACCTAAGGAACAAAATACATTTAAAACCATCTTCCAATAACAGAAAGAAAGAAATGTGTAAGTTTAACAGAAAATATCTCCAGTGTCTAGAATATTTAAATAAAATGGCTACATTAGAGAAGTTAGTAAGGGGTGCCTTCCTGCGCTCCTTGTAATGGAAAGTATATTTTTAGGAAGAAAAGAATGAGAAGGCAAAAAAAAAGGCACAGAGAGAAATAAAAAGCCAAATAGCCATAAAAAAAAAAATCTATAACTGAGCTGGCAAAGCTACATGCCAAGTTTCAGCTAAAGACATTGAATTTCAGCTGACTGGTTCATCTAATTTACTGCTTTGTTTTGGACATCAGGTTAACATGCTTCAAAGGAAAGCTGGACCAATACAGCCACATCCTGAGTTTTCCAAGTGTGATGAGCTCAGTTTGGAGGAGATGAGAATTTGACCTTACTGTGCACTACTCGGGTTCTCAATTCTCTCTCTTCCTTATTATTTTCAAAAGGGTCATTAAACCATGTATCTTATCAAGAGAATATTTTTCCAGGGCAAAGATTCAAGAGCTCAAGGAGGACTTCAGAGAACACTGAAATGAGGACTTGTGCTTAAGGGTGAAGCTCAGACTGTGACTCAGGTGCTGTCTAAGTCTGTCCTTGGAGAGCAACCAGTTTGCCTACACCCTCAGTGTCCAGCCCAGAGGAGTCTGAACACCACGTCCAGATTCGAATGAAAATCGACTGAAATATCTTCTTTTATGTTTAAGCACCCACATGTATTTGTGAGGACCATGGTACTGAGGTGCTGGAGCTCCTCTTCTTGTGGGACAGCAGCACTGGCCCAACAGCCCAGCCCTGTTTGAGCAGAGGGTCCCACTTAGGTACCATTGGCCTTTCCTAAAGCTGTATGGAGATCTGGAAATCAGGAGCCTGGGTTCTTGCCTCTCTGCTGCTCTTTCCCTGTCGCAGTAGCCAAGATTTTCAGTTCCAATGGCATGCCTGAGCCATCATGAGCTGCAGGACCTTGCAGTGTCTCCTCTGCAGCTGATGTGCATCTAGCACAGGTTGGGCATTGCATCCTCTGTCCAGCTGCAAGAGCAGAGCACAAAGGCAAAGGAGGCTGCTTATCTAATGATATTCTCTGTGGGAATTTGTCCTTAAGTGATAAATGGAAAAACCCAGCTGAAATGGGTTGGAATGCTGCAGCATGACTGAAGTGCTCAGCCCCAAGGAGTTCTAGTAACCAAACAGCAAATGATGCTGCAGATGATGACTTAAATGAGCTGGCAGAACAGCCTAAGGTCTGTACACACTGTTGCCTAGTCACATTTTAAAATCATTCCAGTTACCAAAATAGTCTAGAAAGTCTGCTCTGTCTTTCACCTTCCCAACATAAATAAAGTAATGAAAACGTTGGCTGGATTTAATTCGTATATCTTTACTTTCTGCACATTCTTTCTGGTTCAGGATAGAGAGGGACAGTCCTCTCATCCACAGAACAGCACCAGTTGTGGCAGCAGCTATTCAAGATTAACCAAATCTGGGGATGAAATATACTGCATAAAAATATCTGTTATTGTCTTTTCAGCACTGTGCTTTAACTCAGTTTTGGAAGGATGTGCTAAAAGGCACTTCCTTTTCCCAATTGCCTCTGTATTTCTCCTTCCTGCAGTCAGCCTAATGCCAGTCAGCTATGATGACATGTTGCTGGAGGCTGGCTGCATGACCACTGAGAACAGACTGACACTACCAATAACAGGTATTATATAGCTATGAAGTGGACAATTCTTGTTTGCTCCCTACTTAGGAACCTCCTGGCTAACAAATTTCTGGTTTCTGAATAAGCAGAGTTTTGGTAGATGTAACCCTATTGAAAATGATATTTGAATGAAACTCACAATATTATCCCTTCCAACACAAAATATTGTAATATTCCGTGAGTGTTTCTCAAATGCCACACACACTCTCAGAAATCTTGGTTTTACTGTTTGTGGACATTGCTGCATATCTGCTGCAAGCTCTCTGCAAACTTTGCTTGTGGTCTTTCACTCAGGAATTGCAAATGTGGTGATTTAATCAATTCCTGAATGTCATGCCCAGTATATATCTTTCCACAGTTTCAATAAAAGTCTTTCGTAGCTGGATTATTTATTTGCTTTTTTTGTCTGCTGTATAATTTTATTGGTGTCACTTGTTGAAGAAGAAAAGCAGTAAAGGTCAAGCTTTAGCTGGAAAGCAATATGCCGTTTTTGAGGCACTTGTCGTTGTTAGGGGAAGTAATATCAAAAGAGACAGTGAAGTGAAAATAATTTTTGGATTCCAAGGTGTCTCGAATTCGCAATTCCATTCAGGTGACTTTGTTATTCCTGCCCCTTGAAGCTGTGGCTTTGTAGTCCACAGCAAACACAAAGTAATCTAAGTTGCTGTGGCCTTTGCCCAGGCAGTGTGGTGGTGTGCTGGTGACGCAGGCCACAAAATGTCCAACTGATCTTTACTTGACTTAAGGCGTAAGAATTTTTTTTTTTTTTCCAAAATGCTGCTGGCTCCGGTTAAAGCTTGTTCCCTGTGACACTGATTCAGAGATGTTCTCACCACACACCAAAGCTCCCACTGTCACATTCAGCACTTGGGTGAGGGGTAGGGTGACACCAAACCCTGGCCAGGATGGTGATTTCCAGCATTCCAGTTTGGTGCTCACTGGGAGTCACCTCACTACTGTCAGTGCCCTTCAGTTCGAGTCTGAGCTCTTCAAAGATACCCCACAAACTGCTGACCTACAGATGTGAAAAACTGCAGCCATATCCATTCTGGGAAATATTGTCCTGGCTCTGTAAGCAGATTTGAGAGAATCACTGACAATAAATCTCCAGCGTTTCCTTTGTGTATAAGGTGGTATCTCCATTTCCCATTTTCCCTCATACATTTTATTCTGTGATTTACATCCCATGCAGAAGCAAAGCTTTTTAAAATATAGAAGACCTGACAATTCCCAGCTGTTATAAAGGGTTTGCAGTTAAATTGTTGCCTCAGTTTATAGATAGCAGACGATGAACAGCCATCCTTTGTAAATTAGGTCCTTTGAGGAAACATTAAGTTGGAAATTCCAGAATTGAGTGCTTAAGTGCTTAAGCCACTTAAAAATATTTGGAAGAGAGAGCTCACCTGACAATCTGGGAGCACTTTAGTGCTCTGAGGATCTGCATGGATAAAAGACTTTAGGGTAGACTAGCACTGCATTTCCAGATTCCTGCTTGATACATAATTTAATTTTGAACTTAGAGCTTCTTGGGTTATTTGATTTTTTTGTTCTGTTTATTGAGAATTTGCTCGGGGAAAATGTTCACAGATTTTAAAATCAAAGGAAAAGAAGGATCCCAGGAGATTAAAGATGAGAGCATGTTAACCCCTGAGATTTAGGATGACAGAGCATTGTACAGCAGACAGTATCTTGCTTACAGGATGGAGGATGTGTACTACCATGCTGGCATGCATAAAAAATCTGACAATCAGCATTAACCACCTGGCCATACCACTGAAAGAGTCTGTTTTAAGAAGTTGTGTAAATAAACTTTGATAGTTTGCATAACAACATATTCTTATCATCTCTGAAGCTGATGAGTTCAAACAGCAGGACACAGAGATTAGCAACAGGAGCCTTTCTTTGCAAGTGAGATCCAAATTCATCTGTTCTTTGAGCAGCCTGGAACATTTTTTGCCACAATGATATGCATTACAGATTCTTTTTCCACATTTTTCCCATGTTTATTTTTTAGGATAAATGGTACCTACAGGCTTAATTCAGGGCTTTTAATTCCTTTTTCACACTGCAGAAGGTTTTCATTAACAGCAAAGAAAATGCAGTGCAACCTTTTAAATATCAGGCTAAGAAGAAAAAAAAAAATCTAGGAAATGCTTTTTATGACAGGGCTATTTAAATATAATCACATATCTGTCATCATACAGACCTGCTTATAACAGGCTGTCAGTTCTCTTGGAGAGAGGGTGATCTGCAGCCAATGGTTTTAAATAAGGAAGTGCAGAATTTTTATAACTTCTATAATGGGCATCCAAGAAAGAATTGAGATATTCTGGGGCAGGGGAAAGACAAGTATACAAGAAAGTAGTATATTAGTAAGCCACTATCAACTGGACAGTGCTTATTTATGGTTGATAGGGTAGGAAACTGATACATAATCACAGAGAACTGAGTACTCTCATCTCCCAGTGCATTAAGGACAAGACCTGACTTGGGCTCTGTTGTGTTTTATGACAGCTTTGGTTATGCAGCCTTACATTCTTGACTAGAATATTAGTTGCATTAACTATAGAGGTTTTTTTTTAATCTTGAAAGGTATATATGTGACTCTCTTCAGACTGTAGAATAAGTAAACCAAAGTTAGGGAATCTGGAAAAAGAAATTAAGGTCCTAAGGTAATATCATAATTTTTGTTGCTGAATTTTATGGACCTTAGATGCATATTTCCCAAGTTAATGTAATGTATTAGGTGCTTTGCAGTTCAAGCCCCTCCATTTTACAGAAAAGGAAAAAGAACATGTTGTTCCTTCCAATATTTGCCTTAGATACTCTGCTACCTTCATAGAAAAATCAACTAGGGGAAGGTGTGAAAGAGTTAAAAAGGCAGCTTTTAGTGAAGAGCTGAGCTCAGGATTCCGCACATACTGAAAAGAGGCTTTGCAAGTTAGTTCTAATAAAACATCAGAAAACAAGGTTAGAATATCAGACAAGAATTCTTCAGGATTAAAGGTAAAAATAAACCAGACCAGGCCAGAAGATTTATGTATGATTGCAGAACTTCCCCCAAAAAAAGGGCTCCTGACCATCCATCTGTCTGGGTGGTTACACTGCAGCTGGAATGCTCCATGGTTCCTCACTGACACGGAGGGATCACACAGCTCCATCTCAGGCCAAGACTTTCCATCTCCTCTCACTGACCAGGAGACATCAAACCTTGCAGATTGCTGCTCTCAGTTATAAATGCCTTCATTTCCTGCTGCCTGGCTGCAGGTCTGCAATACTGAAAGTGAAATCATCACTTATTCCATGAACTGCAGTTCATGTCCTGGCGGCGACAGCAGAAAATCAGAGGTCACAGCACCTTTCTTCTCTGCTGAGACAGGCTCCCCGTGGAAGAGTGCTCTCCAGCTGGCACTAACAGGGCTTTGACTACTGCCTTTTCTCAGAACAAATGACCTGTGCCCCAAACTGCCAAAAGCCCCTCCCTGGAAGAGGGAGCTGAGGGCCTGGACAGCTCTGCAGGGGCAGTGGGAGCACACGCAGCAAAGGATGCGATGGGAAGCAGCTCCTGATGCTCAGTGTGGAGAAGTGGGGAAAGAACAGCTTATACAGAAGAGAAGGTCTGTGGCTGAGGAGATGGAATCCTTCTGCCCCAATCCTAATCCTTCAAATCAAATTGTTTGTGACCTTCCAGGTGCTCAGTGCCAAAAAGTCAGGTGTTAAGAAAGAGCAGTGATCAGTCACTGAGATCCCCACAGGAGGGTAACAACCAGCAGTGCAGAGGTCAGCCTGGTGGCTTTTCCAAAGCCATGGACTGTACTTCCATGGGAATTGAACACAGCCACAAAACTCACCTCCCAAAGACTCTGCAAATGCGCCCTTCACAGCAGCCCACAGTGGGAAGCCTCATCCCTTCCCTCGCTTGTGTAGGATCTGCTGTGTTTTGGAGGAAGTCAGAGGTCATAGAGCAGGATCAAACCCTGTGTGTGAAGCTCCCGTGTTTTTATCTGTCTCAGCCATCTCCTCATCCACTAGGGGAGAAAAAAAACCCGAGAAATATCATGAAGGCAGATGCATCTCTAGCCAGCTTCAACATCTTTTCAGTATGTGATTAAACATCCCTATAAAAAGCACGATAAAATCTTTGGATCCTTTAGGATTTGAACCTGTCCAGACATCCAGCTCAGCTGAACTCCATGTGCCCTTCTGGAATTCTTGGACTAAGGACATAATTCCCCCAGTTCAGGAAAGTTTTTTAAAAGTTATTGTCCTATACATTGCTTAAGTTTCAGTGGGACAAGCAATGGGAGATTTGTCTGCAAACAAGTAGGGAAAATCAAGACACTGTAATGATGGAAGCAGAAATTAAAATTTTGTACAAGTCACCTATTTTACTCTTCTGGCTCTCAAATCAATTTTAAAAGCTATTTTGCTAAGATTAAGCATTGCCAGGGATATAAACCTGTCATACCAACTCTTATTACCATTTATATTACCACAGTTCTCAGGAAAAATTTCATGGCATTGGAGTAAACACATGGGGAGAAGAAAGTCCCATGTCCACGGAGAGCTTACAGTGAAATTTTACAGCTGAGTGACAACACCAGGCAGCAAATGGTACAGCACAGCCAACAGCCAGAGTCTGACAGCAAACAATGAGATATTAGTGGTGTAGGAGTGAGTGATCTTAGTCCAGGGGAGCCTAAAAGTCGATGACATTTCAGTGTTGTAAGAAAGGCTTTGCCAGTG
The DNA here is from genome assembly GCA_013396875.1 of Vireo altiloquus. Lineage (NCBI taxonomy): Eukaryota > Metazoa > Chordata > Aves > Passeriformes > Vireonidae > Vireo > Vireo altiloquus. The sequence continues at coordinate 150,433 of VZRF01006954.1, forward strand.
TTGATGAGGAAATTCTTTTGAAAAATGAAGGGAAGCCTCATAGCTTAGCTGTGCAACAGTCATAAGAATAGTGGATAATGGAGCACAAAGATTAAAAAACCCCAGAGGCTGGAGTTGGTATCTTGCAAACAGTAGAATCTCACAAAGAGGAAATGACCAGGCTGAGAGGCAGTGAGCTATATGAAGGTGCAGCATGTGACTGATACCAGAGAGCAGAGAGAGCTGGCTCTTGGATTCTAGAAAGTCATGTTTCAGTCACCACCCTCTGGGCTATGAAATCAACACCTGACAGAGTCACATTTGGGATAGGTAAGAGCAGGCCAACTAACACAGTGTATTGTAGAAACTGAGACATGAGGCAGAAAACATCAAACAAGTGTTCAGACTAGAGAGAGCAGAGAAAAGATGGAAAAAAAATCTGCAAAAACTCAGATACTGTCCAAATGCAAGGACCCAGTGAGCTGCTGAAACTCAGTGAACTCTGGACTTCTATGGCTTGTCTGTAATCAGAATAATAAATAATCTGTAGTCAGATTAATTGTAATCAAGCAAAGGATTGCTTGCAAAGGAAAGGAGTAACATGAAGGAGTAATGAACAGATGATTTGGGGTATTCAGGTGTATTTACATTTTATAAAATCAAAGGAAGATAAATGATGAGACTTCTTCAGTAGAAAGAGACCATCCTGGAGGAGAGAGGGAGGACTCTGACTCCTCAGCACAGGTGGCTGAGGAACTTTGTACCGCCCAGAGACAGAGTGTGCAAAGGCAGCAGGGAAGGGAGGGTGGCAGTCCACAGGGATTGCCACCAAAAACTGGAGATGGGAAAGAGAGGACTATTCAACTAAGGACACAATGGAGGAGCAGTGTCCAAAGCAGGCAGAGAGTTGGAGTAAAGGGAAGTACAGAGGCAAACAAAATGAAGATCTCAAAACTAAAATACTGTGTACATTGAGAACAACTGGCAGGCCAAGAAGACTGAAGATGGTTAGCAATGGATAATGAGAAACCTTGCTGAGGGAAATTTCAGGTTAGCATGGGGACAACCATGCTACTGGGATGTGGTACAGAGGTGAAATAGAGGAAGCAGAACCTCTTGCTAATGACACATCTCATGAGAGTAAAAAGAAAAGGGAAAGGGATGTACGGGGCAGTAGGAATTTTTTTTTGAATACAAGAGAAACTAAATAGCTTTTCTTTTGAGAGAAAGAAGCTACAAGCAGATAGTTACTGGGATGCAAGCCTTGAGAGAACTAATTACAGAGATGAATGGAGAGTGAAAAGGATCATGTGATGGTCATTAAGAAAAATCTCAGCAGAGATTAATGAGAGGAGCACAGTAATGCAGGGATAAATGCATCTATTTGCTGTCTGAGAGAAATGTATAAACTCCACTGCCCAATTAGAATCAGGAAAATTTATTCCACCTGAGGATTCAACCACCATGTGGTTTATATCAGAGTCAAACTTACCAGTGAACCGAGTCTCTTCCCAAATTGAGAACTCAGTAGCCTTCAATGCTGTGATGTGCTATTGAAGTGCTGTGCTGGAATATAATTCTAGTAGATTTTCCTCACTAATTTTCTTAGCTGACAAAACCAAAACATCCCAAACAAAACCCCAACAACAAAAACAACCAGAAAGTATGGGATTATAGAATCATAGAATGACTCGGGTTGGAAGAGATTTTAAAGATTATCTCATTCCAGCCTCCCTACCATCAGCAGGGACAACTTCCACCAGTTTTTGTTTACAGCAGTCCTCACACAGTAAAAGTGGCAAGTCAGAATTGCTTTGGGATAACTTTATTCCTCTTTCTGAAAATTTCTTTGCTTGACTGCAAGCATTTCTGAGTTTAAAACACATGCCAACACATTTCTAGGTTCACTTGTTCGGATTTTTTGCAAACAGCAAATTATCTCTTTCCTGGGAGCACTTTAAGTATAACTTCCCTGTGACACTGTGAAAAGTTTGAACATGGATTAAATCCTGGTAATTTTTTGCTTGTCACCATACAAGGTACTCAATAAGCTTTCTGAATGTTAGGAGAAGGTGGAAAACAATCACTCTGACAGGTTCATCTGAGCTAGGCTGCTCTTGGAAAACAGATGCGTGCCTGCTGTCAGGTGCCTGTAGCAAGGTAGTCTCTTACTGCCAAGAAAAAAGCTGTGATATGCAGAGTCCCAGAGTGTGTCAGGGTGATCAGTATGTGAAAGCATGAAAAACCCTGTACCAAGTGCATAAGAAAAACATACAATCTTGTGATCACAGGTGATGCACTCACAGGGACCAGAAACAGGTCTCAAAGTTGCTGAGACCTCCATCCATTAATTTTTTTTTAAATCAGCAAGCTTGCTATATTTGGAAAAAAGACACGCTTCTATATGAAATATACCAGCTTTTATTTCACTTCTTTTGGCTAAGTTCTGTATTTTTTCTCTATTCTATGTAATCTAAGCCTCCTATAAAGAGAATCGTTCAGTTGAGCAGCCACAAGTAAATAAAAATTTTAATCCCTTGGTAGTTTAAATTCATAACTAATCCTGTTATGATTCAGTAAATGTTTCATTTTACACTTAGCAGTGAATTTGTGAGGCAAATTTTTGTCACTGTCTGCTAGAGACTCCATTACACCCTCTGCATCTTCCCCATGAGGTCTCAGAAGTTCTGCCACACGCATGTCTGATTTGAGTCTACGATAACAACAGCACTTATACCACTTCCACTGCTAAGAGCATGGCAAAAATGCAAATTAAATCCATCTTTTTCACTCAACTGCATAAAGGAAAGAAAAATTTAAATGTTGGGTTTCTCAGTAGCCCCCAGCAAGTTTCCTTTGGATTTAACTGCCACTTAGGCATTGATGCTCCTACGCACTGCTTGGTGCATTTCAATGTTGTATTTTCTCCCGTGGTTCCACTTGCTGATGTATTAAGATTCTGAAGAAATGGTTACATCTCTCATTCTTGGTGATGTCTGCGTCTCAGTATCAACCCCAGATAACTCGGAAAACATCACAGCTTTAGTCAAGTGTGTCAGTGTGCACAAGGAAGGGAGGGTGTACAGACCTTGATGCGACTGCTTACGCTTGCTGCTGACACACATCGATGCTTTCATTAACGATAAATCATTGTATCAATAAAAACATCATTAAACTGCTGACTCCGCTTGGCTCCGATCAGAGCACGTCACACTTTATGTGCTGTCACCTCAGAAACAGGTTTTCACTACGAAGCCATGTGCTTGTCCAAGCCCTGCTATCTAATGGAGATATTAAACCTGATGTGCTGCCTCCTTGTTAGAAAGTAAAGATAGTGTTAGAAAAACTGTTTGCTTCTCAAGGACAATAATTGCAATGATAGCTTCAAAAATAACCTTGCAGTTCCATGGTGAATGGATTTCAAAAGTTATATAGCACAAGGGTAACTTTGATGAAGTACTTGGTTTTAGTGAAACAAAATCTTCATTAGTATCTAACTACTCCTTAATATTATGGCTTTGTTCAATGTTTGGAAAATATACCCAGATTTTGCAGCCTGAGCTCTTGCTAGGAGCTCTGAGCACTGGCATTCCCATACACTCTGCTTAAGGCAATGTCTGAGATAGTAAAATTATGGAGAGGTTTAACTAAGGGTTATAACTTGCTAATGCCTTTCCAAAGAAAGAAACAGTATGTGCTGCTGTAGCAACACTTCAGAAAGCTACTCCTTTACATGCAAAGGCTGAAATCCTCACCTCTGCTTTGATTTCTGTGCTTAAAGCAGAGGGCAAAGAAGCACAAACCTGCTCCAGAAAGCCCAGTTACTGCAAGGGTGGGACTTTGCTACTCACACTGGCACATAAAATAGCCATCAGGTATTGTTCTCAGTTCCCGGTGGGATTGTGTGCACAAAATACCAGGGTGACAGGCAGAAAAGATAAAATTCAGATGAGGCAGCAGAGACATGAGTTTGAACAGCCACAGGAAACTACTTCAGATGGGAAGGACAGGGCAGGGAGAGGAGCTGTTCAAAGCCCCATTTACCCAATCTCCGGATAAGTTGCTCTTGGCAGGAGATTGCAGAATCCCTTGCAATAACAAGAAAATATCTTGGCCCTCTAAGTGATTTTAACATGAAAGGCTCCTTTCCCTTGCTTTTAGAAACAAGCTAATTAATAGTTTCCTAGAGCAGTGACTTTGTGACCACAGAAATCTGCACCGGGCAATGTCTCCCTGGGTTCTGGCAAAGTGCACCAGTCCAGCTCAGTCCCACAAATGCCATCAGACACAAAAACATCACAGATTTGTTTGCATGTAGAACGCACAGGTCTGTGTTCACACAGGATTTCTGTTTTAAGAACACTGAGAAGTTGGGGGTGAAGGTGTCATTTCAGAGATGATAAATGAAAGCCAGCCAAGGTTCAGCTTTGTGATCTGTGGCAAATGCTCACTAAGATGCTGAGAGATTGTATGGCCTGGCCTAAACTAGCTGAGCTTAGCTTGGCAGAAGCTGTGGATGAACTTTTTAGTAAAACAGAAATTACAATCATACTGGGTTGACTGTCTGTGAAATCCAGACTTGCTGCATCAAGCTAAGCTGAATACATTGCATCTGCATGGAAATCAAAGAAAGTTAGACAAGTTTTATAAGTAGTGTGTATAAATATTTTAAATATTTGAATAGATGAATAAACATGAGGAAAATCCTTTAGTGGGGTGGGGAGGAATGACACAAATTTAACAACATTACAGTACAATTTATAGGGCTCACCTACAGTAGATATTCCAGAATCTGTGTCACACAATGCTTTAATTAATGAGAAATCACTGCATCAATAAAAGCATGACAAGCAGCACAAATAAGGGATTATCCTTGTAGGAATGTTGATGTCCATCTTCAGTTGTACTGGAGCACGTGAGAGCCTGCATTAGTATCTGGTACCCACAGGTTCTTGGTCAAAGCTGCAAAACTGTTTTCTGAGTAAAACAATTATTTTTAGACGCTGCTGCTAAAATACAGTTCAACCACAATTATAATCAACCAGGCACCCACATGCTGCAAAGTGTAGCACAGTCTAACCACAGCAACAAACGTTACTTCAAGTGGAGCTCCATGCAGAGGGATGTGTTCTCGTAGCTAAATTTGCTCTGGGATCTCTGCAATAAACTGAAGGCTACAATCAGGCAGCCTGTGACTCATGCAGTGCACCACTTCTAATGTCTCTTAAGTGCAGAAATGAAAATAAAAGCAGATCTCTCGTTCCCAGAGCCTGGAGGGGGCAGTCCTCACGACTCACCCTGTTTTACAGACCCACTGAAGGGCCGACTGACACCCACGGCTGCAGAGCCTGTGGCAAAGGGAGTGGGAAACAAACAGCACTTCTTAATTAAAGCATTTTATTCAAGCTGCAACCCCTCACAGCAGACATTTCATAACTTCTAGATCTATGTTCACACGAAGATTGACAGACAAACCCAGCCTTGAAAGAACGCATAAAATTTTTTAATGTTTATTTTTCCATGGAAAAGTTTTACAAGGAGAAGGAGGCTGCCCAGGAGAAAGTGTACATTCTTCAATCACTGTTTATCTGTTGGTTTGATAGCCAAGGTTGACATTTCTTCTACAGTGTATGTATTCATTCTCATAATATTACAGGACATTTACCTTTTATTTAAAAAGGATCATCATCTATGAATATTGTTAAGAACACTGTTAGGCAACACTGTCAGTGAAGAATTTACATTAACTACATCAGCTGTAGATGAAGTGCTTTCATTTTAATCCTTCTCATATTTTGTAACAACGAATGTTAACCACATTTTTTAAATGTTCAGATATGTAAAAGGCTTTGCATCAAATGTAATGGAAAAACAAAGGTTTATTATCCCAAAGAGCAGACAAAAGTATTCCAATGCCCGCAAAGCAAAACTGAAATTCTCAAGGAAGAAAATAATATTCCTGTCTTTCCCCTTAAACCACCTGGAGACGTTTATTAAGGTATTAAGTGCTCAAATGTGACTCTCCTGATTTTTAAACATCCCAGCAGCAGAACCTAAATGAAGTTACATGTTTTCACAGTGAGATAGCCTGACCCTTCCTGATTGCCCCTCCACACCACCTTTTGGTGCATCTTAAAGAATCTTTGCTGATGTGCAGAACAGATGACAACAACTCCAAAACAAAGGCCAACTCTCCACCCCTCAAATATCAAGAGGCATCACCTTTGTCCCTTTAGAGCAGTGCATGTTTTGCCTTCCATCTCACTCAAACCACCATTTCTGCAAGCTGTTTGAAGTCTCCCTGCCATGTTTGTTCTGAAGGGTACAAAAGAGGTAACAATAGTTTCAGAAGTAAGCTCACAAGATTGAGAAACAACTGCATTTTGAAGTATTTTGTAAGAAAAGGAGTTTGACAAATAAGCACCTTCTTTTCAAATTAATTCAATAACATGATGGAGAAGGAAAACTTCACAGTTTCAGAATTAGTAGAATTGAATCCCTCTGAAGCTTGCAAACCATGAAGGTCAAATACATTATTTCAATCAGTACTCCAGTATTTCTATAAAGAAATACTTTCAAGTATTGTTACAAAAGGCACTGATTTTTTCCTTCAGCCATCAAGATGTAATAAAAACAAAGAATTTCTGTCACATTGGGCCAAACTCCTGGCCCTAAAGATATTTGCCACTAACCTTGGAGCACCTGGATTGCACCCAGTAACAACTACCTTCTTTTTCTTTATTGATTTTCTTACAAAATCACATGGATCTATCACAGGTTTTAATGATACAATGATTAATGGTACATTAATAGTAACAACAGAAAGGAGAAAATTTTAGTTGCTCTAATTCTATTTTAAAAGTGAAATTGGACACTTCTGAAGTTAAATATTCAATAGATAAAACATTTATCAATTAGTTTCTCCACTTTACTATCAATTTGTTTTTAAAATCTGGAAACCAGATTCGGAAATCTGATTCAGGCAACTCTCAGGACAGATTCCTTGAGCATATGGTTCAAACTCAGTATTTCAGTTTAATCAAAAGCTTGGAAAATAGGCTCTTATTTAAAAAAAAAAAAGAAGTATGTAAAATCAAATCGGGAATTGCTGTTTTGCTTTCTATGAAGTCTGACAATGGCCAGATGGGTTGAATTTCTTGATCTTTAGTGAAAATGGGGAAGAATATAGTGTGGAATACCTCTCTTCTGAGGCATGTTTAGCACAGAGCATTAAGTTAAGGCAGATGTATGAACAGGTTTTCTTCAAACGGGATTTCTTTAGCTCAAAATTGTCAATGTTTCAAAGGAACTAGGCAAGATTTTAAAAATACTTGCAATTCTTTTGCTCAGCCCTAGAGCCTGCAATTGGACAGAGTTCCCTGGTACTCTTGAAAGCAATGGACCACCAAAGAGGTAAATGAGCAGTATTTAATTATAGCTACACAAACATTCCTCAACTCACACCCAAGGCTTCCAGCTTCTCATCTGCAGCAGAAGTGCATCACTGACAATAATTAAACAACCTGCAACAAGACAGCAAGTTACATAATAGCTAGAATATTTAATCTATAGCAGCTGAACTATTTAATCTCTAGCATCAAAGTTTCCTGAAACCAAGAGCCATCAGAATCCCTGCAGAGGCTACTCAAGTTTGACAGGGTGCTCTGGGACACCTAGAAACAACTTCAGGACCTCACTGGACAGGGCCAGAGGTAAAGGTAAAACTTCTGACAGTAGCTGCATCAGTGCAAAGCTTGATGAAGCTGACCTGAGGACATCACCTTATTCTAATACCACCTAGAATTACTTGCTGTTTATATCCCCATCCCTGAAGCAGGGGAGGAGCTGGTGGAGGGAATTATCCTTCCTACGTGAATCCCTCTGTGGTAACAGAGCTGCATTTCATTGTGGTAACTACAGGAGGGAAGGACAGACCCAAAAACCTAACCAAAATCCCCCATAATAGCATGACAAAGAAACTAAGATAAACTTGGAAACTCAATCATACATGTGATGAATTCTGAACATGAATGAATCCTAATCCTAAATCAGAGTAATGACTTTACTTATCAGAATACAAAAATCATAAAATATAGATCAGCTGCTTCTGATGGAAGTAAAATTTGGTTATATGAACATAGTGGAATGTAAAATATTAGAAATATTGTTTCTAAATTAATGATCTGTTGTTGAATGCAAAAACAGATGTTGTGATTTAATTAAAAAATAACCAGGTCTCACATTTTCAAAAATTATCTCAAATTCCTTGTCACCATTCTTATACTTTGCTTGGGACAGAGAAGCTCCTCTAATCCCTGACAAGCCAACTGCAATGAAAACTGTAATGATAAATTCTGAATACTAAATATTTGCTAACCTAAATCAGTAATATTAATCGATTATATGAGCAAGTGACCTGGCAGATTTGAGTGGAGAGTTACTGGGGGTGACTGAGGAGCTGCTGTGCATGGAAAAGTCTCCTTAGGTAGCACAACTGCAGCCTGGAGAACACAATCTGTCACAGCACTTCTCACACATTCCACAAAAAGAAAACTTTATTTTGAGTTCACACTTCTGTGGGAGTGTAGCCTCAACGTGTCTTTGAGGTAAGTCTTAATGAACACCAGTGATTTTAAAAAATTACAGATCTTAAGAATGTACATAAATCTCTGCTGTTGTCTGCTAAAACCATTTAAAACTAGATCTATCACTCATAACTCTACAAAGTCAGACATTTAAAACTTCCATATACATAGAAAACCTTGTTAGGAATCAAAAACTCGAGACAATTTGTGGTCAATAATGCCTCTATCTTTGCTAAAATAAATAGTCAATAATTAAAGGAACAAAACCATAGCCCTACATAAGAAGGAAAGTCTCTTCATTTTCATCATCCCCCTCCTCTGAGCAAGAGGTAAAGAATATATTTTTCTTAAGAAACGTTTTACCCATGGTTTCAGCTACAATATTTTCCTACTGAAATAAAACTAGTGCATTAAGAATATATACAATATACTGGAAGCCATATGCACCTTTTCTCAGGATAAGCAGATAAGGCATTTACCTGATGCTATAAAACTACTTTTTCATGTATCACTCATCTGGTCTGTACTTGCTTGGTACCACACTACCACAGCATTATACAAACATAATGCTCCACAGGTGGAAGATAGGAGAGGCCAAACACAAACTATAAACTGCATCCAATAGAAAAGCCAAAAATGATGTAAGAATCTAACACAAAAAGAAATCAACCAAAAATCTATGCATAAAATATGTGCCCATCAATAGGTTTACACAGTCGTCATCCCTACCCTTCCTTCAACAGAAGGGAGCAAACTACAGAAAAGTATTACTGAATTCAAATAACATGAAAGAGCTATTAAAACAAATTATGCTCCCTCTTCAAAACCACATTATCTGTTTTCTAGTCTAATAAAAAATATTATACTGCAATTAAATAAAATTACTAAAAACATCTCATGGAACTATTAATACATCCATTCAAATACCAAAAGCCATCCCAGAAGTGCAAACACTACAACTAAAATCTTAAAACACCACTGAACTTGCTTCCATTATACAAATCAACCATGACCAATACTCTTTAGAGACTTGCTAAAGTCATTTAATGCTTTATTAAGGTTTGATGCAAAACCTGTTAAAGCCAGTAGAAAGTCATGTTTAGAAAAGGCCTCAAATTACATACTTTTACTGTGAGACACAAATCTGGGAGTGCTAAGCCATTCCAATCTGCTTGGAATTTTTGTATCAGGAAACACCAAAAAACTAAGTTTCCACACAAAGAGGTAGCAGTCATCAATATATCCAATTTTTCAGTATTTAGACAAAATAGTAACATTTCCTATTTTTCTGCATCATATTTGGAAGATGCTTTCTGGTACTTAAATAAATTTCTGTAGCTTGTACATGCTATTCTGTTTGCCTGCCTGGTGAAATTCATGGCACTTGCTGCTTTACTGTAAGAGCATCTTGTAAACCCTGGAGGAAGAAATGGAAATAATATCCCTAAATATCTTAAGCTCTAAAAAAATCTGTGCTTTTCTAATCACAGAACATTCGAATATCTGTACACTACAAGTGAAACAGGAGTGACTTTGGGAATGTGCATCCTTATCCCTTGGACAAACAAAACTTGGTGTTAGACTACATGATTAAAGGCCTAAAGGCCAATCACAGTGAACACACAGACTGAGCAAGGAGAGAACATTTCGACAGAAAATGTAACTACAATATTGTAATTAAACATTATACACTATAGTTAAATGAAGTGAGGAATAGAGTCTTTCCCCTACAGCAATACACCAATTAAAAGTGTCAATAACAAAACAGATTTTTAATTTTTTTTTTAATATTGGCATACAGGCAGAATTTGATGACCTGATCCAACTGAAATAGAAAAATATAATGTCATTCTAGCTGAAAATCTGAGTTGGTTTTGTTCAGCCTGGAGAAGACTGGGGAGACCTTATAGCACCTTCCAGTACCTGAAGGAGCAACAAGAGCTGGACAGAGACTTTTGACAGGAGCATGTAGGGATAGAACCAGAGGAATGGCTTCAAACTGAAAGAAGGCAAGTTTAGATTAGATATTGTAAAGAAATTCTTTACTGTGAGGGTGGTCAGACACTGGCACAGGTTGCCCAGAGAAGCTGTGGAAGCCAGATCCCTGAAAGTGTTCACAATCAGTCTGGATGCAGCTCTGGGTAACCAGGGCCAGTGGAAGGTGTCCCTGTCCATGGCAGGGGGGTTGACCTAGATCATGTCTCAGGCCCCTTCCAACCCAAACCATTCCATGATGGGACAAAATGAGAGAAGAAAGATCCATCTCATTAATTACATGATCAAGATAACTATAGCAGTTTGGTTCATTATTCTGAACTTCTGGACCTAATGCTTGTTTCTTTCAGAGAGCAACAGAAAATCTGCAGGCTATCTAGAAGCTGTTCTAAGGTTTCCTGGCTGCTATCCAAAGGTAAATAGACAAACAACAAATTGTGAAAGACTGAGTTTTACTAAAGTGTAAAAAAATAATAAATGCCCAAATCAGTTTCTTTATCTTCATCCTTCCAACAGCATTTACCATCTGTGAAAAAAGCAGCAAAGCTTTTTCACTCTTCAAAATGGCATGTAAGAATTGAGAGGCTTACCCAACCAGCTGAAACACTGAATTAGAAAAGTTGCTTAAAAACAAAACCTAAGAAAAATAACATTTCAGACCTTGCTCTGCTGACAGGTGAGATAACAACCATTTCTGGTGCCACAAAGAACTCTCAGACAGACTGGCATTTCAATGGAAGGAAGAACCACACCAGTCCATATGATTCCCTTAAAACAAAAGCCTCTCGGGTTCAATATCAGCATTTCAGTCAGCCTTTAAGTAAGAAAAAGCAATAACAACTTATACCGGGGATTTACTGACAGGTGTCAGAATAATTGTTTTAGAAAAGACTTGATAAAAAAATTCTTTCACTACTGCACTTTATAATATGTGTGACAACACTATCTTTCTACTTAAAACAAAGTCATCTCAAAACCGATCATCATGACCTGAGCACAGAGCCTAATGTAATTACCACTTAAGCATGGTGGAAACTCTTCCAGTTGAAGTAATAAACCTGCCTCTATTTCCTATGGCAAACTGAGGGAATTTTACTTGCAAAACACTTAAACCCCAAGGGCAGAGTTTTGCAATAGAGTTTTAAAGCATCCTACTCAAAGATTAGGTTACCAGTGCTCTAGCAAAAGATCAGAAGCTCTAAACATGAATGTAAATAATCCATCATCAAATATACAATTCTGGTTCAGTGACCACTACTACAAATCCAAGGACTAATAGTGACTTTGAAGGACTCCAAACCAGACTTCAAGAGTGCAATATTCTTCATAATATTATGTATATGCAAGGCAGAAGTCGTCAGACAAGTCTTTGAGGAGAAATCATAAAAATGGGAGTGAATCACCCTGCTTGCAATGGTTGACATTTAATTTTTGCAGTGTAGATATTCAACCATTACCTACCACTTTCTATAAAATGTAAATTGCTATGTATCAGAAAAGCTCCAGCATAGCTTTGTGGTGGTTATTTTATATATATTTATATATATACACATTGCAGAGAGGCACATTTTTTGTTAAAAATCAGCATGAAATTCTTCTGCAGGAACTTGAACACTTTCTTTCATGGAAAATTTTCCATGAACCTTTGCTCTTCATGTAAGGCGGTCATGTTGAGTTAAAGCAAAATACTCAGTTTGCATAAAACTAGAGCTGCACCTAGTTGTATTTTCAAAATACACATCCTAAGTGTCATTACAGGAGAATAAGCAAGACACTTCTCTTACAGACCGGAGAAAGAAACTTCCTTTTGACATTCTATTAAAAGGTAATAAGGGCACAAAAGGAATTTTGAAGAGTTAGTCCAAAATGATCTACTCTAACAGTATGTACAGTGCAAAGATCTTACAGTAACATCACAAAGTAACACCAGCTCTTTCAAATGGACTCTGAAAATTGTTGCTCATTTCTTAAGACTTGCAGACCTCCAGTATGTTCACAATTGGCAAGAGTCTACAGTATTACAAAGTTATTGCTGCTACTGTAATGCAAAGAAATGAGGTTGTGATGATAAATTTTCCCGTTAGGCTGTAGGCAAAACTACTTCATTTTACCAAGCATATTATTTCTTAGCTTTGTTATAAGCTCCAGGAAAAAACAGAGCAAAGTTATCTATCTGTACTTTCTCCCACAGAAATAGTGGATAGCAAAATAAAGTGTGAAATGAGCTGGCTTTGTGTTAGTTGGTTACAAAGGTGTGTATCAATTCCACTGGAGCTGAGCTGCCTCCATCTGTGCCAGTGACCTGCAAGGGCTGGCTGAAGGAGACTCCTGCCATCATACAGGCACTGCTACCTTTGCTGCAGTAGTAGAGGCACGCTTTGATGGCCAGGGTGGCTTCAGCTGACACACAGCTCCCAGGCAACTGAAAGGGAATGATAGTTTTACAGGAAACATCCTTTATTTCTCCTGTCAGACACTGTCCTTGCAGCAACCAGGCACTATCTGTAAAAGAACAGATTTTATCATTAGGGTATTTAACACCACATCTGAAAGCTACAGAAAACACTAATTCTACCTATAGGACAACAAGGACTTTCCACATGCAACATTAAGGGAAATTTCCTTCCTGATTTTTAAAAAAAAACCAAAAAAACCAAAAAAAAACCAAAAAACCCACCAAAAAACCAAAAAATAAATTTAATGTCTAAAAAAAAATGTCTTTTTATCAGTCATTCAAAGATGGAGAGATCCACAGCTTTGCATCAGCACTATAGGTATTTATACATAGAGTACATCTTATTTAAATGCAACTGAACGGCAATTTCTCTTTTGCACTCTTTAAAGGATATTAAAATTTATTGTGATATGCACAAGCAAAACTTCTTAAATTAATGGATACCATACATTTGTATCAGATATCTAATACACCAGGTAAGACATCTGCCATAAATGCAATAAAAGTATCGTATTTATGCAGGTAAAATGATGGCATTTACAGCTAGAATGAAACTTGAGTTTCACATTTATTTAAATATTTGAGAGTATGTGAACTGAAAAATGACCTGCACACTACATACACCTAATGCATTGCACTGAACCATAAAATAATGCAGCATGTATTAATTCAAACAAAAAGCAGTCTACCAGGTGTTTGGCTTTTTCCAATCTTTGCACTCCAGCTGTTAAATGCATCCTCTCTAAATATCATGTATTGCATCACAAGGTCAAATGGGAACACAGGACAGGGAAGGATGTCTTGATTCATCCGACTGAGATCCCCTGCACAGCAGGATGTGCTGCTATAACCCACTTCCCATCCTAAACAAGGACTTTACCTTCTGCTGTGATAAACCAGGCACTGGGAGCCTCTTCATTCAGTTTTGAATCCGGAGGAAGAGTCAACTTTAATAAAAACTGAATTGTCTGGCCAGGAGCTACAGTTAGTGAAGGAAGTTGAACATTTGGTGCAGATTTAGGCAGTCTTGGAAGGTTTATTTTATCCTTTTGCACAGGCAGGTTATCTGGAACATCACATGCTTCTGGCTTCAGGATAGGCAACTATGAGTAGAAATCAAGTAAAATATTTATTTTTATTAGTACTGAAAATAACACAACACAATCACAGTTTCAATGTGACATCATATGTCTGCTGGCCTAAAACTTTCTGACACAGTGCAACAATACTATGACAAAACAGAAAAAGGGAAGGGTAAAATGTTTCCTTAAAATGAAAAAAACCTGATTAATCCAAATAAAAGCAATATTTATTATTAAAACCATAAAATCCACAGCTACTTTACAGCATCCCTTAATTTAAAATTTTTACAGTTGGATTACATTTTTGCTTTAAATAGAATGTAAATGTATTTCCTTCTAATTCCAGTATTAAACTGCATGCTTCAGTAATAAAATGCAGGATTTTAACTATGCACATTGCACAGTAAAATAGAGGAAAATTTCCAGAAAAGCCATCAACATGTTCAATGATATGAACATTTAAACACACATTAAGACTGTGTACTATGAAAGAAACATATGAGAAGACATTAGGACCATTACGTAATAAATATATGTACACATATATTTGAAAAAATCATTAAGACATAGTGGCATTGTAAGGTGGACATGAGCACAAATTTGTTTACAATCAAATAAAACTCAATTATGACAGTGGTTTTGATTTGACAACTTGAAAGACCATTTTATATCTTGCTGTAAGTCACTGACCTTCCAAAATCATCTCTTACAGCCTAATTACGGGGCTTGGTAATTGATTTCACTTCCCTTTTTCACAAAGCGTTCATTAAATGTTTTTCAGGCTGAAAAACTGGGCTGTACCTTTCAATGACTCATGTTTTTGTATTAAGCTTTTCTAGAGGGCTGTCACTTTCTGTTTTCATGCAAAAGTTGTCTTTCTGAAGACTGAGGCTTTCAACAACTGTGCTAACAGACATTTATTTGCCTGATGGTCACAAAACATCCTGTGCATACAGCTACTGTACCCAAAGTCAGCTGCATCATTTTTGTAACACTTGCTGAAGTCTGTAATAGCAATTTAAATCAAAAAACACCACTATCAGCCTGTTTAACAAGAATTACTTGCCATGGAAAGAATTTTTGTTTCCAAATCCAGCACTTTAATCTGATGATTATTTGTGTCTGCAACATACATCAGGCGGCCGTTTTCTTCAACACACAAACCTCCTGGTTCATTGAAAGCTGACTGTGTAAAGCTGGAACCAACAACATTGCCTGCTTCTCCTGTGCCTGCCAGGGTAGCACAGTTCTTCATCTTGGGATCCACAACCTTAATCTAAGACAAACAAAGACAAAAAAAGCTTCTCTGAGAAAACCCAGCAGGACTGAGGTGTTCTGTATTTTTTCATGATACACATTTCCAGTAGCCAGCACTGCTTTTTGAGTGCCTCAGATAGCAGGTGTGCATCCTAGAGGCTGTGTTGTTATCACTCTTTACCAAGTAACATGTCCCATTTTCCCCAATCCCCACCCCCTCATGGACTTCACTTCTTCCTTTGGTCTTCACTCAGGGCTCCCTCCCATCATTTTGAAAGTACCTACCCCTCTCCTATAAAAGTATGCTGGATGACTTGTTTTTCTAATCTTTGCTGGCTTTCTAGAAACATCGCAAAACAGTGAGAGCATAACAAAATTCGCAGGCTAATTTGTAGATTATTTTTCTTCTACAAATAGATGGGGTTTTTTAAAAAGTAATAGCAAAAAAGTTTATGATGTTTTATACGAGACGTGAAAGAAAATACCATTTCACATCAAATTCAAACGTCAATTAGCATTTAGTGCTATATATCTTACTCTTCAAACCAAATAGATGGCTTCTCTTTTAATGCATGTTGTTAGTGCACAGTTAAAAACCTTCTAGACATGAATGCTTACATAACATCACATAAGAACAATCATGTAAAACAACGTCTCTAATCTCAAGAGTTCCATGGAGGCAAACCCCACTACTTCTCAAAACTTGGGTGGCTTTTTTAAGGGACAAGCAAGTCTTCTTGCCCTCTCAGTTTTATCAAACCTTAGTCAGTATTCCTGACTAAGCACCCCTAGCTCTTTTATTGTAGTTCAGCATCTTTGGGAAGGTACAAGGTAAGGCTTTAGTCTGAACTGTAACTTGGCACTTTAAATTCACCTTCCCCAAGAGACCATCATATCAACACAGAAGAATGTGACAGCAAAACTATGGTAAAGAAAAGGACCCATAAGGGAGGGAAGGAAGGAAGGAAGGAAGGAAAGAAAAAGAACCCACAAAGGAACTCGTATAATTCATTTCCTCAGTTTGACAGAACCAAGCACAATCTTTGTATGTTACTATAATAATTCTTTGTAGCAATAAAAATTTCCAACTCTGTATATAACAAGTTACTATACACTTACCTTGTGATTATAGGAATCTGCCACATAGAGCAGCTTTCTTTTCTTGTCCCATGTTACTCCTAAGGGATGCTGCAGCTTTGCATTTATGCCTGCTCCATCCACATCACCAAAGGCAAATAGATTCTGAAAAATTATTTTATTTAATTAATACATTTGGTTATTCAATGTGGTCATGAATTTAAATGATTGTAATTAAATGGAAATTCACTTACTTTAAAAAAAAATCAAGAAAATTTCAAAACAAGGATACTGAAACCTGGCAGTGTGGATACTAGCGACAGAAATGTAAACTCTCACATCTAAGTTATGAATCCAGCTGATTTAATGACCACACAATGCTGAATCAAATTGGCTCTTTTAAGAAAAAGTGAAGTAATTTCTTATCTAATGGGCAACAGTCTGCACTATGACCTGAGCGTCACAACTGCCACACGTTCGCATTCCAAGCAGTGAAGTTAAGAAATTGATGGCCACAGAAACTGATTTACCCTCTCACCCCAAAAGTGGTTCCTCCAGGTCAGGCTTGAGGAATATTAGTAGGGCAGTGTGGGGAAGTTTGAAGTGATTACCAATGGGTCTCTCTCTCCTCCTACAAGGTGCTTCACCGCCCCGTCCTTGAGCGAGATGGTTCGCACGGTGCTGCTCTCGCTGTCGGCCACGAACAGGCAGTTCCAGGGCTCCTCAGGGGCCAGGGAGAGCCCTGAGGGTTGGGCAAACCCTGCCTTGTGTGGGTAAGCATTGTTCCTGTTCTCCTCATTCCCACTCCCAGCAAAGCGAAGGCAGACTCCTTTCTTTAAGTCACTAAAGGCAAAGAGCATCCAATTTCAATCATGAGCTTGAAATAGCTCAGACAAGACACATAAACAGAAGCTACAGAACTCTACAGCTACAGGCACTTCTGAGTTATAAAACCAGCTGTAATGCAGCAATGAGGAATTACTCAATGCCTTTGTGCTAACTTTTATATCACTTCAGTACATCATTCATTGCTAGATAACTCAGTAAATGCAAGGAAAAGCAACACTCAGTTATATGAATGTGCCTTGCCAAGTCATAGCTGTATAGCTAAGGTAGCCTCTTTCATTTCATCTAACAGATGTGGGAGAAGGAGGCAGACTTTTAAGCATAAAAGCCTTTAAACTAAATTATTTTCAGTTTAATTTGATTATCTCTTTCTTTGGGCTTTGAAAGCTGTTTATCAAGACAAGCAGCATTTTCACATTTCCCTTAGTACAGTTGCTTACCTTCCCTTTGGTAGTTTTCCACCTTCCAACATCAGTGCCCATATCTGATGAATGCCTGCCATTGCTATCCACAACACATCATCTTCCTGCGTTCCTGAAACTGTTAGAAAGGGATGCAGAAAATCAGATGAAAAAAATCCCACTTTGCAAATGTTTTATAAGACAAAGAAACCATCAAACCAACCCTGATGTCGCCCCTTACTCCAGCTCATCTTCCCCATGGGGAAAAAAAGAAAACACAACCAAGAAACCAGAGCAAAAGAGAGCAAATATCTTTTATCTACGAAAACTTGCTATTTTTCTTCTTTTCTTCTTGGCATTTTAATCTCAGGGGTTTAAAAATATGTGTGTTTAATATTCCTACCTGATAAAGGCAATGTTTCAAGTGGGATTTGCTCTTTGCAACATTATTCTATTGTGTCTGTTTCACCTGTTATTTTTGATTATATCAGCCAACAAATAAGTACCTATCTTTGCTAAGCATGCTTTTGGGGGATGCAATCTTGATTTTTTTTTTTTTACTACCTTAGTGACAAAATTAGATACTCCAAAAAACTACTGGGAGTTGTTTACAGGTTTTGAAAGAAATAACTGTGGCAGTATCATTGCATATTATACACAGAGGACATCATGTTTGAAGCTAAGGGTAACTGATGCTTGCTCTGGAGAGCATCAATTGCAGTTTATTCAAACAGTTAATGTGATGTGGGCATTTCCTAATTTCCTCCTGAAGTGATCACCCAGTTTCCAAGTTGTTCTCCCTATGAACATGTAAATGTGGTGCCACAAATGCAAGATGCAGATCTGTGGAACAGTGACCTTCCGAAGAAGAAGTGCTCAAGTATGTGTCAAGCATCTGTTTTTTTCAACTTGAAGTATAAAACTACTGTTCAGCAATCCAAATCTATAAATAACTGCACAAAGCTTTCCCAGATAATACTTCACAAAGAAAATTATACAAGTGGAAACTGAAGAACATATATGTGCTTTACAGCTTTTAACATAATCACAGTACAGCAGTTAAAGAAGGCAGGTTTAGAAAGACAATAAAAAAACCTCCCAATAATCCAAAAGCAAAATCCTAGTCTTTTCTGAAAATCTTAAGGAACAGAAAGTTGACATTTCAAAACTGCATTTAAAATGGGGACAGTATTATTTCTAACACCATCCCATGTAGTTATAGATAACATTAACCTGCGTTTTCTTAATAAACATATTGGGTACTGGAATAACCATCAGCCACTCAACAGAAAAATACCTTCAATTTGCTTGCAGAAACTTTTTACTCACATGAACTTATAAAGCAGTGTGCATCTCACAGCTGTTCCTGAAAACAATCTCATGGATAATTCCCCCTCCTCCCGCAAAAACATTTTGGAGTTTCAAAATAAAAGCAACTGTCAGGTGAAATGCTTGCAAGCATTTTAAATCAGGCAAGTTAGTCCAAAAATGAAATTACCACCATTCCCTCAGCTGAGATCCTG
Source organism: Vireo altiloquus (assembly GCA_013396875.1). Taxonomy (NCBI): domain Eukaryota; kingdom Metazoa; phylum Chordata; class Aves; order Passeriformes; family Vireonidae; genus Vireo; species Vireo altiloquus. The sequence goes on from VZRF01006954.1 coordinate 169,633, forward strand.
CCGTGTTTCTTCCATCCTAAATCTTTTCTATGCTATACTCCACAAGAGAGGAAAAAGGCATCCTTCTGTCTCCAGAATTAATTTCTTTATACTGGGAGCTCTCTTCAGAATAGTACTGGTATGATTTTAACACAGTTTATCTTCAGCATTTTGTGTTTCTTGGATCAATATACAAGTTCCCAAGACTGTTACCAAAGTAACTCCAGTGACTCTTTTCTGCACCTCCATGTGGCTCCATGTTTTTACATAAAGAGCTCAAAAAATGAAAGTCAAACTTGCCAAGTACCTAAAAGCTTTTTCTTGATCAAAAAAGGTTTACAAAATGAGTTGCAAAACACGCATTTTATAAATTACCAGAAATGCTACCAAAGTTCCAACAATGCCAAAACCACTCCAGTGTAATAAAACAAAAACAACACCTCCCTGTCCCAAGAACTCATTTTTTGACTAGAGCTCATTTGTAAGAGATTTAAATTGAGAAAATAGTTTATGAAATCATTTCTCTACTTCCTATATAGTAACTGCTCAGCTTCAGAATTTTCTATTTCCATTATGCATATCTTGCACTTTCAGATGTTACTATTCTAAGTACTCCAGAATGAAAACTGTTAAAATCGCTGGTCTATTCAGAAAGTGAGCTTTTTTATCTTGCTATGTTATGCGATTCATTCTGAGTGATCTCAGAAAGTTTCGTTAATTATTTAATCTTCACTTTATCCACCAATTAAATGAAAGAGTAAGACTTGAACTGTGCACTGTTGAAAAATCTGTTCTGTTCAATTCTCTAATACCACACACTGAAAACTCCCCTGTGACAGCTAGATGTTGAAAAATTGAAAAGGTTTCTTACTCCAATTCTGCACACAGCAAGACGTATGAAATATGAGAAAAAGGGATCAATATTTAATTCAAATTTTACTGAATATGGAAGATTGATAGAGAGAAGATCTCTTCCTCAACTACAGAACAGAGCAGTAAAAGTAAGTAAGAGCTCCATAACTGTCATAAATTTTAACACAAATATTTTCTACTGGATGGCCATTAGAACCAAGAGAATGGAAGCAAGCATAGAAATAGCATAACCCCTTTGAGGAATTGTGGAAAATACAGAGCTTTAATTAAAAAAAATTACACAAACCCAGAAAATTAAAACTAATGCTACATAGCTAAGGTATTTTATCACGTAATGGTCCTCACATAGTTTAATGTTTTATGTTCTGAAACAATAGGCAGAAAAACCTTTTCTTTTATGACAGACCAGACTGAGGACATCACCACTGTTATCCTTGTATGGTTACCACAGGAGAAGGGGGCAAGGGAGAGCCCAAATGCTAAAATTATGGTAATGCCATCATTATAATAACTTGTTATCATCCATGAATGGAAAGAATTTATTTCTAAAGAATTTATTATAAAACAACATAAGAGAACAAAGCAATTCTCTTACATTTATTCAATTAAGCACCACATTCCAACCCATCTTGAGCAGCTTTAAAAATGCAGTGTAGTTTCTCCTTATTAGGATATGTGCTTTCTTATCTGTAGTGTGCCTGTATCCAAGCGAGGTATGGCTTGCAGATGGGATATACTTGTGTTATTAACAGTCACTAATAGTGAACTACAGCTCTGAGGGCACAAACATTCCCCAGTAAATGATGTCTCAGTTATTGTACAATGCTACAGCTCCTGAATCTGCCTCTGCTAGATCTGTGTAAGAATTCACAGTACTGTCTGTACACAGGCACATCTTCAGTCACTAACACTGCTGACCATTACTGGTAAATCAATCTGAATGCACAGAAATGACTTTGTTTGGCACCAGTCAAGGGCAATATCTGTTTGAAGGGATTCCATTCCCAGGACTACCCACATGTCCAGCTCCTCTATCTGGGACTGCATGCTTACTTCCAGTCTGGGAATTAAAAGCCTGGGAATCAAAGTTACATTTTGTGGCTGGCACCACTGACATTTTCTAAACAGACTGAAGTCTGAAAATATTATTTCTGTCTACTAATTTTATCTTTGAAGAAATAAAGAGAACCAAGGAAGAAGTCTGTTGCTACACTCATCCTCTGCAAATTCACAAGGAGCAAAAGGGGCTACACAACAGACCCAGCAGTTCATATATAGTGAATATGAATTCATACAGTGAATGCATATCTCACCTGCTCTTCAGTGAGTGGAAGTTCAACAAATCAAATGCAAATCTGACAGAAGAATAGAGAATGAGTGTTCTTCAGTGAGACACAAACAGCAAAGCTCCAAAGGAATGCTTTATCAGTGAAGTCTCGGTTTTTATAAGTACACATAATCCTTTTTGAATTACTAAAAATCAATTTTCTTCTTTTTTTCCTGCTACTCTCTTTCACATAGTGTTGCATCATGCAAACAGCATAACCCTTTATGAAATGAAATGCTTCTGGAATTTTCCTGTTTAGTTAACATACCTTCCCTCCCATTAAGGGAAATCCTTGGACTTAGATATCAAGGGAGTGTCATACAGTGGGAAATAATAAGGACCTAAAAATTATGACTGTAATGAAGTATTTTTATTTCTTTCCCAAGTTTTCTAACTCAGGCCTTCTAACTGTAACAGCAGTAAATATATCAAAAATATCCCTAGCAGAAGAGATAGCATTTGCAAACATAAAAGAACTAATTTGGATTATTTAGTGTTGGAATACATCACTATAACTACAGAAGGAGCTAAGTCTGGGTGTGTTTTACTCATTCCTAATTAAGCACAGCAAACACACACCTGAGGATACTTCAGCACCACAGTCTCCCTTGACTTCCAACACCTGCATTCCATATTCAAAAGCACTTTCAGCCTCAAATGATAACAGTTAAGAAATGTCTCCTCATGACCCCAGCATGCCTGACAAAGCCTCTCCAAGACTTGTTAAGGATGTATTTCTAGCAGTTTTACATCTGAAATTAAGAACTGATACACCAACTGGTCTTTAGAAATCTGATTTGTAGTTTAAGCTTCCTTTTCACGAACATAGATTTAACTCATAGAATGAGACTATAGATTGTGGAACAGAGAGAATGAGAACCACTACTCCAGGTACAAATATAATACTTCTTTTACAGAAGGCAGCTTCAAGTCATGGACTTCAGAAAGATTTTGACAGCTGTTAGGATGGCAACCCTGCTAATCCAAATGCTTCTTTTTTACTGCAGAAAGTAATCATTGTCATTATGCATTTTGTCAAGACAGAGAGAAGTCCAAGTTAGAAAAATAGTCTGTCAAACTAAATTGAGTAAGATTACTGTTGAATATTCAGTCACAACTCCCATTATATCCTTACATCAAGACTTCAGTCTTTGTACATCACAGGCATGTTTATACTAAAATACTGACACAAGTACCTAATTTCTTAACCTGTTTCTATAATGAACATGTGAAACACAGCAATAGTCATAAACCCAAAGCAAGACTGGGTAAGGTCTTGCTTCACTGCAGCCCTGCCCTGTAACTTCTTAATTTCTTATTTCTCAAAAAACTTTTTCACCTAAACCAGTTCAGGAATAAAACCTTATTATAAATCTTTCACTTTACTTCACCCCTTTCTTTAATGAAGTTACTTCTTCTTTGAAATTCCAAGAATCTAATATAAAAAAATAATTGCTATTTACAAGTAATTTAGGATCCAGCTCATCAAGATAAGACAGACAAGGAAGTTTTGTGTCAGTGATGTCTCTTAACATGATTTTCTGTGGAACTAAATTTGTATAAGGGCAAAGCCAAATGGAGTATCTTTGAGCTTGTACTTTGCACAGGAAACTGCTAAAGAGATGAGCAGGCCTTTTGCATTCCAAGTAAATCCACATTGCTACATCCTGTAGTCATATCACATATGCAAACGTATCTTTGGAAGAATTCAAGCTTTGATTTGTCCAGAAAAACGATTCCAAATTAATGCCTGATGATAGCAAAAGCAGCTCTTTCATTTTCAGCTATAACCCAGGAAAATTCCTTTCACAGGACAGTGATGGCCAGAGCCTCAATGACAGAATGAGACCAGACTAGAAGGAAAAAGGGTGACACATAGAAGAAAGCATCCCTCCAGGATACAGACAGTTCAGACATAAACACTTCATGTATGATCTGAGCTCAAGCAGGAAGTGCTAATTGCTTACTGGTTAAGTGATTTTTAATTTTTTTTTTACATTAGGAAAGAATCACCATGAGTACTGCAGAAAAAAAAAAAAAGAGAGTGTTTGCTCTGGAATGCAGTGGTACCAAATAACCCTCCAGCAGAAACACAGAGAAGGATGAAAAATATCTTACATACTTTTGCCTTTTAAGGGCTATAAAAATTGCCCCAGTATGATAAGGTACTGTACTTTCATTTAAATCATATCTACATAATACTTAAATTGACTTCAAAATTTCCAACAACTTTACTGAAAGCTTGGTCAATACTGTATTCTGTACTTGGGACTTTCTATAAATAGATTACAATCATGCGGTTTAAGGCCAGATTTTGGAACGCAAAACACACACGGTTATGTCACCAAGCACAGGTCATTGTCCTGCTCCTTCCAGCAAGAATGCAGCTATCAGGAACATTTCATGCTCAAATCAACTGTGCATTAAAGTATCACTTGCTTTCAACACCCACTAAATAAAAATAGAAGGGCACAACAGAGAAAGCTAAAAAAGCACACAGTAATTTTGTAATGTATTTTTAAGCTGCTGTCCCTCCGCTTCTATTTCCCACACAATCTATGTCAATGCAAATTTCAGCACCAACCTCAGCAAAGTCAGAATTTAATCCATGGAGTTGATTCAAGAATTTTAACAGGAGGGTAAAACACAAGCTCAGTGGCCACAACTAAAGAAATAAAAAAGATGACAAGGAAGAATACTCTGTCTTAATCCTACCATGTGTTTTGTCTTCATTAACTCCCTTGCCTCAAAGGGAGACATTTGTGCCAAGTTTCATTTAAATTGTGTTTCACACTCACTTAATCTCTGTCTCAGACTTCAGCATCTGTATAGAACGGGGCAACAAAAGCCTACTTACGAAAATAATATGAGGATACTTAAAAGAATGCTGCATAGTGTCAGTTCTGAATATTAATTTATCAACCTAACACACCACATCCTCCAAGTTTTTCTCAATATTTTTCATTTCTCAACAACCTATATATTAAGGTTTTAAACAATTTTTTTTTTCAGTTGATCAATACATACTCTAAACTCTATGTAGGAGTAAACTCAAGAAATGTCAATGATAGAGGAATAAACTTTCCCTTAAGAGGCAATCTTTCACCTTTGAGACTTTGAAAAAGGTCAGCATAAACTCTTTAATACTATCTAGTGTAGTACCTAACCCGCTTAAACACTTAAACTTCCTTTTTCTCCCTTTCATGTTCTGGATAGCATGGCTTTGGACACTGAAAGGAAACTCCCAGAAATATCACTTGTTTGAAAATTCTAAAATCCGTATCTAAAAAAACAACTATAAATCTATCTTCTGAAACTGTACAGAGGTTAAGCTACAGACATCTAAGGAAAATGGGAAAGTGTGGTGTTATTTCCCATATGCCACACCAGGTAACACAAAAGTTAAAACTTTTAAAATTTGTAATAATGAAGCTAAGTTGTTGAAGTGCATGTTACCTCCTGCAACTTGCACAGAGAGATACAAGCATATGTAAAAAAAAAAAGGATGCTGCTCCATGGATGCAAACAAAAGTAATTTTTGAAACTCTCATAAATTACCTCATCCATCCAAATGCCTAAACAGACACTGACAGACCAGTTTTAATATTCTGAAAACAGGGTATGTACTTGTAGGACAGGAGATGCACAAATGCACTCTGTGTTACACTGCAGGGTAACAGATGATCCCACTATGCTCGAGCAAGCTGCAACTCAACAATACAACCTTGGCAAACTCTGCTGCAGCACTGACAAACTATTTTGATGCCTGGCAACAAACTTTGAAAAGTCATTGCAGCTTATGACAGTAAAAAATGCTTGTTAGACATGCAGGCCTGGTTCCTCACGCCCTGGGACAGATTTCTGTTAACATTTCACTCAATATAACTCTTCATTTTTACAACTCTCTCTGGTTATAATTCTCTAAAGAATTTTAGAATTTACTGCTATTACAGTAATGTATATTTTCCCCCAATTTATCTATTAGGCTTATTACCCTCTCAAAAAAAAAAAAAAAGGATTTAGATTGATTTAATCTCTGCTTAACTGACAGTTTATATTTTATTTTGTGGCAATTTAAACAGATAACTGACTGGTAGGTTCTAATTGAATATGAAAAAAATCTGCACCGGTCTGAACAAAGTGCATTCAGAAGATCTGATTTCTATGCAAATGCTTATTAAAATTCAGCAGTCAGTGTTGAACAGTACAGATGACTAATCCTCTACAGGTGACTAACTCAGTAAATACTATGTTCATGCTGATAACAATTATCATATCAATTAACATTTAACAAGCAGAGCTCTCAAAACTAAAAAAAATCATCATATATTTAACTACTGACAGAAGCAGAAGAAAGCATCATGAAAAATTAAAAGTAAAATTATAGGATACTTTGAATAGTTCTGTCAACCAGCTCAAGTTTCTGAAGCACTAATCAGTTATTAGCCTCCTCTTTGTTGATGTGTGAAACAGCTCTGCAATAACATCTCACAGGGATCAGCTCTCTGGTTCAAGATCTCTTGAAAACTACACCATCTAGCCACACAAGTCTCCTGGTTCACAAAAGGAAAATCACATTGTACAAAATTCAGTAAAACTTATGCCTGCATTAGTAGCAACCCACATCCAGTGAGGTTCTCTTTCAGGTGTTCTGCCTTTCTCTTCCAAGTAAGATTCCATCTGTTTAACACGGATTGTAAGGGCTGCTGACCAGACCTTTGAAAATAGGCTTTTTTTTTTTTTACAAGACATTTTAATAGAACTGTTAAATCTGGAAGCATATCCCAATTGCTTACTCAAGGCTGCTGGTAGTACTCTGTCTATACTGACAATGTCTTTGTACCAGAAGATTCCACACTGTCAGCATTTCTGAATCAGCTTCAAGGACCTGGTGGACCAAGGCCTGAGGAGGCCACAAGGACGATCTGAGAGCTGGAGCAGCACCTCTGCTATGGAGACAGGCTGAGAGAGCTAGAGTTTTCAGCCTGGAAAAGACTCTGGAGAGCCCTTACAGCACCTTTCAGTACCTAAAGGGGCTAAAAAAGAACTAGAGAGGGACTTTTGATAAGGGCATGCAGTGATAGGACAAGGGGGAATGGCTTCAAACTGACAGAGGGCAAATTTACATTAGAAATTAGGAGGAAATTCTTGAGGATGTGAGGATGGTGAGGAACTGGCACAGGTCGCCCAGACAAGCTGTGGATGCCCCATCCCTGGAATTGTTCAAGACCACGCCTGGATTAGGCTTTGAGCAACCTGGTCTAGTGGAAGATGTCCCTGCCCATGGCAGGAAGGTTGGAAAAAAGGTCTTTAAAGTCCCTTGCAAACCAAGCCATTCTGTGATTCTATGCTCCCTTAACACTTGAATGTGTTTTCGTCCCTCATAACTGATACAAGATTTTAACAAATGCTTCCAGGTCAGTAAAATGTTGTAATTTGTTAAACTTGTAAACCACCTCTAATTTCAAGGTATTAGAGGCAAATCATGCTACTTCCCCACCTGGTTCATCTGCAGATTAAAGAAATCCCAATACTGGAAGTCAATTTTTCATGTCTGAAATACCAACCTACGGGTTTTATGCCACATCATTGTTCTGTCATTGTTAATAAACTGGCATTTGCAACTTCTATATTATATTGAAATGGAAACACGAGAAAATTGTGTTTCAACTCACAGTCAGTAAGAGCTGAAAACACTGCAGTTCTGAGATGCCAGGTTCAGGTGTGTGTTAAGTGAATTGGGAAAGAAAGCTACTGAAGTCCTCAGAAGGTGATCCTTGCATCCTATTATGCAAAGATTTATTTTACCTCCTGATGCTTGCACAGTTTGTGTTGAGGTATTCCTCTCCTATCTGACTGACTCTATTGTGATCTTGAGAGACTAAGGATTTTATGTCACCTAAACAGGAATAAACAGAGGTCTCCAACTAAAATTATTTTTATTTCCTAAACTCAAATATTTACGAGTGGTCAGATGTGTCTGTATAGTCAAGGAAAGGAACTTCTAGACAATGCTCACTTCCTGTAAAATTTACCTGTTTTTTAAGTGATCTTGGCTTAAAGCACTGGCCTAGCAATAAATTATGATTTCCTTCAGTGTTTGGATCCAGTAACTACAGAACTTGATGCAAAAAAATTTTTCTTCCATCAAGTAAAATTTCAAGATCCAAAGTAGAACTCCAGTTACCATTTGCAACTGAAACTATCATGTTTTAGACTCAGTTTTACAGTAAATCTTTACTTTTTCTATCTCAGATTAACACCAAAACAGGCAAACATTTAGCAAACAGTCACACGTGTACATATGAGATGTTAAAGCTCAACTGATACAGTACTTGAACTTCCAAAGACCACATCCCACGGAGAGCTGATAGGCTGCTCTTCTCCTTTTGCTCCACCTTCCTTATCAACACCTTGTACCCCAACGCCTGCTACAGTGGTCACCATCTGTGACTCCAGGTCAATCTATGTGAAGGAAAATGACACATTAATTGAATGTATGAAATTAACTGCACCGAAGTTACAGATAATTTGAGACAGATGTCAAAACCAGAGAAATCCTAAAAAATATCACGCATTTGTTTGTGTAAGAAAACAATTAATTTTACCACAGTGCTTGTTGATGGACAGGGAGTATGGGGGTGGGGAAGCAGCAGGCAGCATGAAAACCATGTACCTGGAACTCTATTCCACGGGCAAGAAAAATTAACACTGCTCTGTCAGCATTTGCTCAACAGCTGTAGAAGAAAGCATCACAAACTTCTGGATAAATACTTTGATAAACAATTGATGGGGATGTTTTATTTCAAGCTTATATAGGAATAAGACATAAAAACTCAGATACTGTAACAGTATTTCCCACCTCCATATAAAATAATCTGTACAAAGGCACCTCAGATGGATTAAGGGTGCACCTCCCCTGATCACAAATGGGATATTGGTGAGGACCCAAATCCAAGATCTTCTGAGATGCACAGAGTACTTTAAATAATAAAGCAATATTATATTGCATCACCAAACTTAACTTCTGATTATCCTAAATTTGACCTAACCTAATCTAAGATCCAATTCCTACATGCTAAAACTTTGCAACTCCCTAATTAAAAAGAATACACATGCAGCCAATTCTGATATTAGGGCAGTTACCTGTGTTTTAGAGACCCAAACAGTCGACGGAAGTTTGGATATTCACTGCACCATAGCACTACAATAACTTTAGATAAGAATCTGATACTACTGGAAGCAAAACAAAACCAGTTTTTGTTTCCAGTACTAAGAATAGATGTTTCTCAAAACAGGAAAGTAAGAGTGATTAGGAAAAAAAACCAAACCAAAACCAAAACCCTGTTATGCTGTAACGGGTAGCCCACCTCATCTCCATTTGAAAGGAAGCACAAAGGTATATGTAGCCCTTCAAAAAACCCTGCACAACAGCATTTCTTTTTAAGACAGTGAACCAAAACTCCTTTCTGACGTTATTTGGACAGTAATTCATGTGGTATGAATTTTCACCGGTGTAAGTAGAATACAGTGTAAGAGATTGAACTTTGAATTTCTTTATAGAAAATTTACCTTTCTAATTAGGTGATTTTCTGTATCAGCTACATAAATAACATTATTTTTTATAGCGATCCCTTGTGGTGAGTTGAAAGCTGCCTCTGAAAATCCTCCATCTCTCCTTCCACTGTTTGGACCTATAAATAAAACACAGCAAACTCAAAAATAATTTTAGAAAAAAGTCACCTTAAAAATAAAGTGCATACATTTAAACCTCTAGGAGAATTACATATTCTAAGAGCTGCTTTCACAGCACCTTGAACAGTTTACATTATTAGCATTTGGTGTAGTCTCATTTTAGTCACTGTGCTATGTAATCAAAATAGCCTGGTGCTATTAAGTTCTGAACTCATTCTGCACAAGTGTTCTGCATTTTAAGCTCATATTTTAAAGAGAAGTCTTTAAACAGGTTTCTAAAGTGTTCTAGAGGAGACCTAATAGGGTTCTAAATTGCACTGAAGGGCAACAGCAAAAATGGAAGACAAAAATAAAAACCTACAGCTTTTTTTTTATTCTTGAGTACATCAAAGCAAGCCAGAATGAAAAAAAATTCCAAAGGTCAACTCCATTTCATTGGTTTAGATTTCATTGTAATCACAAAGGAAACTAATATTTGATTAGCAACATTTTCTCATTAAGAAAACAAATTAGGAAAAAGATGATACGGAACTAATTACACAAAAGAACAGTAAGAATGATGGAGTGACAGTCTTTAGCATAGAACAGTCAGGAAATAGAAAGGAACATAACAGTGTGAAGGTAAGCACCATATTTCAGAGGAGGTAGCATTTAAAGTGCATTAGCAGGATGTGTCAGCAGAAGACATTTAGGTATGAGTTATGTGTGTACCATGATTTATGATGCAAATAACAATTTCAACCTTTGTGCATTCCCACATTTATTACTGCATTATCAACTTCATTACATTATTTTCTGCCCACTGAATCATTTAACTGAGTCACTGAAACACACAAACTTTTACAATCTCCTGTCAGAAATCAATTAAGGCCTTATCAGACACAAAGGACTGAAGCACTGGTGTGTCAGATTCCAGTGGTTCTTCTGGTAAGTGTGAGGGTGCATATCCCCAGGGAAGGGAATAGCACACAATGCCCCAGGAAGGAGGGTGGTAGTTTGGAGCTTAGGATACTCCTTCTGAATTCCTGCTTAACGATGGTCCCAGAACTCTAAAGGGAAGCTTGCAGGCAGAGACTTCACCAGAAGTGAAGAAACTTCTGAAGAAACAAGCAGAAACCAAATTCTCTAATTTTTGTCATAAGAAGTTCTGTTTGTACATCCTACAGGAAAAAGGTATTTAGACTAATGCCTTAATGATAAATCAGATTAACTTGAATAAATAGCCTGTCTAGCCAATGCAGTGTTACTTCAAATAGTGAGAGAATTTTTTAACCTCTCTTTAAACAGCAGTCACTAGTACTTTTATGAGATTTGTAGGATCCTGCCCTGGGGCAGGCATTAGTCAATTCCAGACTAAGAAATATAGGACACATCAGCACATAGGTCCTGATTCTGAGACATAAACAAACCATTGTTTTCAATAATTTGAGGATTCAACTGCTTCCTAAATCTGTCTGTTATGGTTGTCCTAACAGTTATGTACTTGGTGCACTAAGATGTAACTTTGACCATTTTAACAGGTTTAAAATTTAAAGAACAGGGTTGAATGCTTCATTTGTGAAACAGTAAAGCATACAAAGAGTGTGGAAATTGTCTTCATTTGCATTGTAAAGCAGATTGTTATTTCACAAAAGCAACTATGGATGTTAGTTTTCTAAAGCTGAAATGTTACTAACATAGACTTCATAACAAATAACTAAATTTAAAATAATTTCACTCTTTTCATAACTTGTTTATACATTATCATCTCAGTTTTGATGAGAACACAGGTCTTTTTATATGTTCTAAGGCAACTGCATGTTCAGGTACCTGCGTACTTACTAGAATGCCACTGCTCTTAGTAATTCTCCTCTGCTTTTGAAACCAGAGGAGATCCTATACAGGAATCCCACTGAAAAAACTCAATAACCAAACAAAAAACACACAGGAAAAATCTCTCCTCACACCACCACCACAACAATTCAACATTCACATCTATTGGAAAGGGAGTCATTACAGTCTCTCTCTACCTTGCTGCTTGATGTGAATGTACATCCTTTATATCTAAAACCACTTGCAACTCCTTCAGAGGAATACAAAACGCATTTTTTGTAATTCATACTGGACATCACATGAAAATATGAACTTTAGTCAATGAAGCAATGATAGGCATCTCCAACAACTGCATTAACAGCTTCCCACTAATGGTCAAACACCATATCGCCTCAAATAGAGTAAAAGCAATTCTAGTACAAAACAAAATTCTGCAACGCTTACAAACTGCCAGGTCCTCTAAGAAAAGAATCAGCCCAGGAGGCATGGTAAACATACTCTACTCCTAAACTGAAATTGCTATAATAAAATCACATATGTATCCTTACCTCCAATAGTGTGTAGAATTTGTCCATTTTTACGAGTAACCAAAATTCTGTGATGTCCAGTGTCTGCTATGACCAACCTTTCTCCTGAATCGTCTACAGCCACTTTGCCAGGAAACAGCAGAGGAGAAGGTGGAAGGGAATCTCTGTACAGCTTTATTCCAATGTTGTTATCTTTGATTTGTCCTCTTTCCTTGTAAAATTTCAGTGTTATAGAAGTAAATAAAAACAATTTCTCTCTGTGTCCCTCTCCAACAAGAGAAAACAGCATATTTCCACGAGGCCCAAGAATGACTAGAGTTGGCCAGCAGGACACTTCTAGTTCGTGCCACAGTGTTGCATCTGCATCATTTACTACAGGGTGGACAATGTTGTATCTCAGAATGGCACTTTTAATGTTATCCAGAACTTTTTCATTTGGGAATTTCGCTGAATGGACACCAACAATAACAAGACCATCTGCAAAGAAAAATGAAGTTCTGCATTGAAACATATTGGAAAAAAAAACCCAAAAACAAAGGAAAAATGAACCACAGTTGTCACCTTAATGTGACTGACTGCTTCCTAGAATGAGAGAGGATTTGAACAAACAGAAAGCAATTACATCTTAGTAAGAATATAGATAGCTATGTATAGAAAATACTCAAACTCAGAAATAACACTTTGGTAAAATTACCAAACTTTAGGATCATTACTTCCCCAGCTGGTTGATATGAATTGTTCTTAGTTCCTGAAACTCTACATAATAAGCTAGAAAATATTTTCAAAATAATTATGGGTAAGTTGTAGCTGTTCAACTGATACTTTGGGGTTTTTTAAAGATACTTAGGACATCTCTTTGCCTTCTGATTTCTATACACAACTATGGTGTTTTAGAAAATTCTTTTTCACAGTTAACTAGAAGCCACAAAAATAACATCAAAGTGTGGAATTCCAGAATCACCCGGACATATCTCCCTCTAGATAAACAGTAAAACATATAATGCATAGGCCTCCGAAATCAATACAGTATTCTATATTTCAAATAAAAATGGCAGCACCGACAAAATGACAAATAATACTCATTATAAACAAGGCAGGCTTGAATATAACAATTTCACAACTAAAAAATTAAAAAGTCACTATAACTGATACGGTCTCATCAACTCTATTAGAGCAGAATGTTGCAGTATCAGACAGCTGAAGTTGTACTATCATTAACTGGTGAAATCCAAGCAGCAGGCCTGTAAAGGAATCAGAACCAGCACTAACATTTGTCCTTCAAAAACATCATGAAAGCCAGAAAGACAATTCTATAGTGAACATCTCAACAGCATAAGTCAGGTACATCATCCTCTCATGAGGAAAACTCCTGTGGAAATGATGGATGCTATGCTGAGAAATAACAATATGCACTCCCTTTAGATCACTTTGGAGGATTACAGCAGAGCACAAGACTGGATTTATGCCAAGCTATTTCTGAATATTAAAAAGTACTTCCTCTTATAGAAGTAATTTCTGGACTGCTGATAACATGAACTGAATAGGCACTGAGGCTTAAAATAACTTTCTGAATGCCACTTGAAATACAGAAATAGCACCACTGAAGATAGCAGTGAGAGCATATCAGATAAAGATGCTGGGCGACATTCAATCCTATGGAAAGCAGCCTTCATTCTCAAACAGGTCTCCTGAAGTTCCAGACAATAGAACTATAGCATGTGTACCACATTTATAATGATTTATAACATTACAGCCTCCTGTGTTTAAACTTCTCCTGTCTGGTGATCGCACAGCTGAAGTTTCAACACGTTCCATGTAAGAAGGCATTTGAACCACATTAAAAAAAATCATAAGAGTATGTATGTACAGAGCACATATGTACACAACGTCCAATCACTTATATCAACATCAAGGGTTGTTCTTATAACTAAGAAAAAATAGGCAATATACCTTCAAGCATTCAAACAAGAGATTAAAGATCCAAATGCATTATGAGACAGATGCTTTGCCCAAGCAAAATCTTTTGTTCTTCCAACTTTTGTCTTTCTCAAGCTTCTCAAGTCAACAACTCTCCCCTCCCCTTTCTCTTAGTGATTAGTAAATCTCGTCTGCCTCAGGCGAAGACGCACATTGATATAAGACCAAGTACTGGAATAGTTTTCTATGGCTTAAAAACCCACAACCCTTATTGCCTTGATATATTTATACATATTACTGTAATATGTAGACACTTAGCACAGCAAAGAGAGATTAAATAATCCTGAAGGACTGGCAATCAAAACATGAAAATAGCAGAAAAGAACCAAAAGGGAGATCTATAGTGAAAAAAACACCAACGTATTTTTCTTTTGACATCAAGCACCTTAATCTCTTCCTGAATCCAACTGCCATTCTCTGCTTCCTATTGGATTAAATTTAAGATTAATGTTCCACACACCTGTTCTTCTTTCCTTTTACCTCCACTTTCACCCCAAGCATCTCTTTTCTCACTCTGGTTCCTGCAGGAACAGGATAGCTGAAATCCAAAGAAAACTTACAGGGGTAGTTCAAATACAAAAATCATTTATCACCCATTAGCAAAGTACTTTCCTCAAGCAGTAACTCCTGTGACTGTCACAGGAAGTTTAATACAAGTCAAAGGAAAAAATATATCTCCAGGTGGGCCTTTATTTCAGAGTGCTGCAGCCTCTTCTACACCAGCATACAGGCACTCAAACACTTTTAGGAGACAGCTTGTGTGGAGAGGTTGTTCAAATGAATGTTTTGTCATCAGCTGATTTAACATCTTAGCCTTAAAAAACAGAGTAAGGATAGGACACCTATATAAATACACTCACGGTGTACTATAAAATAGTTATCATTTAAAGGTATTATTCATTTTATGATCAATACAGTCTTCTAAAATCTCTATCTAGACCTTCTTCCCAACATGCCTGATACCCACAGCAGTCCACTTATCATTTGCCATTCACCTTCCACTTAAAACTGACTCAGTCCAAAAAAAAAATGCCATGAAGATTTTTCCTTATAAGACAAAGTTCCTAATATTTGAAACATTACACTGCATCTCAAATTTCTCCAAAGCAAATATCTAAGCCTTCCAAGGTAGCAAAATTAGTTTGAATCTTCTGTGAAGTGCTACGGAAACCCATCTAAACTACTATGTTAATTTCAAATAAATTGCAATTTCCTTCTCTAGTGAAAAAGGTAACACACGAAAATAGACACTGCCAAAATTAAAACCAATCAAAAACAGCAACAGAGAATCAGGCAAACATTATAATGTCATTTACTCCATATATATTGTATTTAATACAATACTTGTAGGACTGAAAGTAACACTGTTCTTCATCTCACTGTTCAGTCTATTAAAATATCCCAGATAAGTGAGTAGTTGACACACTCTGTGTAAGACTACAGCTTATCTCTGACAAGCAATCATGATGACAAGACACTAAATAGAAATTACCCTGCATTTTTATTCAGTCAGAGTGAGAGATCTCATTTCAGATTTGACTTTAAAGACCATAACTACCTCTCTAGAATACAGGGCTATTAATGGTATACAACACAATGCCAATGCAAAAAAAACCAAACAAAAACAAACAAACAAAAAAACCAACCACAAAAAAACCCCAAAGAAACAAAAAAAACCCAACTACATCAAGCTTAGATATTTTCTTATTTCACTTCCAATGGGAAAAAACAAGTAATCTATATCTTATTCCACCACCTATCTACATCCATTCTATTACCTCTACTATATTCTTCTCAGAGCTGGTTCCTCAGCCAAGTGTAGAGGGTTACCTACTTATACTAACTTTGAGCCTGTATCTTACATTCTTGAGTAGCTTTTTGAAAGTTTGAGAGTTATTTATAGAGATATCAGATTTGGGCTTAAAGCACATATCCTGTTTGTCTAATTACACAGACACAACACATACTTTATTTAACCCCCCTTAAAAATGTGATGGAAGTACACACAGTCACCTTTTTTAGGCTACTTAAAAGATTAGGAGACATTTTTAGACATCCCTAAAACATTGCCAGCAGTTTAGTAACCTGCAACAAAGTGACTCAGCTACTCAGCCTGCAACAGTGCCAGGAAATTCTATAGGGAGGCAGCCAAAGCACTTTTACCTTTATCAGAGTACTGGTGCTCTAAGGCGTGGAGGTCAGGCAGCAGGTGCAAGCAATTGATGCAGCAGTAAGTGAAGAAATCCAACACCACAACTTTTCCACTGAGGTCTTTGTGAAGAGAAATAGGACCTTCGGTGTTTAACCATTGTAGATCTGGAATTCAGAGAACAGTGACAGCCAGTTAAGGGAAGGGTAGGGAAAGGCATCAACACCACATAACGTTCCTGTGTACTTTTAACTTTTAAAAAAGAGTTTGACATCCCTTTCTAGGAAGGCAGAAAAACAAACAAAAAGTCTTTTATTTATCCAACTCATCCTTATGTTCCACAATTCTTCATAATTAGTAAATGAAAATATTATTAATAAGACTCACTGTAATATGAAAGGGTAGTTTATATCTTTACATAGGCACATTTTAATTGAAAGGACATGCAAGCCTCAGAACAAATTTCATATATTATGAAACATGATCTACATTATTCAACCCCCAACGTCATTTGGGTAACAACCAATTATTTAAAAGTCACATAAAAGCTACTAAAAGTTTGAAAACATTAAACTCTTAAAGATTTTTTTCGTCAGCTTTGTAAAGAACTGATTTCAGAGATCACTTAAATATTTTTGTGCTTATAGACTTGATCTTGATTTTCAAAGCTTGAAATGACAAGTATAAATTACTTCTGTCACATGGGAAGAAATACAACTTTTTTCAGGTATGCACAATAGTATTCCTCGTCATTTATTTTAACCACTTGACAAGAGACATGAAAACATTCTTTCCTCCCTGGTAACTGAAAGTCCTCTGATCCCATCAGAACCTGGTATCAAGATAAAGAATAAATATTCTAGAACGTGGTCAGCCATTACTAACTCCTAAAAATTATTTGAAATCATAGTGGGGAAAGACAGTTGTGAGACAATGAAAAGCTGAATTAAATTTCTGAAGGTCTTTTTATAAGAAAATGTAGGTTGACTGATCTAAAAATCCTCTGACAGTTTCAGCAAGTGAGATCTGCTCCAGGAGAAGTTATTCCTGCTCAAGTCAGCAGGAGGCTTGTTTTCTGTTTCACTAAGTGGAGGACTGATCTCCAGCTCCACATGTTTATAAACAAAAATGGATGCATCACATTTATCTTTGATGACAGTGAGAATAATTCATCAAGAATATGAACTATTTTCACAGTGTAACAGCTTTGCTGTTTACTTTTCAAAAGAAAAGAGTAATTTATATATTTTACGGCATTTCTCCCCTTTTCATTAGAATTAAAATACCTTTCATAGATACTGGCTACTTATTTGAGCTCTTTTCAGAGGAGAAAATAAGCCTTGACAGAACACTGAAACAATATTAATGGCAAAAGCTAAAATTCAATTCAGGCGTCCAAATCTAGACAGAGTAAGGATTCCCTTTGCTCCACTGGTTAAAAGTCATAATACATTCCCATGATACTTGTGATTTTTACCCTGAAGTTCACCTCCTGAGGTCTCTGTCTCGCAGTATGATGCGAGCTCCCACAGCTGCAGGGAGCCTCTCAAAGGTTAAAAGGACCCTGAGCAGGACTTGAAAGATCTTACAAGGCTTAACCCTTGATTTCCCCTTTGCACATGGAGAGTTATAGAAATGTGTGAAAGGGGCAAGCCACCGCAGGAGGCTGAATGACATCTCCAGTACAGTTTGTAATATCAGGGACATGAAAACTGACAAGCGCGGGTAGAGAGAGAGAGCTGGGGAACATCCTAAGGGATGCTCCAGGAAACCAAGGGAGCTCAGGAGAACGCAGGGAGAGTTAGTAAGGTTGTCGCTATGACCAGGGGCGACAGATATCAACACACGGTAGAGATGGGAACAGATTTAGGAGAGAGGATTTACAGAACGTGTTTATGCAGCCAGTACCAGGGGGAACATGTTTAAAGAGGTTCTTTTTCATTGCCCTTCGCTCCTGCAGTTTCCAGGAGTGACGTTTCCTGTAGCTACAAGTGCCATTTAAACAGCGGCTCACGGGGCCGTCCCTGCCCGGTCCTCGCAGGCAGCGGCATCTCCAGGCAAACCCCACACGGGGAGAGTCGGGGCTCCGCCGCCTCTCCCGGGGAGCCCCCCGGCCCCGCCCGGGCCGCGCCACCCACCTCCGCCGAGCTCGGGCACCGTCAGGTCCCGCTCGCGGCTGTCCATTTTCTTCAGGTACTGGTAGACCAGGTTCTCCTTCTCCTGGGCAGTGTCGGCGTCGAGCAGCGCGTACTCGAGCTGTGTCTGGGCGGGCAGGAGCCCCGCCAGCCCGCCCGCCGCCATCGCCTCACCCGGGCGCTGTTTATCGGCCTGGCGCTTCACCGCCGCACATTCGGCACCGCCCGCGGCGCCAGGGCGGAAAACTGCGACTGAAAAACAAAATAAAGCACAAAGCACAGACACGCAGCAACTCGTCTGTCTTAAAGCGGGACCTCCTCACTTATTCCCTGTTTTTACGTATCCTTGGTATCCACAGCAGCACATTCCCGGAGGGAGCCTACGATGGAGATTCCCGCGCAGCAGATTCAGCACAGCCCGTATTTCCCGCCCGGCTGCTTTAGTGTTTTTAAGATGTAGAAATTGAGCAGCACTGGAAAAAGTCCAAACCAGGCTCCAGTAATATAAACGGTGGGATTTGAGTTTTGTTTTGGAGGCATGCTACGGGAGAAGCGGAGAAGTTAAGCGACAGCCGCAGTGACGAACCTGCGGAAACGAATGCGCAGCCGCGGCGGGGAACGGCTGAGGAGGCGCCCGCCCGCCACCCGCGGAACCGGCGGGACACGGGACATCCCGGGGAACATCCTGGGACATTCCGGGCCACCGCGGCATCCCAGGGAGCATCCCGGACGCTCGAGGCACCGCGACATCCCCCAGTCTTCCCGGACACTCGGGGCCACTGAGACACACCGGGAGCAGCAGCCGGACGCTCCGGGGAAGCATCACAGGACACTCCGGGGGGACACTCTGGAGGAGCATTCTGAGACACCCGGCAACCGTGCCGTGCTGAATTCTTTCTCGTTTTGTTTTAAAATCTTCCCGCTCGGGCAGGAATCTTTAAAATCTTTCTGCCCCCGCCGAGGCCGAGTGCTGCTGACGAGGGCGGGGGGAGGCTGTAGGGAATGGCTAACCCTGGAAGGCTTTACTGTAGAGTCGGGCCCTGTGTAACAGGAGAAATTGCAAATCTAAAAAGAGACGGTCATTAAATTATTTTTGGGATAGGATCCACCATGCTCCTGTCCCATCACGGGCTGCTCTTTGGTTTGTGGCCCAGTGTTGCTTTTTTAAGATGGGCTTCTGGGGCTTTTCTTCGGATAGTGAAGAGTGGAGGGAAGAGGAAATACATTAGCGGGAGGAAAGGCAGGTTTGTGAATTGTTGCTTAAAAGAAAGGGGAACATTTCATGTGTTGCCATGTCTGAAGATGCTTTATTGGAAGAGGACATTTGGGAGTACAAATCCATTAGGAAGCGAAAGCATCAGAGTAATTCACAGAGCATCTCTTCTACTGTGCAGGAAGTAAGTGATGGCAAGGGCAGGCCAAAAAGAAAGGGAAATAGGAAAAAGAAATCTGTAAAAAATCCTGATACACCTCTGAAAACCAAGCAGAGCTCAGGGCCAGTTCAGGATGTGGACCGATGTAAAGATGACAGTAGTGTGCACTCCCAGGAAAGCGTGAGTAGCCAGGTGGAGCAGGGCTCACAAAATGCAAAGCCCGTTCACGATGGATACTGTCCCAGCTGCCAGATGCCTTTCTCTTTGCTTTTGGTCCAGACACCTCAGTGGCACGTCTATGAATGTTTGGAAACTCCAGGACCCATTGATAAAGGTATGAATAGTGTAAGAAAAAAGCCTTCAGAGAAAAGTTAAAGATGTCTCAGGAAATGCTGCTGTAAACCTTGTTTTTTATATTCAGCTCAGAATCTGCAATGGTATTTTGTATGATTTTTATCATGCTTTATAATGTTGTTCCTGATAAGTATTATTTTTATATGAAATTTTGCTTCTTTGTGAAGAATGTGGAAATCTTTCTTAAAAGTCTCATTTCAGAATCTAGCCTCAAAACTCTGAGAAAGTTCCATGGTTTATATAAAGTTTTAGTATTTCATTAAACAAACTGAAGATGCATATTTAAAATAATGAAACAAGTACTCAGTGTCAGAAAAGAACCTTCGGTTGCAAGAGTGCTGCTTTTGACATCAAGTTTCTTTCTCCTTAGATACAGATGTCATTATCCTGTATCCGTGTTGATATGTGATTTGTCCAGTTGTCTGTGGACATTTGGAAGCTGAAATATGCCAGTTTACTTGATATGTTAACTTGTAGGCCACTACCGTTTAGAAAATTTACATAGAAATAGATATTAACATTCCTGTTTCATAAGACAACGATTTTGTTTTGAGTTCTGTACAAGAGGAATAAAACTGACTCATTCCAAATTCTAGTTTTATGAGGAAATACCATATCTAAACAGATTCAGCTGTCTAGCTTACGTCCTTAATACACCCCATAACTTTTGTGAAACAGAAAGCATACAGGAAACTTGAATAAAGGCTGTTTTAGGTAATACAGCCACTCTCCTCTTTATATTTTTATAACTTTCCTTGAGTTTCTTCTTCAGAACAATGGAATGTAAGTCCTTTCATGTTGATTTTGGCAGTGCTTTTAATTTAAGGTGGGTGTTTTAACACCTTATTTCCATCTCACTCCCATAATTAACAGGTGAAAAATCCTGATTGATTTGCACATTCACCTTAAAAGTTAGGCTGGCAAACTCTCAATGGGAAAGGCTTAGGGAAGAGCTGTGGATTTTTTTTTTCTAGCATCTCAGTGTTGAATGCTTTCTTCATATAAGTAAATACACAACCCTTTTTTTTTTCCTTCTTAATGTGTAAAAGCAGAAAATTTGAAATGGAATATCAGGTTAATTCAGAATTGCAATTTGGCTAATTTGTTTATTACTTCTATTTGAAATGTACTGGCTGTTTCTGGTGCTACTTCTCTGAGCTTGCTGCTTGAGTGTGAGACAATTCTAAATTAGAAGCCCTGTGATTACAGGAGCACAGCATTGAAACAGGGTCAAGTATTCTTGTTAATGAGTTGTGTAATTCAGGCATAGAGCTGTATGAGCAGCAGCTGTTTGGTTTTAGGCTGGAAGCATTCTCATTTCTCAGCTCAGAGGAGAGGCCTTGGTAGCTTGAATATTACTTTTTATTTGTGCCTTCTGTCCTCCAGTAGCTGCGTTTATAAGAAAAACTTCTCAATATTTTATTATGTGTGATTTTTATGTTAACTATGCCAACTATACTTGCAAAGGTATTGATGTTACACCTCTGTTTGACTCTTTCCATAGAGTGTCCTGACGGTTTACTGTGCACCTCCACCATCCCATCCCACTACAAGCGTTACAGCCATTTTCTACTTGCTGCAAACAGGGCCGGGGAGTATCTTGTGAACTCTTCAGGAAGCACTGTGGAGATGAAGGGAACTTGTTCTACTGCTGTAAAGCCCAGCTGTTCCCCAAGTCATGCAGGGGAATCCTCAAAGAATGAGAAATCTTCTAATGAAATAAAACACATCCCAAATGATGACTGTACATTGGTGGTACAGAATTCACTGCAAATGAAGTCTCTAAATATAATCAGTGAAAGTACTTCCTTTTTTGCAGGTGTTCAAAAACCTCAACACACACTTCAGCTTCCACAGACCACAGATAATAGTTGTAAATTTGAATTTTTTGATTTTGCATCCTCTCAAGAAAGTGAAACAGGAAAACATCTGTGTATTGAGAAAGATACAAGTCAGCCAAGTCTGCTACAGTCAAGAGTGGACTTCAATGACTGTGAAATTTCTTACTCTCCACTAAGTACATTTGAGGAAAGTGAAGAGGAAGAGGAGGGGAAAGTAAAAGCATCACAGAATAAATTATTTGAAGTGCAGAACTCAGAAGAAGACTCTAATTCTATGGAGTTTAAATCATTAGATGAACTCTTACAGACGGAGCCTCAGTATGAGCATAGGAAAATGGGAAATTTTCTAACTAAAGAAACTCTCTGTGAGGAAGTAAATACACTGAACCACCTAGATCCTCAGCAAGGGGTGCTAGCCAGCGGATCCACTTTTGCTTCTAGTTACAAGGAGGCTGAACAACCAGAACTGGCTTACTCTCCTGCCAAGGCAGGAACCACAGAGTCAGAAGATGCTCGTGCTTGTGCTCTGGATTCTGCATACGTGAGTTTTACTGAGACATCATCACTGCTGGACAGAGAAGATGCTGCCTCTCTTCTGACACAGAAGAGTAATGGTTTTTTTAGGGAGCCAGGTAACATTTTAACTCATACAGATAAAATGACTGCCAGTGCAATTGAGAAAGCAGCTCACCAGGAGAGTTTGCAGCCAGCAGCAGAGAAAAAAGGAAATCTTCGTACAGCTGCTGTGTGCTTTCCCAGCCCCATCTCTTCTAAATCAGTGCCATCTCTTTCATTGGCAACTATGAACACTAAAACCAGTCCTGCCAAAGAACTTAAACAAATGGATATTGGTGTTTTCTTTGGGTTAAAACCCAAAGTAAAGGAGGAAAGCAAAGGAGAGGCTTGTTTGAGTGAGAAAAAGCAGATACCAAGTTCAGTATCTCCTAATGGAAAGAGGCCCAGACAGCAAAAAAGGAAGGCTGAGGGGTCTGTGGAAGATGTAGAAGCAGTTACAGAAAATCCAAGTAAAAATGGAGCCATTGCAGATGTACCTTCTGGTGGCCAACGAAGATGGAGAAAAAAATTTAAAGAATTACCTACTACAGGTGAAGAACCAAGAAAAAAACAATGCCCTTTCTACAAGAAAATACCAGGTGAGAGGTAGCTTGTTTTTTGTAGAGGTTAATTAATTTTGGCTGGAGTGTTGTGTTTTTGTCCTAAATCTTAAGTTACATATTCTATTTTTATTAGATTTCTATGTGAAATCTATGTGAACTTTGATGGCCGCCTGTAGAATGCAGATAAATGTGCCTTATTTGCTTAACCAGTTGCCATCCGTGTAGGATGGCAGCTGAACAACATATTTGAGAGGCCTTCAAAAGTATTTGTGTATGAACAATTCGTGAAATTGTTATTTTAATAAGTGAAAATCTTTTTGCAACTGTTGACTGATGACATGTTAATCTTTAAATGCCTTCTTCAGCAGAGTGACTATTACCTTTTAATTGGGAAGAAGCAAAGAGAAAACAAAACCAATATCTAATTAGAGACTGGTGCTGAACTATGCTGTTTAGTGACTGGCTTCTCTTCCCTTTTTGCTGTAGGAACTGGTTTTACAGTTGATGCCTTCCGCTATGGAGAAATTGAAGGCTGCACAGCTTATTTCCTTACTCATTTTCACTCCGACCACTTCTGTGGACTAACAAAAAACTTCAGGTTTCCAATCTACTGTAATAAGGTAAGGTTTTTCAAGGTTGCTAGATACCATCGTGTCCATATGCAGCTGTAATCACTTTTGCACTGATGGAAGTAAATAGAAGATCAGTGGTTCCACTGTTGGATCAGTGGATGTGTACAGGGTAATGTGCATTTTGCTTATGAGAAATCCTTACCCTGATTTGATTGCTCGAGAGGATTAGTGAAATTTCCCTGACTAGATACCATGAAAAAAATCAGATTTCAAAAGGATCTCTAGAGGTCACATAGACCAATCTCCTGCACAATGTGGGCCTAACTTCAAAGTTAGATCAGAATGCAAGGAGTCTTTTGCCAGTCAAATTTTGAACATAAACCAGATTTTACTATGTCTCCTTGCAACCTGTTGCAGTGCTTATCCACTCTGTTTTTTTTTCCCCTAATAATACATTTGAAATTTCTGGTTTTGCAACTTGACATTGTAGCTTGGCTTTTTTTTGTGTCCATCATGAAGAATATGGTTCCATATTCTCTGTAACTATTCAAGTGATGGAAGTCTGGAATAGGTTCTGCATAAGCCATCTCTTTTCTACGTTAAGCAAGTGGAATTATTTCAGACTGGTGCTTTGTGTCCTATACTTCAGGCTGCTGAATGGCCACGGCTGCCATTAGCTGTCATAGTAATTTTTAGCTCTTCTTTACTTGTAACTTAGGCCACCTTGCCTAAGCAACATATCCAGAGCTTGCATCAAACAAACTATTTATGATTCATTCTGGAAGTTTCCTGGAATGCTTGTGTCCTGTGTTGCTCTTGCAGTTGGACTAACTGCAGTCCTCCATAAGATCCAGGGGCTTGTTACCTGGAAACTTCTTCACTTGTTTAGACAAGGCTTTACCCATCTCCTCTTCTTGATTTGATAGTCTGCAACAGGTGTTCTTCCCCCTTGTTTGCCTCCTCTCTGATTCCAATCCATAACCTGTTGACAGGCTTTTAAAAGTTTGCTTTCTTAAGACAGCTTTTCTCAGTTTGCTTTTTGAGAAGTGAAATGCTGCTGAAAGGCTTGATTATGCTCAGGATCTTGTAGTTTCTCTCTAAGCCAGGCTGTCTGGCTTTGAGAGCTTTTGTTTCTAAAATGAACAATGCTTCTTTTGGATTTTGTTCCTGTTTTAAATCCTTTCTGTGTTCCAGATAACTGGCAATCTGGTGAAGAGCAAGCTCCGAGTGCAGGAGCAGTATGTCCATGTGCTGCCAATGGACACAGAGTGTGTGGTCAATGGGATCAAAGTGCTGCTGCTCGATGCCAATCAGTAGGTATCACTGCATTTGTGGTGGAAAATCTCTTGCTAGTAGTTAGCTTTTGAAATATGTGAGTTATCTTCAAAAAGGAAACAAAAATTAAATTCTTTTGAATTTCAGTTCATTGAGTACGTTGTGTTAACCACGTGTAACTCCATAGTTTTTATGCTTGTTGAGAGGTTGAATGATTTTTCTAGTGGTCTGGACACTTCCTTATTTTTGATGTCTAGTTGGGAACATAGTAGATTTGATTATCAGATGCATTAGGTTTCTGTGACTTCAACTGTTGATAGGGAAATCCTGAGCTAAAGAAAAATGTGTTACTTTGGATTCTGTGAGAGACACAATCTAGCTAACATTTTGAAAATTGAACTTTGAAGATAATGCTGTTGAAATCTGGACAAGACATCTACTGGATTCAGTGGTTTAGGGTGAGATTTTTGTCTATTACACTGGCACTCTGTGGTGATGCTGGATTTAAAGTTCAGTAGCACCTCACTTCCAGCCCTGTGCTCTTGTTCTGCCTCTTGGTATCTTGTTTGGTTGTGGCTAGAGGAAGAGTCCTTCCCTGCAGTATGTATATTGAAATGCAGGACTGTGTCACAGCTGGTCTGAATATTACTTAGTATAGGATTTGTTTATGCTTGGAGAGATCAGACTCCATGGAGTCCTCTGAGAACCTCTCTAGGAATGGAGGAAGCCTTGTTGCTTATGTAATTTGTATACTTCTCATTTTTCCTGTTTATCTGTCTGATTCTCTGTTCCAGTTTAAAAGCCTGAGATACCTTAGCTACAAAATTCAGCTTCTTTAAGAGTTCACCAATTCTGTCATTTTAGTTCTGATTCATGTCAGTTTTCCCTTTTTTGAGATTTCATTTACCCTTTGCAGACGATTGATATCTAAAATAGAACCACTCAGATTTTCCAGCCTGAACTCTTGCCCTTCAGAAAGCTTTGGCAAGCAACTGCAGAAAGTGCAGTGGATTCACTGTCACCAGTAAGGGAGTTGTATTTATAACCAGGGAGTTTTGGATCTAGGGCAACATTTAAAATCTGCAAATAGAATTTAAAAGAAAATGCTCCAGTAAGTCCTGCAGGAAGGAAAATGAATCTGCAGTAATACAATTCTGTTTCCCCTAAACAAGAATGCTGCTTCTCTTTGGGGTGCTGTTTCCCCTTTGAATAAAATAATAGAATGATTGCAACTGAGGCAGCATCTTTGTCATGCCTAGAAGGCAGGGCATCCCAAAAAGGCAGTTAATGTTTGACTGCTTTACTGTTGATGTGGGTTTTTTGTTTCTTCTTCCCACCTCAGGTGAGAACTCAGGTCAAGCTTGTCTATGGCCAGAGGATTAGCTGCAGAATTCATTTAGTAATCAGGAATTTCTAGCTAAATTAGTCTGCATAGTAGCTGTGATTTAAAATGCTGTTTGGCACACCCTCCTGCTACTGAAGGGTGGTCTGTCTCTTAAGGTAGTTTAACAGTATAGAGAGTTGACGTAATTTTTATGGGAATTTTTTCTGTTTGTTTCAGTTGTCCAGGGGCAGCAATGATCCTTTTCTACCTGCCAAGTGGGGCTGTTATTCTGCACACAGGGGACTTCAGGGCAGACCCTTCCATGGAGCGTCACCCTGCTCTGATGGGTCAGCAAGTCCACACCCTTTACCTCGATACCACGTAAGTTGTCTGACAGTGGATTTTTTTTTTTTTGTTTACTCTCATTCTTTTCAGTTTAGTAAGACTTTATATGAACCAAATAAATGTAAGTGTAAATGACATTGCTGTGATAACACTTGTTAGCTCTATTTAGTGTTGAATGAAAGCAGATATTTATTAAAAAAGCCCATCTATGTACAGCTTTTTCATTGGTATGCTGTTAAATGAGAGAATGAAAGTGAGTGGTGGAAAAGGTGCTGAGGTGTTTGTTAAGATAACCATAGTATAAGGAGCATTAAGTTCTGGGTGTCAAAACTCATACATTTTAAGTGTTCAGCTCTAAAACAAGACGTTTATGGAACACTAGTTTTCAGTGCATTCAACTGTATTATGAAAAGAGGTGTGGAAGAATTCAAAGGGGAAAGAATGCCAAATAGTTGAATCAGTTTTGGGGATTTTCAGTAGACCTCTTTCTGACTCACGTGTATAAAATATTTTTTGTGTGAATGATGACTAATGCCCAGCTGCAGACTTTAATTTCTGTTCCATATGTTTCTGTGAATGAGTAATGCTTTACATTATGGTTTGCGTGTATGACAAAAAATAGACAGAAGAATATAATTAGGATGTGATACAAATATACAGCTTGCAAGAGCATTTGGTATTTATGAAGAAGAAAATGTAGAATTCAGTGCTAGAGAGTGAATAGGTGTAGAAAAAACACTGATATGCTCAATGTAATTTTTGTTGCAACAATTTCATCTGGGCACCTTAGTGTTTCTAATAGACTGAAATTATATAGAATAATAATATCTTTTTCACTTACTGTGTACTTGCAGTTTTGAGGGTCTTTTTGGTAATTTCAGATGTCTTTTATCTTTTGTAACCAAGTGGTATATTTTGTTTCCATGCCCCAGATACTGTAGCCCTGAGTACACTTTTCCTTCCCAACAAGAGGTTATCCAGTTTGCTGTCAACATTGCCTTTGAGACAGTGACTTTAAACCCACGAACTCTAGTTGTCTGTGGCACTTACTCCATTGGAAAAGAAAAAGTCTTTTTAGGTATGTATAAGAAGTGTACTGGATCAAATGTCTAAATAAATATCTAGTGTAGTTTTAGAAGGTTGCTTTCTTGAAGGTATAAATGGTCATTTAGTCTGAATGTTCAGATACTGTGTAAAGAAATTAAATGTATTTAATAATCCTCCTGCTAATTTTTTAGTTTTCTAATCAGTAAGTTTGAACTTTTTGAAAGTTCTGCCGTGTTTATAACCTTCCCTCCCCCACACTGAATATACAGGTGGCCAGATTTGATACTAAATGTATGAACCTATTTAATTGATTGTGGTGCAAAAAATTATTAAAGACAAATAATAAAATAAATAAGTTAGGTCTTTATGACATTTTTGTTGTTAATAAGTTCATATTGTCAAGAAAAAGCAAAGGGATGTTATTCTTAAGGTTCTGAGTTTTTTCTTCCAGGTTTGTATTATTTATCTTTCCTGGCTAAATGAAGATCTTGTGTGATATGCTTCACTCAGTTACAGCTCCAGGAACCAACATGATTGCCCAAATATCTGTTTTAGAGCAGGCAGCTGTGTACCATTTGTGCTTTTGTGTATATTTAAAGTCATCAATACAAGACTTACTTTCATTGAAATTTAGTCTGCCTTTAATGTTGGCTGTTTGTCACATATTCCAAACACTGCACATTTCTCGCATCTTTGGAATAAACACCAGTTCACCTCAGTAACATTCTGCCAAGGAAATGTGACTTGGAATTTATCAAGGCACTTTTCCTTCTCTTTCCAATTTGTCATACAAAATTCTGCTGCTAAAATGTAGGGGACAAAGGTTTTTAACAACCATTACAGGTTTCTCTTCTTAATGTTAGATCATGAAACACTATAACCTGTTGAATATGGATTTCTTTTCTAATAGTAAAAATTATCTTGTACAATAATCAGGACTAACTACAAAACAAGCCAAAAAAAACCCTCTTACAATTTCCTTTATCTGATTTCTTCCTAATGAATCCTAAAGCAATTGCTGAAGTTCTGGGTTCAAAAGCAAGTATGTCCCGTGACAAGTACAAAACCCTGCAGTGCTTGGAGTCAGCCACTGTTAATTCCCTCATCAGTGCGGACTGGAAGGGTACTTTGATTCATGTTCTTCCCATGATGCAAATTAATTTTAAGGTAAGTTCACAAAAAGGTCTCTTGTTGATGAACGTGCTACTAAAATTCTCTGGGCTCCTCCCAACCAGTGCTGTGTTTGGTGCTTTTTAACCTCTTGTCGGATCATATTCACTTAGTGGAGCTTTGACATGTAGCAATACATTGAAAATGAAATGCAATTAAACATTAATAACTTCTCCGAACATGATGTGGAGCTTGTACAAGATAAGGCAAGGCTTGTTCAAAGATCTGCTCTTTGCAGGCCTTTTTGAAGTAGATTTATGTAATGACTGCCTGATCTGTCCTATTAGCAATTAATATACTGTGGCATGGAGTCCCTGTTTTCAGCCTGTCTTTTGCCTGGTCCAGTGTAGGAAAAGACTAAAAGGATTTTCTGCCTGTGAGCCTCTGTTTTGAGGCAGCCTATGAACATGGCCAACCACCAGTCAGGTGGTTGTATTTATAGCCATATTTTTGTCTTTTAAAAGAATATTCACTCTCTGGGCTGATGATTTACGTGGGAGATAAGGTTACTTGAAGGTCAGTGAAAACTTGTGCATAAACCAATACATGCACTGAGTGAACTGTGGGTCACTTCATATATACACATGCTTTAGTTTTTCCACATACACAATCTTCTCCAATATTTGTAGCAAAACCACATAGACCAGTTAATTTTAAAATGTTATTTCATCTAATTAGATTTCAAATGCACATTTGGTTGAGATTTGAAACACTGAATTTTTGTTGTTGAGTGTTTTTTCTGGGAATTTCTTGTTTTGGAAATATGACTCATTCCTAGGTTATACTAAATAGACTTTGACGAAATACTGAAGGGCAGTAAGGTAAAGCAGCAGGATCTAGATTAAAGGTAACCTGGAAGAAAGAGACAAACAGTGCTTGTTTATGCCTTACAGACTTAGATTCATTTTCCTGTTTTGCTTCAGGCCTGCTGTGCCATCTCAAGCAAATCCTTCAGAGCAAGATGGTATTTAGCTGCAGGACTAGTCAAGGTCAGAGTTGACCTAAAAAGGAATAAAAGAGGCTATATGATTTGGATGGAGCTGCAGGAGATGGAACTTAGTATCTTAATGCTTTAACTTCGTTCCGTGATGTTTCCACAGAGGAGCAGAAAATAAGTAATGGAAATATGTATGGATTTATTTTTAATGTGTTGTGTTGTCTTAAACAGTAATTTATTTTAGTTTCTTCTGCAGATTTCTGAGTTGCTAAGTCACCTGTCCCAGCATGCGTGGATACTCACACAGCTGAACTTTCAGGGGGTACTTGTACCCTCAAGGATAGTTTTACTTTGCAGAGGGAGAAGTTGTATCATGCAGGGTCCCACCTCTGGGGTCAGGAGGTTCTACAGTGTGACAAAAGCCGTGCCTGGACTCTGAAAAGGGCCAGGGAAGATGAAAAGCACAGTGATTTTGTGGATGAGAGACCTGGTCTGACAGCAGGGCCCTCTGCACTGGGGCTGTGCCCTCAGGTGTGAAGCTGAGTGTGATCTCATGCCATCATTAGTGATGGTGTGTCTGTGTAAGCTGGGCATGCTGGGGACTTCCAGAGTGCCAATCTTCCAATGAGGCCAGCAGCTAGAGGAGTGCCTGGGTGGGATGTATTGTCAGTAAAATGTGGGGAATTGTAAATGCTTAAAGATGAGTTCATATGATCATTTATCTTACTTTTGGATTTGATATGTTTTAAGAGAATATATTTAAAAAAAAAATCAGAGATGTGGTACTCCACTGCAGTATTTTGTTTTACCCCAGTGAAATACGGGGATTGCTGTATGTACTGACAAATGGCTGTTCTTGAATAAGCCAGATGAGTTTAAGTGGTGTTAGGAGTAGTGGTAAATTAAATATTTAATCATGTTTGAGTCTTTTCCTACCTTATGGAATCTATTTGTGTACACTGCTGACTTTTGCGACACTCTGAATAACAGGCTGTCATGGTGATTGAAGGAGGCTGGTGTAGCAGTGAAATGTATTTTCCATTTCAAAGGGATGAAGGTTTAGAACAGTCTTGGCTAAAGCTAAATAAACAAAGAAATTGGAATGTGTATTTAAAATTGACTTGTTATGAGTAAACACTGTAGTAATTTGTTTTGGGGAAAGAGGCCATCTTTTCCAAAATGCTTGCACGGTTCTTTTGCAACAAACAATTTTTTGTAACTCAAAAATTGAGGCCTTTGCCACTTGACTATGCAGTGGAAAATTTCCAGGGAACTGGGCTCTGTGGGTCTATGAATCTCTTTCATGTTGTTTAACTCAGCAAGGTCTCATACTGGTATTGAGGTGAGAATTTCAGAAGTGCACAAATAATTTTTTTATGAGATTGAAATTGCATCCTTAATGTGAATGTTGCGCACTTGATTTATAGCAAAATTAGCTATAAGCAGATTAGCATTGTTAATATAATAATCATCGCATTTGAAGAACTATATTTAGATTTCATTAGAGCAAGGGGGGAAAATATGTGAATAATTACCTTAAGCTATGTTAATCCTCCCAAAATGAAGCGTGACAGAGAATTAGGCTGCTACAGTTATACCTTTAATCAAGTGAGGACTGAACATTCACAGTGTATTCAGAGTCACAGCAGTGAGCCATAATTCCTGTTGCTGAATGAAATGTGTGCTGTGGTAGGATTTTTAGAAATTCTTTTATGCACCTGGTTTGATGGATTCTGTGTGTTGCTGCTGGACATTGTGCTGAAGGTGTTGTTCAACGTGGCAGTCTCACAGGCAGCTTTCTGCTGCCCTGTTTTGTAGTTGTGAAGTGTCTGACAGGTTGGTTAATGTTCTGTCACAGCCCATCTAGCTCCCTCTGCCCCTCTTTTTTAATCAGTCTTTATTTTGTATTCCTCTCTCTCCTGCTAAAATAAACTTTATTATTTTGAGTTCTGTAACCTTGTAGGGCTTTTAAATTAGGAATTTGCCTGTAAGATTTTATACAGGATGCATGAAATTGATTTTCTATTTTTAACTTGAAGCAATACTGACTTCACTTTATCCAGGAATAGGATTGTACATTTCTTATACTTGGAAATGTTTTCAAGGTAATTTTCTTTTTAGAGTGAGAAGATGAGAGGTGGTTTCCTTCCTGTGTTGGAGAGGTGGTAAAACATGATTTAGTGCTCAGAGCAATACTCAGCTCATGCACTGGCTAGCTGTAATTTTTTGGGAGTAGCTTAATTAACTCTGGTTACTTCTGGGCGTAAGCAGGTGTCATGATCTCTGTAATGTGTCATCACTGCAAATTAACCAGACGTTATTGCACTTTAGCAGTATTTCACTATTTCCACTCAGCTACTGACCTCCATCGTAGAGGAGGAAATGAATGTTTTGTGGAGGAACATTTATAAGAAGGTGTGATTATTCCTTATGTGTTCTAATCTGTAATGCATATCTGTTCATGTGTGCTTAATTCAGGTGAAGGAGCCAAGATTCTAAAGGAACTGTTGTTTTTCAAATGTCAGTATTTATCATTAATAATTTC
The DNA here is from genome assembly GCA_013396875.1 of Vireo altiloquus. Classification (NCBI taxonomy): domain Eukaryota; kingdom Metazoa; phylum Chordata; class Aves; order Passeriformes; family Vireonidae; genus Vireo; species Vireo altiloquus. The sequence continues at coordinate 202,008 of VZRF01006954.1, forward strand.
AAGGTAGATGAGACTTAAAGTTAAATACCAGCACATGAAAATAAAATGTAGTCTGAAGCCTCTCCATCATGAAATGGCCAGCCTTTAGTCTAATTAGCTATTTAATGGATTAAGTATATGCTATTTTTTTTTTTCACAGGGCTTGCAAGATCACTTGGATAAATTTTCTGAGAATTTTGATCAAGTTCTGGCTTTCAAACCTACGGGGTGGACCTACTCTGATTCATGCCTTTCTCTGGAGGATATCAAGCCTCACACAAGAGGAAAAATCACTATATATGGTAAAAGAGTGGCAAAGATTCAGTGCATTTAGCTTTGTGTGGATGCTTTTCCAATTTTTATTCTGGAAACTCCTACTGATTTTGGTAACGGCTGCTTTTTCTGGTAACTCATTGAGAAACCAAACAGATCTCTTCAGGAGAGATCCGTGAAATAAGAAATTGAGAACTCCATAAATGCAGATTTTTACATACATTTTGCACCTGTCCTCCTTGTGCAAATAAAGGTTTTCACCTGATACAGGTGGAGACTTCAGGGATGGAGTCTTGGCCTGACTGATGGTGGTGGCAGTGCAGTTTCAGAGCTGAGATTTCATTCCATGTCTTACTTGTGTCTGAGAGACTGTGTCTTCTTCTCAGACACAGATGGGTGGAGCTAAATCCCTTTACATTCCTTTAACCAGGTCATTGATGTTGCTTAGTTTGCACTGATGAATGACTTGGTGACTTCTCACATTTGGTGAAAAATGCAAGGCAATTTTCCTAGAAGGAAAACTGATGTGGAAGGGAGTTGTTTTACCTTACCTATAAACTTTGGGTCCCAAATAGGAATTGAAAAAACCCTTTTATCTAAAGTATTTCTTAACTGGAAGGCTTGAAGGAAGCCAAGTAGACTGACAGATGTCTGTGATTTGTTTTCATTTCAGGGATTCCTTACAGTGAACACAGCAGTTACCTGGAAATGAAGCGTTTTGTTCAGTGGTTGAAGCCACAGAAAATCATCCCCACTGTAAATGTTGGTGACTGGAGATACAGAAGCTTGATGGAAAAGCATTTTAGAGACTGGATGACTGAGGGCAATAGGCATGAGTAAATATAAGGAAGAATGTATATTTCAAAGGAGGTAGGCTGGAGTGGGAATTGAGGTCCTGTGAGTTTTTATTTATCTCCTTTTTCCACTGAGCTTTCTTTAGGGAGGACTAAAGTGCCCTTCTTTGAGGAAAGATAAATTTGTGGAAAGAAAAAAAGGCACCTTGTTTCTTTGTGTATCTATTACTTTTTTCCCCCCCTAACTTACCATTTTTGAAACTTCATGTTTCGGGTTATTTTTATCTTACTCCTTTTACCCTATTCTTAATTTTCCTCAGGTTGTAGTGCTGGGGGTTAAACAGTCTCCAGGATAATAACTTCTGAAAATAAGTTACTGTAATAAACGAGACAATACTAAGCTTATGTCACATGCTGTCAACTCAGGCTTCAGAGAAGCTCATTTTATGAGGCAGAACGGACTATTGTGATTTAAATCTTATAAAGAAAAAACTTGTGAGAGAGGATTGACCTGGGGCTCCTACAGCATAGGTACTTCAGAGAATTGTTTCCAAAAGACATTTCTACCTACATTCCGCTCAAGATTTTCTGCTTTTTTTTTTTTTTCGTTATCTTTTTAAAAATAAAGAATATATGTTATGCCTGTGTGTTCTTTCTGAGCAAAATGCATTTCCTTTCAGTGCCCGAGTTGCTGACCTCAACAGCCTGTCTGGACTGTCTTTGTGTGTCTTTTGGTGAATGTGCTGTGTGTGTTGCTTGTCTGAGGTTGCTCTTGTGTCCTGGTAGTGCCAGTTCTCAGCAGGTGCTCAAAGCACAGAAGTGGTTCCTCCCCATGTAATCCCCGTTAGGGTTTGCAGGGTTGTTTATATACAGGTTTGTCACCTGAATTCTGGAAAAGCAAGAAAGGCAAATACGAGTGCTGGCAGCAGGAAGGTAAATTGCACTTTGCGTTTTTTTGCCCTTAATCCTACCAGATTATCCAGTGCTGCTTCTTCCATATTTGCTTGGTGTTTATGTTACTGAACTATGTGGGTGCATGCAGGCACACTAGTAAAATTTTAATCACTAAAATAAAAATGGTTCCAAACTTCCAGGATGGAATCACATATAAAGAATCATCCCCAGGCCCCTCAGAGTAGCTTGTCTGAAATCTTCAATGCCATTTTACGTTGTAAAACATTTTTTAATGATAGGTGTGATTGTAAACAGATCCTTGTCTTTGAGTGATGAGCTCTGTAATGTGAAGTTGCTTAATTTCTGTCTTGTGAGAGAAATAACTGAGAAACTGATGGAAAAAAGATTCTTTGTATGAAAAGAATTGTGAATCAGTATTTCACTGACATATGGCATTGTTAACTGCTTCATCTTAAATTAAGCAGTTAAAGGAGTCTGAGGTTTTTGTCTTACATCATGCATAGTGCTGCAAGCTGGCTGTCACGAGAAATTGTGACTGTCTTGGACTGGAGTGTGCATTCCTAGGATTCCACTCCTTTTTGGAGGTGTATGAAGAAGTATCTTCTATGGTTCTTGCAAATACCAAACCTGAGTTAGTGTCTTGTACAAATCAGAGCAAATTTGGAGATTCTATTTGGCAGGCAATTGCTTTTACCAGTTGAATCGTTAAGGAATTATGCATGGGCTTTTTGGCCCTCAGGGTCTTTTTCCTGACTAATTTTTGCACCAATTGTGAAAGGCTGGAATAAGCAGCCCAAAGTCAAATCTTTGTCACAACTCAGACATCTTTTTGCTTCCCTAGTTGCATTTTCAAGAGTGACTGTTCCTACAGAGAATGAGTGTGTTTGTGTGTGTGTGGGCTCCCACCAGGCTAATGCTGTTCCTGGTTTTGCAGTTCCCTCAGCTTGTGCCAGTGATAATTCAGAACCCAAACAATTCAACTTTCAGTGCAGCCTGATGAGTGTGAGGTACCTGTTACCTCTCGGTGCTCCTTACCTCCTGCTGTCAGTTTCTAGCTGTTGCCCAGAATGAAGGGTTCTGTCTCTTTTCTTTAAAGAGCAAACGTATTTCTGAAACTAACCACAAAAATGGTGTATCTGGGAATACACTGACTCTGGCATCTGCTGGACTGACCCAGTTAATCCTGCCCTGATATGGAGCAGATGGGGATGGGCTTATTTCAGTCAGCAAAGCAGAAGGGCTTTAGTGCTGAGGCCTGTTTCCAGTTGCCTGCTCTGCTGTAGGTATTCCTGCATTGGCCCACTGGGTGCTTTCATTCCTTCCCTTTCTGGTTTGCATTTGCACTTCTCACCAGCTGTTTTCTGTGTGTAGATGAATTCTGGACCATTTCATCCGCCTTCATGCTTGGAGATATCCATGTTACCCAGTTACTTGGCCTCCTTTGTATGGCAAAAAGTATTTTCAGAATCCAAACTCAGGAATAAAATTATTTTTGTTCTCATTACAATAAAGAAGATTAATAACAGGATTAGATTGCAGAGGAGGACATACAAGCGGAGTTGGAGAACTAAATATAACTAACAAGAATTTTGTGGGAAGATGTGTGGCAGGACTTTCTCCCTTGTCTTGGTGGTTCCAAGGGGCCTGCCTCTGATCTCAGCAGTGGAAGTCCTTTGGGAGTGCAGACCTGGGATAAAGCCAATTTCAGTGTTATTGTACAGGTGTCATTAATTAGGACTTAGAATCTAGCTCTACTTTTCTTAAGGAAGAAGTGAAATTTTTTTTCAGTCTTTGGGTACTGCTGGCATTAGAGATGGGTGAATGAAAGCATTCATTACTTTGGTTGAGAGTGGCAGTTCTGACTACAGCAGAGGGTGCCACCTTTTCACAGTCAGTGGTTGGGGGCATTGATCTCTGTGGTGCTATAGGAGCACCAGAGAAGGGCCCCTGGACAGTGGGGTGGAGGAGTCAGTCTGTGTCCTGAACCTCACGTCAGATGACTGTCCTGTACTGACATAAACACTGCCAGATTTCACTAAAGCAAGATGGGCCTGTGAACATCCCAGAGGCCCTTCCTGTTTGTCTGGTGCTGACAGGCTTAGGGCAGAAGGCAAAGCAAATGAAAGGGGCAGCTGTAACACTCGCTTGGTCGGCGCCCAGAGCAGCTTTCAAAGCCAACCCCTCTAAAGAATCACTTTGTATTTCCCATCAGGACTCCTGCTCTGATTACATATCACCCCAATAGGCAGATAAATGAGCTAAAAGCAACTCTGTTGGAAAAGGGTAGCAGGAGGGGAAAGGGGAGATGAGGAGAGCAGTTCCTGGCTGTGCTGTCTCAGGCACTGGCTTTCAGGCTGGCTGTGATAAATGAAAGCACCCACGGCCTGTGGCCACCACTGGGGAGGCTGCTGGGAGGACACGGGTGAAGCATTGCAGAACAAAAACATGGGCAGCTAAAGGGAACTTCAAGGTGCCAGTGTCTCTTTAAACCTTGATATGAAATAACAATTGATAGCAACTTGGAGTGGGGAAAGGAGCTGAGATGCCATTGGCATGGTTAAAGCATTTCTCTTTTTTGATCAAAGCTGCCTGCTCACATGAGCTTAGTAAAGGTTGTTAGGATAAATTGCCATTTAAGTTTGTTTTCTTTTTAAGAAAGCATTACTTCAAATACATCCTTCATGCAATTGGGGGTTGATTTTGACTGAACGTGAATTTTGAATTTGAACGCTGCTTTAGGGGGATTGTGGGAGATTTGTTTCCATGTCATGGTAAAGATGCAGTTATTGTCTTGATGTGATTTCAGTGTCTGAATAATTTTTGGTGAGTTTTGTTTGGTAGAGGACAAAAAGCAACAGGGAAGTTTTGAGAACAAGAAAATGCAGCCCAAACATTCCCATTCTCCCTTAGCTGCAGAAAACCAGCTGTTTCTCATTTCAGAACCAAAACAAATAAGAGCATCACTTTTGAGGGTGGGTCACAGGCTGCTTTATGTGTTTAGAATTTATAATGAAATGATTCAATTTGAAATTTTATTCAATAGCCACCATTCCAAACCAAGTGTGTTTGCGAAACCTTCAGTATTAATATTTTAGAACACACTGTATTAGTATCTAGTGGCAAACATGACAGGGATGAATGAAATTCACAGGAAATATTGAAAGCTTGTCAGTACCAATATTAAAAATTGAAGCTCTTGTCTTAAGTTTCACATCTTGGTACAGATTATAAATGTGCATTTGGAGTGCTGAATTTAATGTTCTCCCCAGCAGTGCAGAGGAGCTAGAGTGAGATTCCAGCCTTCTAACAGGAATGAAGGGACGAGACAGTCTGTCTCTTTGCAGAGAAGGAAAACAGCACAGGAGAGCTGACTGCTGCCTTCTCACTGAGTCTAACCAGCTCTACCTGCTGTCTGCAGGCAGGAGGTTCGATGGAGAAGCTGCAGCCCACAAAGGCAGAGCCCCTGGAGGCCTCTTTTCTTTCTCCTTTCTGCTCTGGACCTTTACCCACTGTTGTACAATGGCACCTTGTTATCAAATCTCCAGCAAATACTTTGGCAGGGAAGAGGCTTTTCCACTCTGTCACATCTGCTCTGCTATCTCAGAGCAGATAGGCCCTTCTTTGTGCCAGTTTCCAATAAATTCTTATATAAACCAAACAGTTTTAAAAACCTCTAAACTTTCCCATTTGGCATTTGAGTTAAACTTTGTTCACCTTTCCTTCTGTATGTTGCCTTGCTTGTTAAGGATGGAAGAGGGAAAAAATTCACCACCTCAGGGAAAAAGACATCAGCAATGCACCCGAGGAAAAGGTGACACAAGGACACAGATGCCAACAAGGGTGAATTTGGAGCAGAGTTCAGTAAGACCAGGGCTGGCTGTGGCATTCTACATGTGCTGCCTCCTGCTGCCGCCCACCCCTCCTGCCTTTCCACCACTATCCTCCTCCTTGCAGAGGCCATGATTTCGGTGAACTCTGTTGTGAGAAGCAAAGTTGATTTTTTTCTGACCGCTCCAGTCTTTTGTTAAACTCCTAGCAGAGACCTCCCCAAATGCGACACTGCCAGCAGCAGGATCTGACCCACTTTTCGGCTCCTGTTTCAGAGAAGTGATGGATTGGAGCATTTATCTCAGCAGGGCTTCTTCAAACAGAGAAAGGCAGGCTGGATTTCTCTTGTTAGTGAGGCCTTGTTATTTGCTTGGCTCTCTGCCCTGCTCTTGGTCACATCTCTTGCCTGATCAGGGGAGGTAAAGCTGGATTCTGTTCTTTGTGCTGCTACCCAGCGACCATCTGAGGAACTGAGCTCTGCAGCACAGCAGGAGCCTGTTTTTTTTTCTAACACCTTCATGGTCACAGCCCAGCTCATTCCTTGGAGCTCATCTGTGGGGCCAACAGCCAGGCAAGGGGCAATTGGCATCCCACAGAATCGCTGGGACAGGGACTGACAGCTCTGGGGGGGCAGTGGGCCATGGCAGGGCTGTTACAGAATATTGGTGCCCTCAGGACGTGACAAATATTTCCAGTAGTGTATGGAATCAGTTCCTGATTTTTCTGCCATATAAACCCAAAGTATTCTGTATTTGACAAAGGAATGCCAAGGGAGAGGGATGAACACAGCAGGACAGTGGTGCAGTTAGCGACAGCTGATTAGGAAATTATTTACTACCCAACTGCCTTAATGGATTAGTGGGGTGGGGGGAGCAGGGATGCCCTGTGGGCTCATTTGGCAAAGGATCACTCACAACACAGGAAAAGTCAGGCTGAGAGCAGTAGGGTGGGGGGCAAACAGGGCATGACTCCAGAGCTGCTGTCAGCAGGAGCTGGGGGTCTGCATCCTCCCTGCCTACACCAGCACCACCTGCAGACCCCCACCACCACTTCAGCTGGAGTTACTCAGAGGAATGTTGTCATTCTAAATATTTCTAAACCTCCTTGCAGTGCCTGATGGTGTCCTAGCTTTGTCCTACTTGGAGGACCAGGGCAGGAACCTGCCAAGAACTTCCCCTGCTCCAGAGAGGTTCAGTGTGGCACCTGACATTCCCTCAGGACACAATAACTGAGGGGACTCAGGTTTGCAGGACATTAGGGATGGCTTCTCCCTTAGCATGGAACAGGCACATCAGCATCTCCCCATAGCACAGGGCATCGATGAAGCAGCCCTCATGCCTGTAACATACAGGTCTGATGGAGGCTTTTCCTGCAATGTTCTGGGAGCTAAAGCAATTCCTAGTATTGAATGTGATGCTGGAGATCACATTCATGGTAAGAGACAGCATGATGCAAATGTGTCTGAAATCACTTCTTGAATTTTACTGAGTCTCCTCTCCTAAGAAAATCTGGGGCAAAACACAGATTAAGCAGCTGGTGTCCCCAGCTCACCACGTATCCACTCTCTGTGCAGTGTGCAGGGTGACATCACTCTCCTTTATTGCAGTTGCTCCTCTTTGAATCCCTTTGCAGAAATTCCAGCCATACTGAAGTATGTCTGGCTGTTACTTAGATATCCCTATTAAATACATAGGTATTTATTTAGACATGCCTCTAATCCCCCAGGTTGGAGGGACTCTGAGAAGTGAGACACTGCCTTACACAGAGCTTGTCTCTGGCTCAGTTCAGGGTGGACAGTGTGCAGATAACCTTTCCTGGCTGGACTTGTTCTCATGCAGGACTTGTACTCCCTTGAACAGTTTATGACTCCAAGCCCAGTTCTCAGGTGTGTCGTCCCTGAGAGTAAGTGTGGAGGTTGTGTGGTCTGGTTTGTGCTTTCTGTTCAATGCACTTTTTATTTTTCTTAACTTCAATGACCTCACACCAATATGGAGACTTCCCTTCCCGTTTACTTTCCCTCTCTTCCAGGACTTGCTTTTCTCCTGGGCAATTGCCATCTTCCTGCTAAAGTGCTAGAAAGAGCATGATTCATGTTTGGGAATTCAAGGGGAAATATTAGCAGCCACTAATGAGTGAGTGCAGCACAGGAATGTGCCACAAATGAACAGCCAGGGAAACAACCTAAATCTTTATTTAAGTGTAGCTTTTTTTTAAAAGGGCTGTTTGGAGACTCAGCTGCAGATTATTGGGAAGTTACAGGTAATCTTTGCAGGACAAGGAGTGTCCATGTTAGTAAAAAATGAGGTGTTTTGCAGCATACATTGTATTGTAAAGTGTTAATGCATTTATTAATCATATGTGGGCAGACAACTTCACACATTCTACCAGAATTTACTGTACCAATGTAATTTTTATATTGTATCTCTGTAAGTGTTATGAATCAGCCAATATGTGACATTAATTATCTGCATTTAGCATTGTGCAAACTGGCATAATGATCAATTATGGAGTAACACATCTGTAACTGTTTACTGAAGTACAGAAGGAATCCCCCAGTTTTCTAAAATATTCTGGAATTATTCTGTACATGCTATATCTAACCGAATCCTGGTTGTGTCCAAAAGTAACATTCTTCCATGGCTGAGAGGTGCAGCATGCAGTGCTCAACATCTGCTTCAGCAGCAGGTTGCATGGAGGTGGCTCTTCTCCCACCACCACAGAGGACCTTCTTCACTAATTCACCTCTTTTGGGAAATGTTTCCCTATGAAGTTCTAGGAAATTGCTTCATGGCTTTGGATTTCTATTTGATGAAATTCTTTGAATTTCAATTTCTCACCTCCTTCACCCAGGCATAACTGGAAACACAAGGTATTTGTCTCACAGTTCAGTGTGATATGACCTTTTTCAGGAACTGTTTGAAAAAATGATGGAAAAATGCAGGATGTTCGGTCTAAGAAAAAGAGAAGGGAGAACAGGGAGAAAAAATACCTTCTGATATGAAGATTTCTCTGGAGACAGTGGCAATCCAAATATTCCCTATGCCCACTGAAAACAGGGCAAGAAAAAATTGTGTTAAATATCTAAAAAAATTGTCAAGGATAAATATCAGAAGAAAACTTCCTAATTGTACAGAGAGATGAGTCTTAGAACAACATGTGAAAGTTTGGAATTCCTTTTCTGAAGTTTGGAAGAAGAGCTGAGGTAAACCTTGGCCAGGAAAGGCTGAGGACAACATCCTCAGTAGATGCTCTTGAAGTAGGTGATCTGTGATTTTAGGATTCAGGCCGTGAGGACTCTCCTAGCAGACTGACTGAGATACAGGGCTGGAAGACGCCCTGTACAATGACAGCCATCCCATCCCTCAGGGGCTCCTTAGGTAGAAATGGATTTGTTGTGCTCAAAGCAGCAGTGCAGAGCAAAGGAGTCCAGTAGCAGCTTTGGAAAAGAGCTCCCAAATGCGTTTTCTTCCATTTTCAGCCCCTGTAGTTCCAGAACTGGGAGTTCCCTCTGTACTTATGCAGAATTCAGCACAAACAGGCCCTTGAACAGCACTGAAACAGAAAAATCAAAAAGTGGTCCTTCCCCACCCTGAGAAACAAGCATGTCCCAAACACTCTTATCTCAAAAGCAGAAGAGACAGGCTGTGGGAATGTTCAGTCTGGAAATTAATCTTTTGAACAGGAGCTGAGTCTGAATAGATTATATACATATTTGTTTTTGCCTGTTTTGAGTTACTTGACGCTCTTTTCATCTTCAGCTGAGTAAAATTTTATAACAATTTTGTTTAAAGTCCAGCACATTTGTCAAATTTACTACTGCAGTAAGTGGCACCAATGCTGATTTTTTGTGAGTTTAGTTCCTTATCATAGTAGCCAACTTGGCCTTATTCAATTGGAAGCTGGACAAATACCACCTTTGAGCCAAATCCACCTTAATCAAAGCTTATATAAATCTCTTAATATCAGTAATCCTGTGCCTGCTAAACCCAGTAGTCATTTTGGTTGTATCTGGCAAGATAAAATTATCAGTACTCAAACCCAGTGATTCTGATTGTTGCCACATCACTGTATATTGACACTATCTATTTTACAGCAATATGAGTCTGTAAAAAATGCCCACACAAAATGTCCCTGCTCATACAGGGCACACGTATGTGTTCTGTCATGTCACACCATGGTGCTGTAAGCAACAGATGTCACTCTAGGACAGGACAAAACTCCCTTTTGGCATCCACTGAAGCACCCCTGAAGGCAGTTTCATATCAATCTCCCTTTGGTGTGATGTCAGCCAAAAATTGGTCATGTTTCTATGGCAGCAAGGCAAGGAAGGCATATTCACAAATAAATATTTACAGGAAATATCCTTGTTTGGGAAACAAATAAGCACTTGTTCTGGAAATGCTGCTGCACCAGTGACATCTCTGTGGTAGTACTTGGTAGATCAAACACTCTCAGTGAACTCTGTTTGCATTGGTATGAGAGCACATGCCTTCAGATAACATCATTTCTCTCTATGGTTTTCCCAGCTATCTTTGCCAGGAACCCTGTCACAGAGCAGGCCAGCCCTTCCCTCTCCCAAATCCATTCATTCCTTTTTCACTTAGGGTTTATTTTGGATGTCAGTGAACCCAAAGGTGCTCCAGACACATTCCTTTTCTCCAGCCAGCTCTTCTTCCTGTCCTCCCTTGGATGCATTTTTGTGGCTGTAACATAAGAGGGGCATAACACAAAAGGAGGCCTCACTGAATCACTACACAACATTTTATTTACCAGCCTTCCCTCCAACACTGCAGCTCTCAGCTTGCTCCTGCCTTTCTGTAGCTAAGGGGAATCCAGGGAAAACACGGCTTTAGTCCAAATACTGGCTGTTTGCCCACCCTTAACTGATTATGAGTTCAGTATAAATCGGTGTAACTCAGTGTATAGGGGTGAGCAGAAGCATGAAACAGAGTTTTCTGCTGGAATGCAAAGTACACAAAGCGCAAAGGTCACGTAAATTATCTGACCCTCATTTTCTTCCATGTAACAGAAATACATGCCAACATGAAAAAAAGGCAAATACATGCCATTTGTGCCACAAAATAAGTTATTAGGACATAAAATGAAATCCACATTCTCCATTCTTTGTGTTTCAGCAAAAAAAGATGTCTGGCAGCTCCAGCAGATGAAGATTATCTCTCTATGCCATGTATCACCTTCTCCTCCCTGAGTTTTTCCCTTGAGTTTTGGCACTTACTTAATCATTGAGGTCTTTTTTTTTTTCAGGAACATGAGCAGCCTTTAGCATGGAAGATATCTGAATGTGGAATCCTACATATAGTAAGTTTCACCTTAAAAAAGAAAAAAAAAAGGACATTTTTACAGCTTGTTATATCTGATCAACATTTCTGCAACTATCTGACTTGTATTTGAACAAGCTAAATAAAAGTTCCCCATTAAGAGAGATGAGTATTTTTTTTTCCTTGCTGAGACTGCCTTTCTTTAGATGGCAACAGCATCTCATGACCTCACCCTTCTCAGCAAAACTCAAACATGAATGTGTTTGGATATGGGTCATGAACCTGGATACTGAAATATGAGTTCAGAAACACATGTAATAGATCACAGTGGGGTAAAAGAACATCTTAGAAATGTCCCACTTTCTTCAAAAAACACAGTCTCACACAAGGAGATGTGTAGTGTTTGATAAGCAATAGGAGGTAGGTGTCCAGGGCTCTGCCCTCAATACCCAAAACCACTATAAGCAGCCACACATGCACTGAAGGCAATGGTTTATTTATAAATTTGTAATTTATATGCATTAGCCAAAAAATAAAAATCCCAAGTAACTCTGTTTTATGGTTGCCCAGTAACATCTCTTGGTGTTGCTCAAACTCTCCTTCAAACTCTGCAGTGCTGACCTTGCATTCCCCACACAAGTCAGGAATACAAGACACCACATCAGAACGATGCTGAGGAGCTGTTTGGTTCTAGAATTATTCATGCCAAACTTAGGGAAGAGTACTGGTTTGAATTGAGCCTCTTGAAATACAAAAAGGAAATTGCTTTCTCATTGTGGCTTGATACGTTTGAGCCAGGGTTAGTCAAGCTTACCTCCTTCCTTGCAGACCTGCTGATGAAGAAATAAGCCTCCTCCACACCCTGGGGCTGCAGATCGTTCACAGCCACCACGTGGTCTCCGTGGTTAAACAAACACCCCAGTCTGCCAGGACCAGTCCACTGTGAAATGCTGTGGAGGGCAGACAGTAAAGGAAACACACAGGATACACAGAGGATACACACAGGATACCCAGGGACTGCAGTGGCTGGACAGGATTGCAGTTTTGGGGCTGCCTTTTGGAAATGACACACATGGTCAATGACTTTGTAACTTTTTTAATCTGGGTCTGGCTGAAACCATCACTAATCATTACACAGGGTGCTGGATTCTGTAGAGACCTTTACAACGAGTTGAAATACAAACTGAAGTACACAAAGAATCAGAGAGAGCAGAAGGAATCCCTGAAGTACCAACAGGCACTGCCCCTGCCCTGCTCTGTCCTCCCAGTACACTTCTGTACCTGTCACTTATTCCCATCTCACAGGCACTGTCACAAGGCATCCAGACTTACCATATTCGTCCTGCTGCTTCAGTAAGTTTTAGGTAATTGTTAATATCAGCCAGTGGTAGGAAAATATCCAATTTCCGCAGCTGCATCTCATCTGTAACTTGACTGTGAGAGAAAAACATGAGAGACCACAGAATAATAGAGCAGCTCAGATTGGAAGGGACCCACAAGGATTATTGAGTCCAACTCCCTGCTCCTTGCAGACTCCCTAAAACTAAATGCTATGACTAAGAGCATCATCCAAATGCCTCTGGAATTCTGACAGGCTTGGCAAGCTGAAACCTATGAACATGTCTGTCTTCTCTGCAACCAGCTGGAGAAGACACTTACCTGAGCAGTATAGACAAGTGAACCACTGAGAGGGGTAATGAGTTTTGCCTTCTCTGAAGAATTGGCTGCAGGCTGGTGCTGCTTTCTGGGAACTTTGTGTCTCTGTTTGCTTCCAAGTCTCTTGGACATGCATTGTTGTTCTGGCATTTGGGAGGGGAAGGGAGCCCATCACGTCTGCATGTGAGATGGCATCTCTCATCCAGCAGCTTACTGAAGAGGAATGATGATAAAAAATTAAGGGGTTTGACAATTCCAGGCACTCTTGCTGTGTTTGAAGCTGGATCAAGCAGCCATCAATAAAGCAAAGAATAACAAGTTCTTGTAGAATATCCAGTGGACAAAATAAAATCTAAGTAAAATAAACAGCCCTTCTAAAAATGGATCATAAATCTCAAAATAAACATTTTCAATATGTAAAAACTATTTATTAAGCCTGAAAACATTCCAGCTAACAGCATGCCTTGACAAAGAAACTGAGTACAGATTGTTGACCTTGGCTGTACTGGATTCTGCAGGGATGTAAAGCTGTCCCTTAGGAGAAGTGATAACTCAGAAGTACTTGAACTCCTTTTAGTTTTATTTAATAAGCCTTATATTGCCTGGAGCTGACTCCCCATCATGCCCCAAACAAGACTGGGGTTAGTAGCAAAAGCTGCTCTTAGAGTATTTTAACTCAGATAGGATAACCTTGTGAGGTTTTTATAGTAATCTATTGGGATTGAGTGGGTCTGCATTTCCAGTTGTGTCCCTCCATGTGGCCTAAAATCTTACTGTCTGTAGGAGTCAGGCCACAGCCAACAGCTACTGACCACTCCTCTGGCTCAGGAGGAGCTTTACCCTGCAGGCATAATTCTCTTCAGTATTCAGTGCTATGCTGTGGAGGTTGTAAGATTTCGTTGTGGCCCTACAACTGTGACACAAAATTCAGGTCTTTCATTGTGACATGGCAAACACTTCAAAATACACAGCAAGAAAGACATCCTTTGGATGGGAAAATGAAAGGGAAGATGTGACCTAACTCACATAACTCCTCAATGGAAAAGTTGGGAGCTAATGTCCCATCTCTACCTTTCTCTTTTGAGCTCTAGATAATGCTGCCTGCTCTGGAGAGGTTGTTGGAGTCTGGCTGCAGTGACTCAGTAAAGTGGTGAGCTGTTGTATCATGAAAACCCAGAAAATGTATGAGTCAACAGAAAGTGCTGTGTCCTATAGTCAGAGCCTAAGTGCAGGAGTCTGCAATGTGAGCTTAAATTTCATGTTGATGAGTTTGAATTTGACTCCAGTGTTCCCATGAGTGCTGAACTTTGTGAACCAAGACCAAACAAGGACTCATTCAAACAAGATGCAGCCTCTAGAGCTTGCTTTGCAAGTACTAGAGATGTCAGCTCTACCTCTACTGCTCTGTCCTTTTTAATTTGCAAAATCATAATGAAGTTGTTACTTACAGTGATTTCATTGACATATAAATGTTCTCTTTTGCTGGGTTGTTCTGCACTGGCTTCTCTTGCACAGGGACATCAGACTCAGCTGTAGGCTCAGGCTTTGATATTTCAGTAGTGCACTGTCAGAAATACATAACAATGTAAGACATTAATGTCATTGCCCTGCCTAGAGAAGAAACCCCCCTGTAATTTCCTTATTTTGTTCAGTGCCCATGGCTGATATATTTACTAGCCACATTGACTAATATAGCCTGGCTTTCCTCAAGTCAGTCAATTCCCAGAAACTGGGAGCTAGAAAGGTGCTTGTAACTTAAAAGGTAATGCTGGAATTATTGGCACTGCCAGACTGGGACATGACCAGCTATATTCTAAAGTACTACCAGAAAAAAACCAAAACATTGTCTTTTAATTAAGGCAGGCTGCAAAAGGAGTTGTTGTTTGGGTGTACTTAGAGCACTTACATTATATTACAAAATCATATTGTTAATGTCCTTCAGTCAGATGTACAGCCTGTGACTTCTGCAGAAAACTGACCACTTATCTTCTCCTGACCACTAATTTATGGGAAGCCCAGAGAAATTAGCCTCCAAAATTGAGTATAAAATTTGTATAAAAATTAGTATAAAATTACCAGCATGATTTCTACTGCTGCCTTGTTTCTCAATGAAATGTAGATACCAAAATGTACTGCAGTGTTTTAAAAGTACTGCTTTTATGCAGCTTACTGGTGCTTCAACAGAATTATATTTCAAAATATATAAAACTAATGTACTGTTACATTCTCTAAATGAAGTTTTCATTTTCAGAAAAAAAAACACCAACCCTACGCTATTACACAATAGGCAAAAGCCATTTACAATGAAACAGTCAGTTTGGGGAATTTCAACAAAATCAGCAATGTTTTTGTCAAAATGCCACTTTGTACCAGAAAGATCCTTTGAATGAGTTTAGTGTATTTTTTCATGTATAAATGAAAGCTTTATGACCTATTTCTTTATCTATGTATTCCTTTTGCAAGGTACAAGTGGTTCCTCCAACCAGTTCCTCTTTGGTTCATTAAATGTCTCCTGTGCCCTTGGAGCTGTTGACAAACCAGCAGAACTCACAGCTGATAAACTACCTTTGCTAAAACGCTGCTGGGAGCTTGGTAATAATCTTCTTCATCCTTTTTGATGTTTTCCTCTGGATCTGACAACAGCAGATTCTCCTCACTTCTTCCCAGAATTTTATCCTGCTGAAAGAATGGGTTTGTATTTGACAGGCTCAGTTATACAGATTAACATGCACTTTTCCATTTATGTGGAGAACAGAATCAGCAAATATTCACAGAAAACATGGGGAGATATGTTTCTCCTTGAAGTGAGATATGCTCAGAGCCATCTTATTTTAGAAACAAGGTTTTTATATCTCTGCTCCTGCTGGTATTTTGAAATTCAGTGCACACAGACAAAACCAGCCACTGGTATTAGTACTTCTCATAGATGTATTGGTGGTAACCAGGCTGTTTCCATTGATTGCATGCTCACAATCTGTTATTTTGGTTAAAAATCAAGTGTTTTAAACACTTTGTGTATGAATCTGCATGAATTTATGGTCACTTGTGTGGAAAAGATTTTCTATTTGCATTCTGTTATGAAGATCTTACATTAAGAAGAAAATCTGGAGGAAATCTACGGGTGAATTGAGATATATTTGTCCTTTTCAAGCAGCTTTTAACTGCTATCAAATAAAGAATGAATTTGGGATTCCCCTGACTAATGAGAAATTTATTTTCTCTTACTTCTCTGTGAATAAATATACTCCACAAGACAGGAGATCTGACATAGAAACCTCTGTGTCCTGTGAGTGATATTCTGTCTTCATAAATACCCGAGACATTGAGTTTGAGGCAATCTGGTAAGTCAAGGAGAAATTAATCCCTCCACCAAGTTTACCTCTTCAAGTCACAAAGAAGAATTATTTATTTTTATGTCTCCTTGTTGAGTTCACGATAGTGAAGAGTATGGTAATTAGTATTTAGCTGCTTCCAAAATTCTCTGAGCCATGTTTGTGATGCAACTGTTTTTTATCTCTACACTTACATCCTTGGTTTCCATGGTGATCATTTTAATAATTGCAAAATATGTCACGAATATATTACTGATTTCAAGGTAAAGTAAATTAAGCTAATTACCTTCTTACATGTAACAAGAAGAAACTGGCAATGAATACTAATTAAAGATGATTATTGTACTGTTTTTCCTTGTTGGTATTAATGGCATTAAAATCAACTCATGCCATGGGAGTCAGAGCAAACTTCAAGTGTCTGTTGAACCATAATATGGATTTACATGGGAGAGAAAGTAGACTATGGAGAAAATTTGCTGTAGTATGAGATAAAAATGATTCCTGGAGAACAACGGAGTCATTGATACTTATAAGCTCTTTAAGGAACATTATGTGTTGCCCTTAGACAGAGGAACCTCTTTCAAAAAGTCAAGTGTATGGCAGACCCCAACAAGGGTGCCTTGGTGCCTGAGATAGAGTAATGTACAGCACAGGGTGATGCAAGGCAGGGCTCCTCATTCTGATGTGTTTCAGATGTTGAAAGCTGTGTATCAAAATACCTGATACTGAATTGCTGAGTCAAATGAGGTTTGGTAGCTCCAAAATACGGGTTGAAAAGGAGCCAGGTCCCCTGATCCCTCCAGGGTCCCTGCCAGCATGACTAGACTCACTGACATGGAGAACCATATTTGCATGAGTGATAACTACTCAACAAAGATTTTTCAAGGTCTGGGCCTGAGTGAGGGAACCACTGATAAAAAGAAAAACACATCAGATGCTTGAAATGGGGAGTCACACTGCTAAAAGGAAGTAAATACAAGGGATTAGTTTGGAAGTCAGTTGTCTGCATGTCACTGAGCAGAGAATAGGTCCAGAGATGTTAGCAGATGTTAAACTTATGAGGCAAGAGAAATATTTTTATTGAATGGACAAACGTTGTTGTTTCTTGTTCTCCGTACAGCAAGGTTATTTATTTTCACACATACCGACACAGAAATATGAGCCTTGTGCTATTCCTTCTGCTCTGCTAAAATCCAAACTGCTTATCTTTTCCCTGCCATGGTCAATCTGTCCCAGCCCGAACAGCTGCACATTATACCTGCTCTCTGAGGCATTGTAAGTATGAGAAGAATTAATGAATAAGACAGGAAAGGTATGCACAAGGAAGAGACACAAAGAGATTCTTGACATACACCCAAAACAGGACTGGTTAAAATCAGACCAAGGGTTAACTCAGTGCATTTCAGAGCTCAGACCCACAATTGAATTACTGCAGCTTTATAAAGTACTGTGCATCAGCTGAGCTATGCTGACTGCCCCTGGCATTGCAATGCAGTTTCAACTATTCACTTCTTTCCACTAAATTTACCTGTATTATCTCATAGTTGCTGTCAGCCTATATACGAGGATGGTGATTGCAGCATGTGATTTACCACCCTGTTAGCTGTGATAGCAGAACAGATTCTTTGGCTGTATCTCAGCCACTCCAGGTCATAGTTCAATGCACAAGCTGTCAGTAAAGATGGGTTTAAGCTGCAGAGTGGTGTGGTAGAGCCCTGGTTGTGCCTTCTGTCCCCTTGACTCTGCTGCAAAAGCAGCAGTCCAAGGCAGAGGAAAACTGCTGCAGGCACTAGTTCAGGGAACACAGGTCAGAACACTTAGCCAGCAATACATGATAACATCCATCTTTTTATCTTTCCAAATCACTCCTGCTAGATATGGGAGTGAAATTACTTGAAGACATATTAATACTGACAGAAGGTCAGTTCTAAGATGTGACTCAATTTAACAAGCTCTTGTTCTGTAATTTAGTTACATTGACTCGATTGCTACTGGCAAAGGCTGAAGAAATAAACCATTTAGGAACAACCGTGGCACAGCTGAGAAATGTGCAGGGAGGGACAAATCCTCAATCAGTGCCACTGCAGGGCTTTCTTTATCAAATTTGTGAGAGCTACCACAAGTTGCAGTTGTTGCACAGAAACTCTGAGGATCTGACTCCAAAAACCCCGAACAAAAACAGGTATTTCAAGCAAGTTTTTAGAAGACTATTTTCAGCGATAAACAAGAAAACAGACTAAATATTTACGAAAATTTCATAGTGGAAATCAACTCAGTGTGCTGGGAAAGTAGGTGGATAATCTACAGTCACAGATACCCAGGTGAGATAAAAGCCAATATTCACGTCTGCAGACGGAGAAAGGCAAGAGTTGTTTGATTTGTTCTGCTCACCAGGCTTGGAAAAACTCCTCTCGGTGAGTCACACTGAGCCTGATGAGGGCCAGGATCTGAACAAGGTCTGTTCTTGTCTTCTGAGGAACCATTCTCCTGTACACAAAGGAAAAAGGTTGACTCCTCATAAATATACACTGGAGGTGCTTTACCCACATTCAGCTTCCTCTTGTTGGGCCATTTGCACAGAGCTTTGTGACTACAGAAACCTAGCAATTCTGTGGCTGCTATTTCACCCTGCTACCTGCACTGCAATGGCTGTGGGATGGCAGCAACGCTTTCCCTCCTTTCTATGTAAATATTGAGGGGCAAGTCTGTAAGGCAGAGAGGAATTGGATCTGAACTCTCCTCTAAACTTTACAGCCTAAAAAGAGAGAGATAAAGAAAAGCACAGTCACAAATCAGGAGAGTGTGGCTAGCAGCTGCCAAAAGAATCATCACATGCGTCTGCCGAGGCATGTCAAAACTTCAGGAGTTTACCTAATGTCCACTAATATTTGCCAGTCAATTGAGACAACCAGTGAATATTGTCTCTTATTGCCTTTACTTACAGGCAGACTTGCCTCAAAAGTATTTCCCTTGTGGAGACTCTGTAGTGTTACCATCCACATCCTACTCAGGAGCCCTACCAGAATAGAACCCAGGTACCAACTGCAGAAGCTCTGAACAACTTTTGATGGAAAAAAGCATCTCTACAAATGAAACCCCACAATCATGCCTAGGCACAAACTCATTATTAAGGATGGTTAATCTGTTTACCTTCTGGTAGCTTTGCCTGTCTGGAAGGCTGGTCATATCTACAGAATTCAAGAACAGTGGCAAAGAGGAAGGCCGGCTTCTGACTTCTGGATTTGGGAGATCTTGATTCTAGATATAAGGGAACAGCAGTATAAGAAAACAGGCACCTGTTGGGTGTGGGTTAAAACGTACCAATGCATCCCACTAGAGCAAATTTTACTTCTAATGGCTCAGAGGTGTTATCTACATGGCATTTTTCAGGCAGACACAAATTTGCCTTGCTTGCACTCCGAGCTGTCTGGAAGTTGCAGGGATGTGAGTACTTAGTGCTGAGGCTAAACTGGTGGCCCTGGCTGGCTGACAAGGTGCAGAAACTTGGGCCTGAGCTTGAACTACCAGGGCTTCCAGCTGGTTCGTAACTTTGACAGACTGATGTAAAACAACCTGTAAATATGTCCAAAACGCACCCACTTATACAACACACAAGTTTTCATTCTGACGCATCAAAGGTGTGGTTCATTGCAGCAAAATATCAATCATCCCCTCATTTCCACATGGCTTACTCTTCAGAGAGATTCCTTCAATGCAAAATCAAGCCCAGCGCAGACAGAATGTGCAATACCTGCTTGATGCATAACACCAGGGTACAGGATTTATATGAAAATGAATTTCTGAATAACCAAGGTCAGAGGCAACTTGCAAGGCAAAAATCAGTAAAATTCCTTTGCACAGTGAAAATATAAATGCCTTTTTTTTTTTTCTAAAATCCAGTACAGTAACATGTCACCTGAGGGCAACATCCACTTCTTTTGTCCTCCCTGCAGATCGAAGATATCAGAGTGACCCAGTCCTCTGTTTCCTGCCTGTAGGTTGGAACAACAGGAATGAAAACTTAGTGACAGGTAACACACACGGGCAATCCTTTTGCCTACCCACTTCTTCCTATGGGGCCCAAACCAAAAATTCCTGATATCAGTGGGAAAACTCTGCACCTTCCTTTCAGGAAGGAGTGCTCAGGTGGTCACAACTGGATGGCAAAGCTTGACTCAGAGACCTAACAAGGCTTGGGAATGCATTTGGGCCATCAGGATGAGAGACAAGCCATGAAAGGATGGTTGAATTATCCTTTTTTTCATGTTTGCAGTGGATTTAGTTGGATTAATTCTGGAATGCTTCCCGCTGAGTGTGGGCGAAGAGAGCCGCGCCCCGGGGGAAGGCGTTGGGTGGCACGCTCAAGTAGCACTCAGGTATGTGTTTTTCTTCTGTGCTTATCAGAATTTCACACATCAGCTACTCTTCTGCAAAAGGGCAAAAAAATCCCCTGACATGCTCGTGACTGGGAAACCCAAGGGGAGACGCTGGGAACCAGCAGCACAGGAGCACTGGGAGAAACATCCCCCCTCACCTAAATGAGCTTTGGCTGATCACCTCCACAGAAACAGTTCCTGCCCGTATTCAGGACTCAATTCTAGCCTGAAAAAGCAGGGACTGCACCACCCTGCTGCAGCACAAGCTCCAGCCAGTACTTTTGGGATCTGTTTTCCTCCAGGAGAATTTTTGTCTTCAATCTGCTTCCCTTGTTTAATAACCTACTTTTCAGGCAATATTATTCCCTGGGGTTTATCCATAAGAAACAGAAGCTTTTCTAACTCCCAGGAGCTGCTGGGTGAGAAGGCAAAGGTCTTTGCTCTTTTTTGACCCCTAACCAGCACAGTTGGAAATGTCACTGCCAGGCTGAGGTACTGCCACTGCCATCCTCACTCCCAGCCCTGTGCTCCCACTGCTTTCACACGCTGGATGCTGTGACAGTGTGGCTGTAGGAAAGGTGAGCTCACCTGCCTGAACCAGCAAAAAATTAACCCAGCCGTGAGGAGGGAGGGAAGGAAAAGCCATAGAAATAGCTGTTTTCCTTTGGATCAGTCAGCTGGACCACCTCATCCCAGAGCCATCAGTAGCTGAGACACAGAAGGGAAGGGAGTGGCTGAGAAGGAGCAGGACCCAGCCTTGGCAGAGTGGCAGCTTAGTGCTACATTAGTTTAACAGAGCTGCCACACTGCTTCTGCACATCTTGCTATGCCCACCTGCTGTTCCCGATGAGGTAGTAACATCTGTTTCCAGTGCTGATGGACATCACCTGCTCGGGAAGGCATTTAAACATCTTCCTCACCGTTTCCATAATTTCAGCATTACTTATGCCAACTTCAATACTTATGATTCTGTGAGGATAACCACATGAAACATCTTTATCACTCTACACAGTTACATACAAATAGACACACACATATACGTGTGTATGTCCTTATTTCACTCCAAACACAGTATAATATGATGAGATCTGCAAGGGAAAAGTAAAAAAGTTTTCTGCAGAAAAAGTGCTCGAGAAAATAAATGCACACATTCAAAAGAGATGGTCTTTCAATGAGGAAAACCTCCATGCAAAAATATAAAATTAACTTTTGAAAAATGTCCAGACTATGGATCCTCATTTCTGGGAAAAGAGACTGTTGGTTTAATTCAGAATCCTGAAAAGAAACGATAGGAAGAAAAATTTCTTGTGGAAGACTTTTAACCATCATAAAACAATAGATTTGACTTGAAACTAATTGTATATTAATAGTGTTTTAATGGAGGAGAAAAAGAACAGAAGTACTCTTAATGGATACTTGAAGCACTTGAAGCACTACTTCCATTAACTTCCAAGAAGCCAAATTAATAAAAGTAATAACAACAATAATTATGGTAATAATGTAACCACAGACCACTGAACAAGCTGCAATATTTTTGAGAGCTTCACAATGTAAATCCTTTTAATGGAAGAAGCACAACAGCAATGTGGTGCAGTGCCTAACAACTGCTGGGTCCATGCCTAACAACTGCAGGAGCCCAGAGTATTAATCTCTAGATCTGACAGGTAATATGTTTACATTTCCCATCACATTTTCTGTTTCCCTTGCAAGCATCTCACACCACCTGTGACATGGTAAAGGGTGCCAGTACCAACCCAGTGACACCCAGTCTTGCTGCAGTAGGCACTGTGCTGACAGGAATGAAATGACCAACCCAAACGAGCCAAGCAGAGCAATTTCTTGGCAGAAGAAGAGGGAGAGAGCAACCAGAATCAGTCCAAAGGGTGATGAGAAAATCGGGAGACCTTTGCACAAACCTGCAAAGCACTTTGTGAAGCTGTGAGCTGGGGAAGGGTGTGTGCCACAGCTGAGAGTGGTGTAGCCTGTCCTTACTCACACGTGAACGAAGGCACAGCACTGTCCTCACAGGAGGTGAAAGTGTTCCACTACAGGAACACAGCCTGTGGGGCCATGGAGCCAAGCAAGGCACCTCGTTTGCAGACACATCACAACAATCACTCACACGAAAGTCAATTACAATAAAGCAATTCAGGATTTTCACTTCAACATGCATCACACTTGCACCCAAAGCCCACAGATCCCAAGGGACACTTCTCTGGACTTTGCTGGGTTTGAATCCAACCTCAGTCAGGAACAAGTGCCTGTAAATCAGCAGCCATTGAAGGGTGCTGATACATGACTTAAAATAAAAGAGATGATGCATTTGGGCTACATACTGATCAACAGCTATGGAGCCTTTCACATGCTGGCCTTTTAGATACTTCAGGATGTATTTCCCCTTGCTGGATTTGGACAGGACGAAAAGACGCCTTTTCCAGGAATTCTGCCAAAGAGAAAGCGATTTGTCTCTCATTAAAATTCAGGACAGCAGATATGAGGGATTGCTGAAATATGACTAATCTGTGCTAATATACCTGTGAGCTGAAAAGTTGAAGAGGTGGTGATTTGATGAGGAATCCGTGCTTGCAGACTCCACCTTCAGGGCAAAATGTATCTTGAATTTTCACTAATCAAAGAGAAATGAACGACACCATTACTTAACTTTCTGCCAATTAATCTCTTAAAATAAGACCTGTTTGAACTGGAAATTGTTGCTTAGCACTGGGTTTCTGTGCTTAAATGGCCACAAGACAAATACAAATCAAGGCTGTAAAATATAGAGCCAGGCCCTGCTTCCCTGATGTTAAGGCTGACAACTGGCCCAAACTAAAAACTAATGGTAGTGAAAATGTAGGGACGATATCATGAGCTGCTGTCCTATTTAACTGATCTTAATTAACTTTTGGGGTCTGGTCTTATTTATCATCATAATTAGTGATCTGAAACACATCCCTAATGAGATTTATAGATGGCATTCAATCAGCTAAGGATAGATCATCTCACAACTTTACTATGGACAGATTTTCGTACAAGAAATTTTGTACCTGCACAATTTCTTGTGCTTGTAGAAGCCATCCTGATTGTTTCTTCCACCAAGGTAACAAAGAGACCAAAAATCTTGAAGCTAATTCTTTTCAGTTTGCTTGCTGCTGAGCAGCATTTCACTGCACACACAATTGCTGTTGAGAAAATCACAAAAATCTCACAACTGTTAATTTTCATACCGATGATCAAAATACATAAAATAGCCAAAAAATAGCTATTAATTTAAATGTATTTATGAATAATTTTATATAATATTAAATTATACACAATATTTGTTCTTTTATAATACAATCATGCAGTTACAAATAACAAGTATTATCCAATTTTATAGGCCAAAAAGATGATTTGCCTAGAAGTGATGAGAGCTGCCAAGAGAACTTCATTTTGCCGTTTCTTTTGCACCAGTCACACCACCTGTAACCTAGGAGTACTGCATCCAGATATGTTTCTCACACTGCTTTGCCAGTATGATCAATCCTCTATAAAATCAGCATAACTTGGCCCAAAGAATTTAAATTATATGGAGAAAATACAGTTAAAACACTATGGCAATTATAATAATTTGCAAGTCTGTAGTATTCTCAATACAATGCCTTTTCAAAAGTTTCCCTTTGCCTTACCTCAAACTCTCCTTGCCTGCAGAATCAGACCTTGGCTGGAAGTTGTTTGTTACCTGCAAGGAGGCTGCACAGACCCTCTTGTGCTGCCTGGTGCCACAGAGCCTGGGAAACCTGAAGGATTATAAGTGCTGTTCTCTGGTTCTTTGCTGAGAACCCTGGCTGGAGTGAGAGCTTTGAGGGCTTTCCTTTGTTTCTGTTTTCTCCGGTGATTTACTCCAAAAGTACATGTGGTACAGTCAGGAGTGGGGGGTGGGTTCAGAAATGGGGTGGGTTACACACAGAATTTCACTCCTGAGACACAACTAAAGCTAGAGACTTTAATTCCTCCTGTTCCAGGCTGTAAATGGGAATGACCCATTGAAAACTTAGCTCCACTGCAGGTTTCTGAACAACATTTCTGTCTGCATTTTTTTGAGTTTTTTTAGGGAAGCATTCACAAATTTTGCCTTTTGGGGAAGAAAGATTTGTTGCACAAGCGCTGTGATAAACTGTTATAAAATTTTCTTCTAGAGTTTTCATCTGTTTCCTACCAGAAAAATAAAAGGACAAAAAAGCAATTTCCATAACTAAAAATGACTGCACACAAAGTCAATAGTAGGGGCACACACCTGGGTTTGCAAGGAAAGGCAATGTATTACTCTGTTCGATGTGACTGACAGAGTCACCTCAACTGGCAAACAATGCGATTACTACAAAACAATGTTCTAATAAAATAAAATAAAAAATAAAAGTCTCTTCTGGATGTCAGTAAAAGTCAAGATTTGCATGTGAGAAGACAAATACCTGTGAGATGAGTTGTGCTATCTCACTCTGTCTCTTGTAAGAAAGTTTTTAATTGTTACATTTAATTGTCTTTTCAACAGAAAGCAACATTGTAAATAGGTTATGTCTAATTCAAAATAGAAAATGCCAATTCCGTGATTGTAACCCCTCAGATTTTTTGTACGCCTGGCATTAAGGGATTTGATTGCCTCAAACCTTTTGAAATGCAATGAGACACTTCAGTCAAAATGCAAATAAAATGCTTCAAATCTTTAAGATGTAAGGTATTATAAAACTTCAAAAATTTCCAAGATAAGGAAAACAAACTATGTTAATACTTACAAGAAAAATGTCTTCGTGGTGAAGCAGGTTTTAGAGAAACACGCCTTCAAGTAAATCCAGATTCCCTGTATCACCTCCTGCAGCAAAACACCACATGGCCTTGCACTGCACTGTGACTGCCTTCTTATAGTCCATGGATAAATACAAACACCCTGAAATATGACCCACAAGGAAATGCCTGTTTCTGCATGGGAAGAAAACTGAAGACTGCTCTGGAGAGGGGAAATCCAGAAGATTAATATTCACTTAGAAGCAATGAAAAATAGGCACCTTTGAGGCAGTGATAAATGTCTCCTATACAGGGAAAAAAGCCTGGAGACAGTGTGTTTTTGTTGGTTCAGCTTTCTGAACAGTCCCTTCATTTCCTGAGCATAATATCTACCCATGACTGGAAGATAAAGCAACATAACCCTAAAAGATAATAAAGGCAATTTCAGATTTAAACAGTATTTAGTTAAACATACAATGGTGAAGTAGGATTTCTTGCCAAGGTAATTTCAGTGTCTGTCTTGGCTATAAGTGAATTTTTGGGGTTCTCTCCAGAAACATTCAGTGTATCATTAATGATAGTGGCTTTACACACTAGACCATCTGGCTAATCTTGCTGATGGCAAGAGAATTGCTTTCTGATAGAAAATAGTCATAAATTTGATTGGGGAAAAAAGCTGAAACACCCTGCAATTTTTAAATTACTTTTCAGCAACCTGGCCCTGCTCAAGTGAAAGGGTCAAGCTTCCTCATGCTGAGGGGGTCCCTCAGGCCCATGGGCTGGCACAGCTCTCAGCTATGTCAGTGTAAAATTTTCTTCTGAAATAATATTAATTTTCTCTGGACAAGATCTAAAGTAACGCTCACCTAGCAGAGACACTGCTCGTGACAGAAGGGGATGTTTTTCTCTCTTTCACTACTACTCTAAGTTATCTTTCCATGTTACTTTCCTCTCTGGCAGTGTATTCAGGTATTTTATGCTGATCTTTCTGTACCTCAAATAACTAGAAGTGGCCTGAAGGATAGCTCTGGAGACAGGGTAATATTGTTCACAGAAATCTAAAAACAGGCCAAACCTCAAGCAAATAAATACTAATAATCTATAAAGGCATGAAAGAGTTTCCAGAGAAGTAACAAATACGGAAATGTTGGATGGACACAGTAAACCAGGAATATCCTTAATGCCAGAAAAAAGCTTAAGATGGAGCTATTTGGCAAAAGCAACATGGAAAATACTTTCATTTGCACTGCTAGAGCACTGTGCAATCTACTGAACAAAAGGCAAGATTAAGCACTGGTAGATCAGGGTATTTCCAATAAAATATTTCCATTAGCTTTGGTTTACTCCAAAAGAGGACGTGGCCTGTGCAACCCAAATCACCCAGTGCCAACTTACTTTTCTAATCTACCTTTCCACTGACACTGTAAACCTCTTCCTGAAAATATGCTAGAGATCACCTGCATTCTTTAAAGGGAAGGGGACTGGGATATACCTTGGTTGGTTTTTACTTCACCAGATGGAGTGACAAACATGCAGATATACAAAGGGAATTTTAAAAAAATGGTCTTTATTGATGTCATGTTCAGTATGTCCATAAAACAACCATTTATTTAATTCAAACAACTGTAAATTTGACTTATGAAAAAAATATATGTCTCATTATATGTCACAGTATTTGTAAGAAAATAAACTTAACAATTTGGTAACTTGGCTTTAATGCTATGCACTTATTTTCTTAGAAGACTGCAAAAGAGTATTGAGTACACTAACCGGGAAAAGGGTGAAAAACTAATCCTTTATCAGTTTAACCAAATCATTAAACTTACTTTCTTGAGCTAGCTACCAACTAAAGGGAATATAAAAAGTAGAAACATGAACATGACCAACGTAACTCTAAAACACAAAATCAAGACAGTACAGTAACTAAGAAGGCACTTCTGGTTTCTGATTCAAGTAAACATTTCCAGTTTTGGCAAAACTCATTACAAATAGAAGTTAAATCTAAACATACATTCATTACTGGAACATAGAATTCTATCTTTTCAACATTAAATTTTAATGTTTTATAATAAAGCCTTCTCATTAACTTTCTGATGGTTCAAAAGTTTGAATCAACAAGCAGACACTCTGAATCAACTGCAATACCACTGCTTCAGGTTGTTCTCTCAGTCAATTGTCATTTTCAAGGCAAAAAATCTTTATAGTGGTACTTTAATACAGTATCATCCAAGTAAAATTTGCCAATCTTCTACAAAGATTTTAATTTTGATAGTTCTATTTGTTACATTTCTATACTGTTCAGGTAAATAATCTAAAAATATTAATTTTTAATACATTCATCTTATGCTAGAATGATAACTAAGTAAACTGACTTCCAGATTAAGCAAAGACCAACCATTAGCCTTCATTAATAATGTTCATTAAAAGGAAATGAATGTATTAGACTAAGAAACACCCTTTTAAATAGCTACAAACTGTTTTATCACTGGACATACCCATAATATAATAGTCTTTGGAAATTTCCAAGGAGGTTATGGTTCCTTCAGCTAGAAGTAAATGAGAAGGAGTCTCAAGATATTTCATTTTTATTCTTAACTTACAATCTGCATTCTGGGAGAAACCTTTATGAGTCAGGTAGCTGACTCATATCTTCAGTTGCCATAAATCATGACAGCCATGCTAAGGGAAACCAAGATACAATAATTAGTAATAGCTGCCAGGCTGGCCCACAGCATCTTTAAAATATTGCATATTATCCATCTGTCAGATACCCCAGCTTATGCAACATAAAGATCTAGTGTTATAACATTTCTGTTATTAAAAATGTGTTACTCCTGTTTATAATCACATCTCCACCCAAAACCATACCCTGATCTTTCACCACTGGCTGCATTAAAATGCACTTTCAGAAGTAAAGTTCCTTAGTGAGCATGGAGACCACGCAGGGAATCTGCTTCTTCTCACTGAAGCGAGGATCGTCTGACTGGGACTCGAAATTCGTGGCCACCACGTAGTTGACCCGTGTGAGGATCTGCATGATCTCAAGCTGCTTTCCATGCTCATTTAGCACAGAGCACAAAGACTGCACAAACCAGGAGCCTCTTCCAGGATTTCTCCAGGAGTAATAACCTGACAGGAAAGACAAGGAAGAAAATATGTGGAGTTATTTTTGCTCTTTTGTGTGAAAGATTCCGGGCAAAGATTAACAGTGCACACACAGAAAGATGAACTCTTAACACTTGTGTCACATATCCTGCTTCATTAAAGTTGAGGATAATGTGTATTAACTCTCCAAACCTCACATTATTAAGGTACCGTTCCACATTTTGGCATTTGGGAAACTGCAAGAAGTAAGATGCCACAGGCTGCCCCTCTGAGGATAAGTTTTGTGCTGTAACTCTTCCTCTTCCTGCCTTCATCACACATTCAACACATTGGGACATGGAGGGGCAGGATTTCCAGAAAACAGTAGTGCCTTTGCCATCTGTAATCTCCCTTTTTCCTCTACAGCCAGTGTAGAAGGAGTGGATACCCAAGGCACACAGGACCTTCGTGTTTTGTCCATCAATGTACGATGTACCATCAGCGAGGGTCCATCTACAATCCAGCCAATATGGATGGTGAGTTTTCAGGCTTCTACTCCCATCTCGACCCTCTTTTCCTTACCTGGCACTGTGGAATATGCAAACAGAAAATCTGCTTCCACTGGGATTTTGTATCTCGGGTTGGCATCTGTCTCCAAGGTGTCATTGGCAGGTCCGGAGTCAGTTTGTATACCTTCATCAAATTCAGAGCCTCTGCAGGCCTGAAAGCAGAGAAGATGAACAGAATTTGTCCAATAAGGAGAAACAAGGTACTGTAACAATTAGGATTCATCAACATTTTTAATGGATTCAGTTCTAAGCAGTACTTCCAAACGTATTAGAAGCAGAGATGCAATTCTGGGCATATCTAATTGTTCAGTGATAAAGTTACTAGCTTACCTGTTTTAAAATATACACCCTGTAAGTAAAGGGAGGTAAAGGTGTTGAGATTGTGCATCTCAGCTGTTTGCCAACAAGTGCCATGTCAGCATTAGTTTATTCTAACCATGATAAATTTTACCAGTTTAGAGTCATTCTCAGCACTAAGTTATTACATAAAGCCTTCATAAGTGCAGTGTGACTTCTGCAGAATTTCTTTACAGTTGACTCCACAGGTGGAGACTCTACAGTGTGGGTAACCTGTTCTAGTGTTTGACCACCCATTACAAGTATATTGCATTTTTAATATTTTTCAATTTATCTCTTTGATTCTTAATTTTCTCTTAATCATAGGTTTAGCTGAAAGGCACACTGGGACAATGGTCTGGGTGGGTAATTTTCAGCTCTTGATCAGTACCTCTGACTGACAGCTCTTGCAAAAGAACAAGTCTGACTGGCTTATGTAACAGGGATGGTTGTCTTTATTAAGATAATTTTAAAGTCTATAAAGTAACCATCAAAAGTGTAATTAGAAGAAACATCACTTTAGTAGTATGAAGAGTCTAAACCAGACAGTTTTCACTTTGAGGATGAGGATTAATTGATGGAACAGCCTAGGGAAAACCACATCTGCTGCAACTCTTATATGCAAATACTACTATGTATTATGTAAAAAAGAGAATTCAGACCCATGGTATGTCAGTTAATACCATTTGAAACAGCTGTCTTTAAAAGTTTAACTGATACACAATTAATTACATGCTAATTTAAAAATACAATACAAATTTTTAGGCTACTCAGGAAGAGAAAAATGTTTCTTTTAGAATGCAGTAATTTATAGAGGCAACCTTAATAAAAAGAGAGCTGGACAGCATTATTCCTTTTGAAAATCATGCCCTGTCTGCACAAAAGGGAATTTATCTTTCTGCTTTGAAGTTCATATATTACCAAGAGAAACCATGTAGAAAATTACAATGATAATATTCTCGTATATAAATTTTATTTTAAAAACAAACAATACATTTTACCCATAGACAACTTCTCTCGACACATTTTTTCACAAAACCTCCAGCACATTCTGTAAGTCAAGCTACAGGATTTTTTCAGAGCAGACAACCAACAGAGCAAGTTTTCCCCACGGCAGCAGTAGAATACTGTATTTACCTTAGGGCTATTACCTGAATGAAAAACAGTTTGGGCTTGCCTATAAGGCTTTTACACTTGTCTCCTCTGAACAGTGCAGTCAAACTCTTGATAGCCATGGGTCCATCTGTGCCGTAGATGAGCCCTTCTTCCCCATGGCTCAGGAGGATACAGGCAAAACAAGCAGCATCACTGTGGTTCTCCTCGGCAGCTACAAGGCAAATACTTCTTAGCCAAAAGGAAGCAACATTTTAAATGGAAATTATATTTAGCAAACACATTTTTCTGAGGTTAAATACACTGGGCCTCTACATTCAGGCATAAGGAGTTGGTCACTCTTTACAATGGGATGAGTACCTTGAGCACGTGGATGCATCCTCCCCTTGACTCTGAGTTTAGCCCACTGGAATCAAAAGGCTGAACTCCTAATCTAACATGACAAGGCTCTTCTCCCAATACACAGGACAAGTGCTTCACAAGAGCACTGTGCATTTCTGAATTGATGCTGGGGGATGAGGTGGGGAATTAAGCCTAGCCCATTCAGAAAACAAATCCTTCCATACAGAAAACCGCACGGGTGGGGCCTAAGCAATCTGTTCTACTTTAACTTGCTCTGAGCAGGGAGCAGATTCAGTGACTTCCAGAGGTCTGGTCCACTCTATATTATTTTACGATTCTGAATTTTTACCTTGCTTCAGTAATTTTTCCATATCATCGCGGCTTCGGTCATTGTATGTGTAAACCTCAAACCCTAAGTTTTTAAAACTCTTAGCGAGATCTCCAGCATCTTTATCGGTGCCATTGCGTGTGCCCATTCCTGCCAGAAATCAAAGAACATGGTTGACTGCATGTTACACCACTCAAAATGATTCACATGTTCAAAGGCAGAGTTTTAAGTTTCTAATTGATAAACTTAAACAATGTCTTGGTGACATGTTTTTAAAACAATCCTCCAACAGCACTGAGAACAAACTGTGAGATTTCAAAAATAATGCAATG
This sequence comes from Vireo altiloquus, assembly GCA_013396875.1. Classification (NCBI taxonomy): domain Eukaryota; kingdom Metazoa; phylum Chordata; class Aves; order Passeriformes; family Vireonidae; genus Vireo; species Vireo altiloquus. The sequence continues at coordinate 233,302 of VZRF01006954.1, forward strand.
TTCGGTGTTAACACATATCTTAACCTGAAAAATGCTGGCATGCCTCCAGCACCTTGCAGCACAGGACCTCTAAGGCTGATTCATCTCCTTCTGGTTATACAGTTATACACAGGCACAAAGCACCCCATGAAAAACCTGTTGGAAAGTGCCCCTGTTATACACAGTAAAAGGAACTGATACACAATCTTTGGGGAAAACAACCTGCTGTGTTTGCCAAGTGCATAGGAAAAGTCCTATAAACCTGATTGTAACACAAGGATCTGCTTACCTTGAAACCACATGTGGTCTGGAAAGTTAAATGCAGGAGTGTGAACAGAGCACAGCTACAGCTATTAGCTTTTGTAGCTCATAGTTGTAGCTCGGGGTCAGAGAATTTATAACATGGGTTTCAGATGCCAAAGTTCAAATTTTAACAACATAGTTTTAAACTCTGGAACAAAGGTTTAGTTTGAAGCTGGTACAGCAAGAACACATGGTCTTTGAGACATATACTGAAAAGATGTCGAAAAGAGAGACTCTAATGTCAGTGTTAGAGAGCAGGAAAAGTTTTAGACACAACTATTTATCAAAAAGGATAAATACATTCATTAAAATTCCATGTCCTAGAAAATAGAATACTTATTGATTAAAGAAAGTATAAAAATTCTATGGTCTGTAATGAATATCATCAAAGGGAGAACATTACCTGTTTTGTCTTCGAAATTTTTGTTGTTTATAATAATACATTTGCCAACTTTCTTGTAATCCATATTATACTGGAATGTGGGTGTAACAATTCGGTATTGATTACTGAGAGAGGGCTTTGGCTGTTCTTCTTCTCCATTCTTCTTTTTTCTAGGTGAACCACATGAAATTATTGTTAGTGACCAGTCACATGGATGGCCTATTTATCGTAATTCAAACCATTCTTGCAGCCCTGCCCAATGTTTTTCCTTCTCTAATGTTTGTTTTCTTCCTCCACATTTTGGGCTGAGGCATAAAGATCTTGTGATTTCCATGAAGTGATTACTGTGTGCGGTTGGATTCTGACGAGGCAAAATAACTCTGGAGTGAACTGCAGCCAAGAGCAGGACACACAGATCCTGACCCCGAGATAAAACAAATGGCCTACGTGAAGTGAGGCTGGCAGCAACCTTCTGCAAACTGTTTCTGGACATATTTTACTTTTAGTAGTAAGTAATTAATGAAACAACAGACACATTTCTCTTTAATAGCTATTCCAGGAGCATGAAGATATGCAGTTTACCCAAGTGTGTGATGAGATTTGTTTACTGCATCACCATCTTCCCGAAATTCTGAGAAGATTAAGACAAAGCAATAGGTAGTTTCTACTGATGAAGGTTATAGATGTGAATGGGTCATGTCTGCCAAACAGCAGTCTGAACCTATGCAAAAACCTAAGCACATTTTAACGTAATCATTCATACCTGAACTTCACATCAAATAAATCCAAATCAATCTATTATATTAATTAAGTTAATAGGTTATATTAATAAATGTTCTCTGATTATACAACTGTGTACTGATCTTTTTGCTATGTACAGGAGTCTTAGATGGGATTAGAAAGAGATGCCAAGGGATAGCACAGACTTTACTCACAGATTTAATATAAAAGAAGTATTAACACCAAATCCATTACAGCCAGCATGAACACCTGATGTACAAGCATGAGGAATTCAGCAGTACTTGCTTTTAGAGGTGGGCTTTTTGGTCCAAGCAAGCAGTTTCAAGTGTGATTAAGATATCCTCAAGCAGAAATGAAGACAGTAAGAGCCTATAAAGAGTCTGATTCAACCTCAGAATTATAAGCAAGCTTTGGAGCCAGCCCAGTTAGAAACAATGCTCAGGAAAGGGCAGAAGAAGCTACTGGCACCTCTCTTACTTGTTCCAGCATCCAGCTTCCAATAGTACTTATTGCTGCTGTCTGAGAGGAAAATATAACCTACTTTCACAGCACAAAAAAACTGTATAATAGAGTTTGGTTATAATAAAATTAGATTTGTTTTATAAACTCAATTAATTCAAGTACTTTCACTATTCTCATTCTGATGTCTTCCAAAAGAATTATTAAGCTATTTGCTTCAATAACCTGTGGGCATGAGATTGCTATGAACTGATTAAATATTGTTTAGGTAATCTACTTTCTTACCTGATTTAACAATGGTTGTCTTTTAGCTTTAAGTGTCCTCTTTTTTTTATTACTAAAGGACAAGGCTAATTGGAATCTATAATAAACCTTCTTTAAATGATTCATCATGTATAAATGCTACTGCAATTCAATTTCAAAACAGCTTCTTCTTATCTTTGAGTGTCGTCATGTTCTATTATAAGGTCCAAATGAAATAGCTGCACCTGACAGGCTTTCATTATACCCTTTTTACATATGACCATCTTAATATCATGTCCTCTTTTAGATTTCCCTTGGAGACTGAAAAACAAAATATGGAATTGTATCTGCTTGAGGGTTATGTCTGATGCTCTGGAAATACAGGGGTTTTTTTTCTGACAAATTGCAAGTATGGGTATTCTCCTTGTATATGCCTCTTGAGGGCTCTGGATGCAATAACTGAATATGCTTTGCATCAAGAAAAGGTCTTAACCATTTAAAATAATTATTTGGAGATGTATGATGCTAATATTACATTTGACTTGCAAAGAGATCTGGGATTCTTATTTTAACCTAAAATTCCCCCTAGTCCTCCATCACCAGACAGTTCTTTGTCAAAGACAGAAAAATAAACTTCAGAACAACAAATAACCACTCAAGTCCATGAAGAGGCATTTCCTCAGCCCTCAGATTCAAGTTTCTACGGACTGATCTGGCTTCAGTGATTTCCTAAAAAAAGTTGTACTACCAACAGTGGCTGTTACAGACAATAGGATATTTTCAAGGCGATTGTGCACACATTTCTGTTTATGTCCAACCCATGAACAGCTGTGAACACTCGACAGACCCATTTGAGCTGTATCATGTTTGCACTGTCTGCTCTCCTAAAATGCTGGAAGTGAACTAACTCGAGCCCAGAAATCAGGCAGCCACGTTACCCCTCAGAAAGTCTCACTGAAAATAGCAGCAGGGGTTAAGTGGCATAGCAACGTGGCCATGCAACTTCTCTGAAACCACTTCACTCCCAAGTTCAATAGTTTGCACTCATTCATGCAGAAATACTCGTGAGTTTAAGGGATGTAATTCCTGCTGCTGGAATTCTCACAAGCACACAGAAGCTCTATGCCAGTCAATGGCAAATGCCACAGACAAACCTTGGCAGCACATTTCCCCATTCCTTTATGGAGAACACTACAGTTTTATTCTAATGATTCCTCTCAAGCCAAACAAGTTAATGAGATACTAAAAAAACCACAGCATGGTTACGCCTATCACTTCATTACTGGCAGACAATAAAAAGTTCCAGAAATCTTTTGGCATCAGTCCAAACTGAATGAATAAGGAAGCAAAGGTTGTGGATTATACTCTAGCCTGGGCCTGCAGTCCAGACAGAAATTATTTTTCAAAGATTCTGGTTCCTGTGCCAACATATAGATCCTTCCCTTGCAGAGAAATATTATTGCTGTTGGCACTGTCACATATTTCATATTCTCTCCCTTTGGTCAAGAGTTCAGCAAAACTAAAAGTCTACCCTGGCACTCTCAGCTTGCACATTTTCACCCTCACCACACCTCTAAATCCAAGCCTTAAGCTTGATGAGAGCACCTTTGGGAATGTGATTTCATCAAGTCTAGATTCAGCCAGTATCAACCCCGTGAAAATCCTTATTATCAATTTCTCACTTTTCAAATATAAAATGAAAGTTATCTATGCCATTTATCATTTTGTTACTGAACGTTTAAATAGTAGGAGTCAAGGGTTTTATCAGCATGAGTGGCTAAAATTCTGTCAAAGTCAATGGAGATACCTCACTTGTGTGAGTAGTAGACTTGATCATCTGAAGAGCTGCTACTTATCATGACAAACCTTCTTTTCTCTTATACTTGGACGAAATTATTGTTTCAATATGATTCAAGATGCAAGGATAAAAATATCACTGACAACATTTAACTGTACGTAAAGATTATTTAGAAAAAATAAAGCAGTTTCTCTTAGCAGCTGAGATTTTCTCTCCTTTGGCTTCCTTTCCACTGGCACCTTCCCCAATTCCTTTTGCTACCATGTATCAGTATGACATACCAGCATATTAAAAATCTGCGTGCAGGACAAAGACTTCCTTGAGCATTGTCTTTATTCATCTAATATTCAACTAATCCTCTGCCTGGCTATTTAAGTGACCGTTCTTTTCCAGGGAGAGTTGTTCAAAATAAACTCTAAAAATGGTATTACAGAGGGATATCTAAGTTTTTAAAAAAATTATAGTCATCTTCTCTCCCAGGAAAATTAGGGTCTTTTGTTGCTGTGCTGAAAAATGTAAGCAGGTAGAAAAAAATTCTACAGTCCTGATATTATTCAATTTAAGGGAGCTGACATTCTGACTTGAGTGGAATTCTACATTGATTCCATTCATTTTTATTTTAAGTGAACACACAAAAGGAGAGAACTCTTACACTGCTCTATGCAGTTCAGTAAACTTGGGCTTTCCTTGATAAGGAGTATCTCAGAACATGATGATAGTTTTACTCTGGCATACTTCTTTAATACAATGTGCAACCATTTAAAATTTTTGAATGACTTACCACATGCTTCTGTTAAAAAGGAAATTTGCCTTTAAAAATGTGGTGTCTTTGCAAAACACATCACTTGAGGATTCCTTCTGGAGTCCAAACACTTTTTGGCATAGTTTTATTCTAGTTTCTGTCACATTCTCGGCCTTTCTGTTGAGTCCAGGCAAGATTACAGCAGAGGTACAGTGTCAAAGCCCTCAGCACAAATATTCTCAGGTAATCCATCAACACCCACCAGAACTTTCATACACTTGATTGTTGTGGAATACAAGGTATTTTAAATTGCAACGCAATAATCAATCAAAAACAACTGAGATGTTTCCCTTAGGACTTTGACATCTGGCGACCTCTTTACAGGCTTCATTTGAATAAGTTCCACATCAATTTACAATACTGTGGAGTGCATGGAACAATACATTAGTTCTAAGGCCTATGAAAAAACTTATGTAGCCTATATTGCTGATTTGTTTTTATGCAGTTTGTGTGGCTCTATGCTGCTCTTTCTGTCTAAGGAACACCACTCCTTCCATTGTTGCATGCACAGCACAAATTATGTTTGTGACCACCGCTCAAAACAAGTGCTGTTTTCTCTCCTGGGGAAAAATCCTGGACTGGACTTATTTATTAAAAAAGATAGCGAAAGGATAGACAGAAACCATGAAAATGCAAAGAAAATTGTTTTTGAATTCATGAGGCATTACTAAGCTACATTTAGTGAAACTGAATGTGCTGGAGACCAATTTAGAGTTATGATTCCAAAAAATTGAGCAGGAAACAGAATTTATAAAACAGACAAAACAACATTCAATACTTTGTTCTAAATTTCTACCTTAGCCTCAACAATTAGTGGTCTGGTGTGGTCTCCATAATTTGTATGTCTGATGCTTTCTGATAATCAAGCATTAGTATCTCTTACTTCTACATACCCTTCTCTTCAAACCACCAAAGCTTTAATACTTTTATCCAGCTTTAGTACTTTTATCCAGTTTAATTTCACTGTATTTACTACACCTCTAATTACTGTACACTCTCCCCACTTTGAATATTTTTTTTAATCTTGAAACCTGTTGGCAATAACAAGCAAAAGACATTTGTTAAACCTGACTGGAGCTTTTTAGATCTTAAGTTCTTTAAGTGAGACTCTTTGTTCTTCGTCAGATCTGTTTTGGTAGTGTCACATAGATTCCACAGCTGCATGCAGATAATAGATTATCCTGTTGCCTTTTTCCATTAATATTGCATCAGGTTGGCAGAGCAGCAACATTTCTGGACAAGAAGAATGTGTCACTACTTGAATTGTCTTTTATAAAAATGAATATTCCTTTAGTGTTAAAAATCAGAAAGCATAAATTATATAGGATAAAGACTGAACCACAAGGTTTAGACCAAATACTAAAGCTGTATTACAGTGTATTCAAAGGTGCATACTCAGGCTTGCAAATTATGTACCAATAGGGAAACTTGAAAAAAAAAATGTAACAAAACTTAACAAAAGTTTTGTTGAAACAAAAGTCTCCTGAGGAAAAAGGGGCCATACTAATTGTATAAGAGGAAGTTCAAGTAAGCATTGCATATTTTCAATTTCCCTATTAGCAGTTATTAGCAAATGACTGCTGACTTTGATAGATGAGCACTAACAAAATAACCATTCCGTACAAGGTTATTTTAAAATATATTCCAGATAGATGTCAAAAGAAAACTGAAAAAAATTCTAATATTAAAGTCAGGATATTTTCCACACAATAGAAAGTCTTCATTTAGAAGAGAGAAGAAAAGCGACCCTAAAAAACTGCACATAAAAGTTCCCCAAAAAGCATCTAAACATTATTTCAGCTATATTGCTTACCACGGCAAGCAGCTGTCTCACACGAAAGGCATGAAAACTGACAGCTGCAATTTAGAATAGCAAACATAAACACAATACCACACACACATACACATACACAAAAACCAATGCTCCTAGATTACTGTTCCCCATCAGGATCTTGCTTCATCTGTTAAAGAAATTCAAAATTGCAGTGAAACATGCTAAACTGATAATACTAAAGTCTGAAGTTCGTATTTATTAATGATATATAAAGTCTGTGGTGCCCTTGCATATTTATATATTGCTTTGCTGAAATGCCTAAACTTTGAAAGTAATTTTTGGGAATGGGCAGAATAAAGGAAAATGGCCAGTGTGCTGACTGGAACACCCCAGCCCCTGATGAACACACTCCACTTCCCTCTTGGGAGCAACAGGACTGCTCAGGCAGTGAAATAATGACTGTAAATGTTCTCAACAACATGGCCATAGGAATGAATTAGCCTTCAGTTTCTTTTTGAACTGCCAATTAGTTCAGGACTTCTTAAGGGCATCTTTGGAATCAGACTGTCAGCTGACTAAACAGAGACAGCTGAAAAGTCAGCAGAAGCAAAACCTTTTCCTTGAAGGAACATGAAGTTAGGAACCTAGAAGAACAATACTTGTTCATTTGGAAACTCAAGTCACAAGGCCCTTCAAATAATTGTGAACACAGTAATTTAGAACAGAAAATATTGCTGTAGCAGTCTCAAAAGAAAGGAGCTAGGTAAACAATGAGATTATTTCCTTGAAGTTATCAAGATAATACTAGAGCTGGGAAAGACCCAAGCTGTCATTAAAAAATTCTTTCCAAGATTGGACTGAGCTCATTCATCCAAAAAACCAGTATCATACTAAAAAAGCCTCTTGATATGATGTATGTGGCAGTACTGATACAGATTTCACAGAAAATCTGCAAAACAAAACTCTTCAATTTATTTAAAGAAATTCTGGCATTTCCCTAAGTTTCCTAATATCACAGCCGAGAGTACAACACAGAATAAAATATATTTATTAAGACCATATGGTAGCTATGCTTTGCCCAATTAACTTGATGAAAGGTATTAAACAAACCAAAATGAATCGTGCTTCTGCTGCCGAACAACTTTGGGAAAGCAACTCCGTATCTCTTGGTCTTAGTTTTTCCATTACAAAATGAAGCCTAAACAAACTTATTTCATAAAGCAATTGCAGATCACGTTGTTTCTTTCCAGGGGGATGGCAGTGCAGGAACTGATGCCCCATGCTGTAACCAACTGAGCCAATCTCCGTGTCAATCCTGTGCCCTGTGCTCTGGGACAACCCTGCTCGAGCAGAACCCTTGAGCTCGGTGACCCACTGTGATCCCTTCCAACCTGACCCACTCTGGGATTCTGTGATTCTCTACAGTAAAGGAGAGAATAATTGTAAAATCCACTGTTCTGTGCATCTGTGCCATGTTTAAGTTCAGAGTGTGTGGGGTAGCTTACTGACAGGTGCCTCCCGGAAAGAAAATGCACGAAACAAAGGCATTCTTACTGTCCACTTGGGAGGTTTACAGTGGATCTCAGTCCAGAAACAAATTCCTATCTTTGATTACTGCACATTAGTTTCCCTGAAGAGAGGAAACTGCTAATGCCTATATATGACTATTTAACATCAATTGAAACAAAATACATTTTAAATATCTCATTATAAGACATTTTTCAGACCCTAAGTTACTCTTGTCGCTTTTTTGTTCCATTTTAGCTTCAAATCCATCTGCAATTAGGAGAGAGAATCTTCTCTAAAAACCCGAAAAACTGAGAAACTCAGTCCAAGACAACTGAAAACTCACTTTCTAATGAAGGAGTTGAGCTGTTTGAAAGAACAAGCCTCAGACTACAACTTTTGGCATACTTTGTAAATGTCTTTTGAAGTTCTGATAGTTACATCTAAACATGTCTTCCTGTCTTTTTAACTATGTGTTAGTGATGCCCTTAACTAATTCAAATCAAAACCATGACTGCAATTTAATTTATTATATACAAATGAAGCAGACCAAGTGCATTGGGACTGAGCCAGCTGCACTTTGGACAAAGAGTTTCAACAAACTAATATCTAATAGTGTCCACATTTCACAGTAGTTAAAAAACAAAAAAAATAAAAAGAAAGAAACAGGTAGGAGTGCCCTAGTTTTGTGCACTTAATATTTTAAAGATCACTTAAAACCCACACGATGATTTTGTGATGTGATGCCTGCAAAACAGAGTTCTAAACTCTCCATCATCACTTTGTAATTGAGATTCAGCTTCCCAATTAGCTGCATGACATCTGACACGCAGGCCTCATAATATTGTCTGCAACATAACAGCCAAATAACATTCAAAAGGTAAATTTTTACAAATAAGGAATTTTGCTTGCTGAAAGGCTTTCTGTTCATTTCTAGAAAACCTGCACATCCATACCTTCCATGGGTGTTCTGGAAACTGGAATCTTGCATGATCATACCCTAGGCAGTATAATGTACATAGGCAAATGACAATTATATGCAAAAAAAGAGATGAAGCTTCCTTCTTTCACCTTTCATAGGATATAAAAACAATTAACAGGTACATATGGATTGCTTGGAACACAACTCAAAATAAAGCAAGTCCTCCAAACACTGATTCTCAGAGAACACTCTGGCAAGGATTAGCAATTGCAAAATCCCAGTGGGCCCACAATTAGCCTGCAATAACCACTGAAACACTGAAACTGTTTTAGGGCATAAACTCATGAGTTTTTCAAACAGGTGGCAGAGAAGGAAGGAGGCGAATAACACTCTACAGTACCTTGGCTCGTCATCAAATGGTACTCCACACTGCATCTGAAAACAGCTTCAGCTTGTCCTGGAGAGCAAGTCTGATGTTCTCTGCTGGTGCTAGGAGCCCACCATGCTCAGGGTTACATTGCACAGAGAACCAGGCTGCTCTGTGTGCTCAGGCCCCAACATTTGCCTGTGTCAGCAGTGGGTCACGCTGGACTGTTCTGTGGGGCCATTCAAAGCCCGCAGCCACCGCCCTGCGAGCTGAGGTCATGCAGGCCTGATCTACCTTTGCTGACTAGTGGAAAACACGCTCCCATCAGTCATCCCATCCCTGCTCCTATGCAAGAGCACAGGAAAACAGATTTGGAGATGGAGGTGGGACAGCACACTTCACTTTGAGATCTTTGTCCCTCTTCCTCCTGTCAAAACCTGGTCCACCAGTACCACAATATTTACACAATGAATGTTTCTAGCAGAATAATACTAATTAACATGCATAGTTTACAAAGCCTCTCTGTACTTTAATTAATACAACTATTTTCTACATATTTGCCCTCAAACTGTTTTGGTTTATTCTAAGTTGGTCCTTAATTTGTTTGGATTTCTTTGAAAGCTTAAACATCTGACTCCGTTTGAGACTAATTTAGAGGAGAATATTTTTTGATAAAAAGCAGGTTGTAGTTACCCCTCCCTTACTAGGTTAAGGAAAAGTGCAGAAGTACAGAACTGCTTTGAAAAAGTTTCTTTGGCTGTTTTTCTTTCTCTCTCTCTCCTCTTGGGTTTAGTTAAAAGGCACAGAAAGGTACAAAATTTATTTTCCAGGCATAGAGTAGGTGATATGGGATACATTATAAAGTCACACTAAGACAATGCCCCACTACATAACATCTGTCCTCCAAATCCTGGGTGATGCAGCCTGGAGTTTGTTGCAACAAAGGAAATAAATTACTACACTAAAATGTAATTAGGATATTCGACTGTGATTACTGCAGGTACAGTTCCTGGATAACCCAGGGCTTGTTGTGCTTCACAAAATAAAATCCCTAAGGAGACTGGAAACAAATATTGACTGTGAATTAATGAGTTTTTATAATATAGACTAGGTACTATTTCAAGATACTGGGGCTTTTCCTATGTGGTACATCCAGCAAGCATCCAAGGGGAAAGTATGAGCACTGACCACAGTTTCCACTCATTGTTAAATATTCCTGCAGCGTTCTCTAGAAGTTGAAGTCCAAATCTAACAAAAATTGCTTTAAAGAAATACCACCACCACCACCAAAATCCCACCAAAAACCACACACAAAAAAACCCAAAAAACAAAAAAAATCCCACAAACAAAAAAAAACCCAAATGCAAACTCCCTCTGACTTAAATAAAAAGTAATAAATATGAAATATCCCTGCTGTTCCATGTTAAAATATCTTTATTGTCTTTGTAGGAACTTTACCAGACTACAGATTATTTCTGAAATTTTATGTTTGGTGCTTTGGGGTGCACATAAACAATAGATATTTACCGTGTGCTAAGCAGAACAAACAAACTCCAAACAAAACCGAAATTATATTATGATAGATTTTGGAGCCAGGACAGTAAAAGGAAAGATCATCACCCATTTACAGGACAGATTGAGACACACAGGGACTTCCTTAGAGACATTAAGGAAACATGAGGCTGAAACAGGAAGTCAGCTCAGACATCTGAGTTGCAGCCCAGAACATAATTTCAGATAATGATTCATCAGCTGCTATTTGCTTTAAAGTAGCTTGCTATTTTTAGTCTAAGGATAAAAGATATACTTTTCTTACCAGTACTTACTTTAAAAGGTCTGTATCATTTTTCTGATACTGAAAAATGTGTAACAGAATGGACAAATCTGGGAAACATATGGATCTGCATCATTGTGAAGTTGTTCTTCATGAAAGTTCTACCTGAAAAGCAGCTCCTTTTACAAATCAATATAAAAATAAGCTGCTGATAATCCCTACACAGGCCACTTAAGAGCTGGACTTCATCCTTGTGGGTCCCTTCCAACCCAGAATGAATGTGATACTGTGAAAAGTGGATGGAAAATAGTTCCCCAGAAGACAGAGGAACAACAGAAAAACAGAGCTGAAAGAAAAGATGACTTTCCACACCTGTTAAAACTCCAAACCTGAGGTCCAGCTGAGGATGAATCTCAAAAATGAATATTTATTCTTTGAAGGACAAGGTCATTTATTTTGAGAAATATGGCTATACTGAGACAAGGGTCATGAAGTTAAAATAGAAAGCCTTTGGTAACATCTGTGCTTCCCCACTTTCATGCCCTGTAACCCAAATAAACACTGTACATATGAAAAGAAAAGGTATATATCCATGAATCTTTTTAATCTAAATACTGATTTACAAGCCTGGTAAATATCTTAACAATATAACTACCACAACCATTGAACTACAGAAGGCAAAATGCACACTGACATTTCTAGGAAACTTTCAAATTAATCAAAAGTCTCAAACTTCTTACAGATATTTTGGGTTTGCACTGTTAAACAACAACAAAATACCCTTGACGACTATATGGCCCACAAAACCTCTCAAATTCCTCAGTGGGATTTTCTAACAATCCATTTCTTGTGTCTGCATTGAGGGCATTACAGAACCACACACCTCTCAATTGTAACTAAGTATTTGTAAGAATTTTAAAATAGATACTTAAAATGTGGTTTTTGTCTCCAGATCAGAAGTGGAATACTGACTGTAAAACAAGACAGTAAGGCTGGAGCAGATCAAAGTAACCAGAAGACAAATGGTTCTATACAATTAAATTAGGATAAAACTAGTACCTAGATACTACTAACAACCACCCTCTTCTGCACTGTTTCTTCACTGAAGGCCACAAGCAGTCAGGATTTTTTTCAGTTCAAGTGCAAGTCTACCAAGCCTCGGTAATTTTTGAACGCAGGTTTTCAAGAAAATCCAACTTTAATTAGGGTTAGGAGAAATCTTCACGCAGTGGAATGGCAATTTTATTCCATTTCATGTTACAGTAGCTTTCCTGGATGCTAAAGTGTGCTTGCTGCTATTAGCCTCCCTAATGAAGGTCCCAAATAAAACAAAAAAGATACTAAATTAAGATATTAAATCATCCTGCAGAGAAGCAAGACTATATTTAAAGCGTTGAAAGTGTAAAAGGAGCACATACAGCATAGAAAAAAAAAACTTAAATGGGAAAAATTCTATTAGTTAGATAAAAAAACCACATTTGAAATCCTTAGCTCAATCTTTGTTTAAACACGTTTTAAACTTTTTTGGTACGCAGCCTTGCCAGAATGTGTCCTAATATTTTTGCTTTCTGAAATATAACTTTTTGCTCAGCTGCAACACAGCCCAATTTTTGTCTTTGCTGCAGCACACAAAATTAATACCCTCCTGCCATCTAGTGGCTAAGAAAAAACCCTGAGCCAAACACCCCTGGCACCCAAAACTTCTTCCAACTCTTTCCCCATCCAACAGTTTTTCCTCACCAACACTAACTATTAGCACTTTTCCAAAGACAAGGAAATATACAGAAGGTAATTCCCCAAAACTGCTGAGCTGTCAGAAGAATCTGCCTATCCCAGCTTGTTCTGAGCCTTGTAGCCTCCTTGGTAAGGCAGCCTCACAGACATCTCAGGGAGAAATATGCTGTAGCGAGTAAGATTTTAATTCACTTCTAGTTACTGCTCTCACAAGACAGATCTCCAGTCATAGCCAGAGAGTGGCAAATTGCAGCTGTGCAGCTGCTGGAAACAGCTGGTCTGTCTGCACAGCTTTGAATTTAGCTTCTCACTGCTCTGTTCTCTCAAATTAAAATTAATGTGCTTATTTAACATCACAAGTTACTCGTTTTCTTATTGAACTTACATATGTTAAGCAATAGTACATGAAATGCAGTGAAGAATTTCCCTGAAAGTACTGCAGAGCTGGTGGAGATTGGGTTATAAATAACAAAAAAGGGACAATAAAACTGTATTTACTCTAAAGCTTTTTGGACACCTTATTTAAGATGCATTACTTCATGCTGCCAAAATGAAGCTTTGGCAATTAAGACACAGAGCCAAGTAAAAAGTACATCTAGCCTGGTATGTGGTACTGGCCAAAGCAAACAAAAGAAATTGGATATAAAATATATTCCCACAGAGACTTGATTTAGGACCACCTTCACCAAAGATCTTAACATGAATACTCCCACTGGACTTTTCTTCCACATATACATCTAATCTCTTCTGGACTTACCTAAAATCTTGACATCTGCATATTCCCTGGATTTAAGTTCTACAGTGACAATCTGCACTATGTTAAAACTACATCTTAACACTTGTTTTAAATCTACTGCATTAACTTTTCATTGGACGTTCCCTAGATTCCCTGTGAGGCACAAAGAACAATCATTCTCTCTTCACTTTCTCCTTTATTACAGTCATTGTTTTAGATCATATACCATCTTCCTTTATCCTCTCACATTCCTCTCCTATCTTCCTTCAGGCCAAAGAGTTTTAGTTTTTGTAGTACAAAGACCTTTAAAAACCTGTGGATTTTAAAGACATTAATTGTCATCACCTCATTCCTCTTTAAACAATCACTACTTTCTTCAAGAAGCTGTTAGATTTCTTAAAACGTATTTTTTTTCTACAAAATCTAAGTTGAATTCTCTCAATTACCTCATATTTAATCTGAGCAATTTTTTACTTCTGAAGAAAAATGTTGCAAATTGCATCTTCAAGGAGTTCCCAAAAGATGAATGCCTCAAACTGATGAATAGCCAAATTATTTGAAAAATTTCTCATAGAAAAAAGTCATAGAAATGCTGATTATTGCCTTTTCTTTGGAAATTACTAACTTTGAGTTGCATAATTTAATAATAGTATTAGCATATCAACTCTTATAAAGAAGACCAAATCAAATATCAAAACACACATTTTATAAAGTTGGAAGAGAAACCTTTGAAAAATATTTGACAAGATTTAGAAACAAATATTACATTTTTCTATTTGTTAAAATAATAAACAGGCACATCATGAAACATATTTAAGGAATGATGAAGTGTGACAGAGAAAGTACAGGGATTTGCTTAACAGCACATCCAAAGTCTTCTAAGACTAAAGTATCTTCACTTCTCTCACAAATTTGTTATCCCTACTAAACTCATAGAATAAACAGCAAAAATAGAAGTATATTAGCCATGTACTTTCTCTGAATTATACCTCTCACTTTAATGTTCATGTCCAATAGTTAAAAAAAAACCTCTCTGTAAATGCATTAAACTTCGTATTAAATATCCCTTACAAAATCTCACTAAATCCAACGTGAAGTGGGCATTTGCTGACACTGGACAGTATTTATAAACTTTGCATGTTCATTTTTCATCTTTTGCATTTCCAATCACATTTATCCAGTGTTGCCAGGAGTAAATAGTTCTTGCTTCCTACTGACTTAACGAAAGTAAGATTAAGCTTCAGTGAGACTACTATGCTTTAAAATGAAAGGCTTTTAAGGTATTCTGTAAAGGGTCACATCTCTAGACTTGGTGAGGCTCCTTTGTGCTACAACCTAGATGGCACATCCAGGCTTTAAAGTAACTTAGACAGTCAGCAGGGGATTCCAGTGATGCTGGAGATTAGCTGAGCGGAGTGCAGTACAATAGATAATTAATGGCATATTCAATTCCCAGCTCCACCAGAGGTCAATGTTTAAGATGTGGGGCTATAATTGATGCTAAATGAACTTGGGGGTCTCTTAGCTGCCAAATAAAACTTATGGGAGATATTATAGGTTTCCCTATAGGGAGATACTATAAAGAAATGCTTTAAGATATAGACCATATAGGATAAACCACCTTTCTATCCAGACCATCTATAACATCGTGGACACGGTAAACTGAACACCAAATCAAGCCATTTTATGTTTCTATGATCAGAAGGGTACCAGGGCAGCTGATACAACAACAAGAACGGGGGTGCAAGTAGTAACTTACCTTCCAGGAAGTGAGAACCTGCTGCTTCTGTCTGGCCTTGCATCAACTACATCACAGCCATCTTCATCACCTCCCTCTCCAGTAGGGAGAACATCATGCTGATCCTCTGACATCTACAAATAAAAGTACAAGAATGTAAGTGCCCCTCAGTGAGCAGCGACATTTTAGAAATACTTCTGTGAACCTGATTATTTATGATCTGGTTTATAGAAGATACACGTGAGGGTTTTAGTCAGTTTTATTGTATAATACTTCCTCAAGAAAGAGTGATTTCTGGTCCCGAATTGCTGTGGTCTTGCACATGTTCAGCCATCTCTATCAGCTTGTGACAATTACCAAAAGGAACTTCTCTACCACTCTCAAAAACGGAGATTAGAGTAAAATTAAAAATAATTTTAAGGTGAAAGATCAGACAATCATAGAATACAATCATAAAATAGAATCAGAATACTCTGAGTTGTAAGGGACCCACCAGGATCATCACAGTCCAACACCTGGCCTACACTGCCAAGGATCACACAATGTGCCTGAGTGCACTGTCCACATCGTAGAAATAATTCCAATACTTCTCTCCAGACCATGAAAGTTTTTCATGGTCTGGAGAGATGTATTGGGATGAAAGCAACGGCAACTAACATCAAAATATTTGTATCTGCAATTCTATCCAGTACTGAAACACCCAGAGAGCTTCTTGTTTTTTCATTTGTATATACACAGCCAAATGTACGCAGGTGAAAAATTCCTGTGTACCTTCTGTGGGTGGTTTTAATTGAATCTAGGTCATTAAGCAGCCGGGAAACAACAAGAAGAGAGGACAGCACAATGATCTACACCACCTCAGCGTGGGGAGAGGAGCGCAGGGCAGACACAGGACCTTCACCCAAGGTGGGACGCACTGAAACATCTCGTCCCTGGTCCCAGATTTTCACGAGGCTATTAGCAGCGATTCCTGCCCCTTCCCCATAAGTTAGCCAGATTAAATTTGCTCTTATCGTCCATTTCGATATCCATGTCGTGTATCGTCACACGTTTACATCGCGCGTGGAACCCCGGACCCGTGTCAGCAGCAGCAGCAGCTCCATGGCTGCACCAGCTGGCCGGGCAGCCGGGCTCTGGCTGAGGTTTGGGAGCTCCCCGAGAGCAGCAGCAGCTCCCAAAGCTGGATCGAGCCTCGGCTCAGACACAGAGCCCAAGCAGGGAGAACAGAGCAGGCCGCGGGCGGCAGTGCCGAGGGGCAGCGCGGGGGCTGCTCGGGGAAGAGGAGCCGCAGCAAGGAATGCACACCCCGAGGGAAGGGAGGCAGGGCGGGGGGCCGGGAATGGGGCCAGGGGGAGGCAGGGGGAAGGGAAGGGCTGGGAAGGGCCCGGGGCTTGCCTTGGTGCTGGGTCCGGCCAGGCGGGAGCGAAAGCGAAACTTAAAAGCCAAACTTAAAGCCAGAGCAGCGGGCGGTGCTCCCGGGGCGGTGCCGGGGTGGGGCGGGCTACCCTGGAGTGTCCCCAACCCTTGTCCCCGTCCCCATCCCCGACCCTTGTCCCTGTCCTCATCTCTGACCCCATCCCTGTCTCTGACCCCATCCTTGACCCCATCCCTGTCCCTGTCCCCTTCCGTCCCCCCCGCAGGGGTCTCGGGCGCAGCCCCCGGACCCTCCTCGGTCCCCAGGTAATGACGGCCACATCACAGCGAAACCGAAATTACCACTTTTTAATAGCTGTGCTCCAGTCACACCCCCGCGAAAGAAGAGCCTAAAGTTTCATGGTGACACGAGATTGTCTAGATCTAAGGAAATTTTCCCCCTTATATAAACTTCAGTGGCATTTCCTTATCCTCCCAATTATTCTGCGTGTTGCATCTCTGCTAATTACGATATCCCACTGTGTAGCCGTAGCATCAGGCACAGCAGTCCAGTACATGGACTGAAGATTGGCACAGTCTTGCTAATTACTCCTGGATGCAGCCTCCGATCCTGCAAAATCATACACCTACCCAGCGGTGCGTGGTGTTTAACATTCACTACCTGAAGAGATTTACATCAAAGAGACATTTTTTAGTGTAACTGCCTCCTAATTGGCACAAAACACAGGCATGGTAACAAACAGGCTTTTGCTTCCCGACAGGTCAGTGCCTCGATGTGATGGAGGAGCTCTTGCCATGTGTCTGCTCGCTGCTGCTGGGACTGCTCCCTGCTTCCTGGGATTGTGCCTGTGGCTCCTGGCTGGATGCGTAGCAAAAGTTTTCTCTTAAAAATCAGACTAACAGAATCCCAAGGTTCCTCTCACGCTGTCTGTTAGCTGCTTCTTTTCAAGACAGCATCACTTCCTAATCCGTAATGGATCACCATGGATAACAGAGACGCTGGAAATGTATGGATTGTGGTAGATGTGACTCCTCACACAAGAGAGGAGGGAGACTCTAATCCCGAGCGGTGACTGGCAGTGGCACCTGCAATTCAGAACATCCAAATATTCTTTTCTGATGCTATGTGTGGATGTTACCCAGGAAATCCAGGCTCTGTTTGCTTCTGTATCTTGATGAAAATGTTTATCCATTGCCATCTGGCCACCACAGCCAAATTAGCAGACCTAGAAACAGCTTTGTTCTAAGGGTCATTGTATTACTATCAAAAAAGTGGCCTGATAATGCTTGCCAATTTTCAAGAGTTTACTATTAGAACTGGTTATGGGGAATTTCTGACTCCAACTGCTGATGAAACTTCTACTTCTCTGTTCTTTTCATGTTAGTTGCTGGCATTCACAAAGAGAAAATTTGATTCCTCAGTGTGCTGCAATACCTTTCTTAAATAAATGTTAATTTTAATGCAGTATATGGTGCTAGACTTTTTTCTGGGAAATCTTGCTTGTTTTCAGTATGGAGTAAGGGAAAAATTAGAAGGATAGTAGAAGTAGAGGGAAGTATCTTGCTTCAGGGCATGGAGTGTTTGCCACCTAGGAAGGAAAAATATTTTTGTGTAGAATATAGCACAGCTGGCCATATGCATTACTGGGCAGGGGGATGAGCCAGCAATGTGACACCTATAGCATCACCATTCCTCTCCTTTGTCCTGGAGACTCCCTCTCCTCCTTAAAAACATTAAAAAATTAAGCCTTTGATTGGATATTTGCATTAGGGAAAATAAGTGTTTAACCACTGTAAGCAGCTGCAGGATAAAAATGGGGCATGCCTTTGAGAAATTGAAGGGAGGAGGACAGGTACAAACTAGAAGGTTTGAGGCAACTGAATAGTACCTGCCTGCAAGAATAATTGTGTCCTGTGTTCTGTACAACATCTATGAAAACAAGGATGGGGTTTTGCTGAGAGCTGGGAGCAGGGTGTGGGGTCACCTTTAGGATGGAGGATTTGAGTGACTCTCAAGGTGTTCCCTTCTAAATGACAGTTGTTAGATGTTCAGGCATTTTGCAAGAAAGGATGGATGGTTTTGATATGCTGGGAGCAGTGCAGTGTGATTTAGCACACCAGAACTTTATGGAATTCTCTAGAACAATGCACCTCATCATCGAGTCATCTTGGTGCATGTGTTTCTGTGGGATTTCTCCACAGTCAGGCACAGATGATCTGTTGCACATGCCATATATTATCAGTTTTAAATTTGGGTCTCATTTACGTTATGATACATGACAAATGGGCATATTTGGACACTGGTGGTCAAGTGGGCTATGCTCTGCATGCTGTTCACATTTTTCTTCATGCTATTATCTTAAGTTGTAGCACATCCTCACCAATTCTTTGTCTGCTCTCTAACAGTGATATCTTCTTGGCATCTTGGTTCTCTTTTTGATTTCTGTCTTACTTTATCTTGCTCTGTTAGAAGCGTTTGCAAAATCCCTGCGCTCTCAGGTTTTCCTAACACTGGCAACAAGGGGAAAGTGTAAGCATAAACCCTTTAATCATGAACTATAAGCAGTTGTTGGTTGGTTTTCAAAACAGCAAAAATGTAAAAAGCAACTGTACAAGTATAGAAGGTGGTTCCTTGGAGGTTTTTATTCATGTCTTGGAAGATTTTGGTGTTGATAAATCTTTTCCAGCTCTCTTTCAATATTTTTCTAAGCTGGATTTGCTACTATGCTAAATTTTATTAGCATGGAGAGATTGTATGAGGCAAAAGGCCCTGAGCCCGGGTAACTGATTAACCACAGGGTTCAGAGAAGGTGAACATAGACAAGGCTGGTATAGTGCTTGAAATTTTACAGGCAGCTTTTAACAGTGGATAACACTCCCACTTTTTGTAGTGAACCAGCACCTTTGGGGTTTTTTTGTAAACAGAGGGAAGATAGGGTTTTTATAATCTGTGGTGTCTGGCTTCCCACTCTTCATGTGGTTGGAAGGGCACAGCTGCAATTCAGGAGTAACAGAGGAGGTGACCTTGAGTTGAATGTCTCTTAAGAGGCCACTTTGTGTAACTAGTATGTGCTTTTTTTACAATCAGATTGAGGATGCAGAGCTGCTCCACGTTTTCTGTGCAGTTAATTCAATGAATTTAAGGAGGCTGGAGAGGTAACAATGTTTCTTCCTACTAATTTGCACTTTCAAGGTACTGTCTCCTTGTACTTTAAGTGTAACCACAGTACTTTTAAACCACATTGATTAAGGTTCTACTGTTAAGTAAAGCCTTTTAAGATTTTCATTGATATCAAAAAGCCTTTATGAGGCCTTACTAAAGGAGGAAAAAAGCCACAACGAGCTTTTAACTGAAGAGAAAATGTCTTGCTAAGATTTGTCAAGATAACAAACTTGCACTGGTTTTGTGATTTAATTCCTTGCATGATCAAAATGCAGTGTGTGCTTTGTAATGAGACCATTCAATGTTTATTTTTCAATAAACTCCCTTTTCTGTTAACAACTCAGCTTTAATCCAGGGTGATGAAAAACAGGACAGCATTGGGGTCCTCAGAAACGGGGAAATCTTTAAGACACTCCAGCAGAACTGGTGCCCAGTGGGTGTGAGGGAAATAGTGTGGCTGGGACAGACAGTAGCTGTAGAGGACATTCTGTCTTGACCCACTTCTCCTCTTGAACATGCCGTAACTTGGGAGAAGCAGGAGAACTTGGAAAATGCATTTGCTGATGTCCAGCCAAGCTGGTACTATCTGTCACTGTGTAAAGAGAAAAAATGGCTTTGTATATCTCGAAATGAAGCAGGATTTATCTGTGAAATAAAGGGCTTTATCCTTGAGAGGCCTCTTGGAAGGAACACATGGCCTCCTTCCCTTCAGGGCCCTCTGTGAGCTCTCTGGGTGCACAGTGCATGTGGGCTGCATGATAATCCATGCTGGAGTCCTGTCCGGATGATCAGTCTTCAGGTGACTCATGGATGAATCATTTGTTCTGTATTTGTCAAGTCTTTACATTTTTGTGTGGTTTGGGGATGTCCTGCTTTCACCACCTCTCTGAACTAATTTCAGGAGGGTCTTAAGCTCCTCCCTCCTGCAGGGACAGGAGCAGGGACAGGAGCAGGTCATGCATCTTTATTCTTGCTAAAGTGTGAGACAAGTGCTCCAGCATGGATTCAGACAGCATGGAGACAACTAGGACTGTCTAGAAAACAAACAATATGGTGACTCTTGGAGGAGATGAACACAAAGAGGAGGCAACTGGTAGTGTGCCAAGTGCTAAATAAGGAGGGGACAGCCTGGCCACTGTGACCCTAACACGGGTCACTTGCATAAACAGAATGGCAATCTGGGACAAGATGCAAAGCTGTGTGAGAAGGGAACTGGAAGCCTTCCAAACTAATTTGGTTCACAGGTGAGAGCAGGATAAATATTATTGTGATGTAACTTGGTCGACAGAAATCGCTCTTGATCACAAAAAGAATAATATGAAGTAATTCAACAGTTATTTTAATACAAGAAATTATGTTCTGAGGACATTTTTAAAAAATGAAAATGCATCTGTTTATATACTAATATCAGTTGCTTTGAAAGGCCTCGAGTGTTTTCAGGACTTTGTGCCACTGCTCTTCAGATTAGAGACTCTATTTTCAGCACACCAGTTGCTGACAGTACATTGTGCCAGTACATTGTCAGCATTCAGTAAAAGTAGCAATAATAAGTTAAGCAGAACTGCATATCTCAACAGAGAGATGAATAGGAGGCTCTCAAAGCATACCCAAAAGGTTTAGACAGAAATTATTTTGATGGAATTGTTTGCAATTTATAGAAAGGGAAAGTGCTTAGCAATATCCCAGGACTGCTGCAGGCACAGGAATTGGGGCAGATGCATGGATGACTACGTAGACTTTTACTCAGATTGAGATAACTCTTAGCTGTACCCCAGGGTTATGGGGCCCTGCAGCTGGAGGTGTTATGATTAGGTGAGATGTAAATTTTAAATCCTGACCATTTGTAGCTGGTAGAACTTAATAGCTTATTTTTTTTCAGAGCAGGCTTCACAACCCTAATCGCTTGCTTGAATCCTAGTATCAGACATAAGAATTCCTTGTTGTTTTTGGTGAGGGAATTTTTATATTCTGATCTATTCCGGTCTATTCTTGGTGAACACTGTTAATAGCTGCTTTGTTCGTTCTATTCAAAAGTAAATGGTTCCTTTCTGAAGTTTTTCCTGTAGGAGATAGAAGTTTGGATTTGTACCCGTCATGTTTAGAGCTCAATGAGATAAGAGGCTCTGCCTGTTTCACAGTGCATCCTCCTACACCTGGAGATGGAGTGACAGGTGGATGAAACAAGTAGGAGAAATGAGTGTGCTCTGCTCTGCTGACCATAATATACAAGATGAGAATGAGCTGGCACCAAGGGAAAAAATTAATGACTTGTCTGGGACAGTGAACAACTTCTACATCCACCCACGGGCCAGGAAGCTTCAAATCCATCTCTGGCCTGTATCTCTGGTGGTACCTCCTTCTGCCGTGAGGCTGCTCCTGAATACCATAGGAGCAACAGTCCTCCCACGAGGTCACTTGTTTGTCAGGATGAGGAGAAACTCTGGTAAATTGCTGATGCTATATGTACTTTTCTCTTCATCCTGGGCTTATGACAGCAAAACTGAAATACGAAATGATCAGGCTCTAACATTCACATGGATGTGATTCGTTTCTGTGAGTTCATTCTTCTATTTAGAGAAAGATATTGCTACCCTCCCTTCTGCACTGACACAGTTGCCAAAATAACCGCTCTTACTAACTGGCAGCTTTAAAAGCCAGCCTGCAGCTGACTTTGAAACAGAAGGTCAGCAAAGGGAGCAACAGACTTCAATTCAGAGCTTTAATGGGAGCCATTGACCACAGCAAAAGGCCTTGACTGTAGTGTCTAGAGTGTGCTTTGCACAGGCCAAAAAGTCACTTTCATACTCTTTGAACCTTTTGTATAAACCTATATATTTTTCACTCTGTGGATTTCAAGATGAATGTGCAGCCGTGTGCTAGATGTGGCTATGGGGTTTACCCTGCTGAGAAGATTAACTGTATAGATCAGGTCAGTTCTCTTTCTTTATCATTTTGTACTATAATAAATGTACAGATTGGCACTTCTAACACTGTGCAAATCTCTCGGTTCCAAAAGTTCTTTACTCATAACTGGGTTCAGAAATGAAATGAATTAACAACGCATATATATTTGAAGGAAAAAATTGTCAAATTCGTTAAATGAATGGTAACGATCAATACTGAGATTTTAAACTTAGCAGAATAATAATGAAATACAAATCATGTGTGTTTGGTTTCTCTGTTGTGGCATTTCCAGACGTGGCATAAAGCCTGTTTTCACTGTGAAGTATGCAAGATGATGTTAACAGTAAACAACTTTGTTAGCCATGAGAAAAAGCCTTACTGCCAAGCGTAAGTGTATTTCCTTTTCGTCCTTCCTTTCTTTTTTAAAACAAAGGTTTCATTGACCTTGTCGTTTTAATATGATAGAAGATCACTATTTGGACTCAGCCTGTCCCATGTGTGACGTAAAATTAGGTATTGTCAGTGCTTTCATGCTTATCTTTGGATCTACATGAATCACAAATGATGTTTTAGCGTGCCTAAAACTTCCTCATTTGGCCAGTGTGTTAAAAGATACCAAATTAAGTTCCATTTCAGTACTGTGGGAAGAAATTAAAAGCAACCACAAAATTCAGTGCTTTCCAAATCAGTGGTTAAGAGTTAACAAGGTTGAGCTAATCATAAGGAAAATGTATAAAATGCAGATTTTGGAGTTGGTTTGTTCTAGGAAGTTTTTATTTTCTAATGATCAATTCCTGTCAAATTTGTCAGCAGAAAAAGGAGAGATGACAGTTGTTTTTTATTCTATTATTCTCTTTTGTTATTAGAAACACAGCATTGATATGACGATCATTAAAATTAATTTTGCTCTAGGCACCTACTCCATACAATAATAACTTGAATGTAATCTAAGATCTCTGTGTGAGTGGGGGAAATGTTTTGTATAGAGGGGTGGAGGCTGGTGTCGTGTATTTGAGTGCTCAGAGAGAACCTTTCTGGTGGGCTGTCTGGTATATTCCTAATATCCTTTTATGCTTTCCCTTTTTTAGGCACAATCCAAAAAACAATGCATTCACAAGTGTATTTGACACACCAATAAATATGAATGCAAAAAAACTGTCAGAAGTGGTAAGTGAGGTAAGAAGCTTGAGGGTCAAAAGTTTTTGTTCTACATTTTGATAACATATTTTTGTGTCTTGTTTTGTAAATGTAAATACGTGCTTTTTCCTTACCCTCCTGTGTTCTTTTAGATAAGTAAGATCTCAGCTGGGCTTGAATCATAATTTTTTTTCGATGCGATTATTCATGTGAAAGAAAGGTTAGATATGAATTTGCTTCAGCTCTTAGAAGGAAAAATTGATTGGAGCTCCTCACCAGTATATCTGATAATCTATACGGAAGCACAGTTCACCTAAACTGCCCGGAGCTGTGTAAACTCAGTGACTAAGGGGGGTTGAGCAACCTTTGGAAGCAAGAACAGCCGACTTGCTCTGCGATCTCATCAGTAACTGATATGAAACAACAGATAAATTATATTAGGTGGCCAAAGTTCCCATGAATACTTTGTCAGGCATTTTGGTCGAACGTGAGACGGGAGAGCAGCAGGTCTGGGGAGCTTTGCAGGGTTTTGCTGGGGGTGTTTTTTTGGGGATGGAGGTGCATCCACCCTGCCGGCGCTGCAGTGGGCACTCGGGGCCCGCCGCCATTCCCAGCACCATAGCCAGTGCCATTCCCAGTGCCATTCCCAGCGCCATTCCCAGTGCCATTCCCAGCACCATTCCCAGCGCCATTCCCAGCGCCATTCCCAGCACCATTCCCTGCGCCATTCCCAGCGCCATTCCCAGCGCCATTCCCAGTGCCATTCCCAGCGCCATTCCCTGCGCCATTCCCAGTGCCATTCCCAGCGCCAATCCCGACGCCATTCCCAGTGCCATTCCCAGCGCCATTCCCGGCACCATTCCCTGCGCCATTCCCAGTGCCATTCCCAGCGCCATTCCCGGCACCATTCCCTGCGCCATTCCCAGTGCCATTCCCAGCGCCATTCCCGGCACCATTCCCAGCGCCATTCCCAGCACCATACCCAGTGCCATTCCCAGTGCCATTCCTGGCGCCATTCCCGGCACCATTCCCAGCGCCATTCCCGGAATTCCCTCGTTCTTTCCCGCCACACACCGCATTTTCCAACCTGCAGTTCTGAGAATCTGCTGAAATTAAAAATATAGAAACGCCCAGTGATTGATGGCTGTCGCATTTCTCTGCGTAATGCGGTTTTCCTGTTTTCTTGAATGTCATTCTTTCTATATTCTAAAATAGCATTACTCATGTGAATATATTTCATAGGAAAAGCAATGTGTTTTGATGTGATTAGCCATCACTAAAATAAACAAGGAAAGTTGCATTTCTTAGGTTATAGCATGCAAAGTTCATTCTGATGCCCCGTATTAGCTGTAAAAACTTGATGCTCATGAGCAGCCTTCGTCAGACACTGTATCAATTATAATTTTGTAAGGCATTCTCATGCCTCAGTTTTTGCAGTATCATGGGCTGTAACTATTTCAGCAATGACTATTGCACTTTAAACTGTGTGTGATGGATCTGCTCTGGAATGAGTTTGGGATTACT
The DNA here is from genome assembly GCA_013396875.1 of Vireo altiloquus. Lineage (NCBI taxonomy): Eukaryota > Metazoa > Chordata > Aves > Passeriformes > Vireonidae > Vireo > Vireo altiloquus. Next base: position 258,662 of record VZRF01006954.1, read on the forward strand.
GCAGGTTCTATTTCTGGTTTAGGCAGTGATGTGAGACTGGTACTTCCAGTGCATGTGAGTACACAAGCCAGAGAAATTATAGCTCAAAGATCACTTTCCCTTGTTTTGTACACCTAAAACACCTTCTGTCCTTTTCAATCACATAATGAGGTTCTGTTCCAGAGACAAAATTGCTAAGGTTACTAAAGAACCTGATTCTGCAGTACCTACTTAAAGGGAGGTACCTGCTTAAACTTCTGTAAAAATTTTGAGTGTAGGAAAATTTTTGGCTAGTAAATGTATAAAATAGTGATTACTTGGGAAAAGGTTTCACTTGCTACTGTGGAATTTTGTTAGGTTTTACACATAAGGTTATTTTCGATGCAGAAAATAGAATGTTTCTTTAATCCCAACATGCTGTTCTCACATAAATCTTATGTTGACACATCAACTGGAAGTCAGAGAGAAAATTTAGGCCTCTCTATACCAAATTTCTGTGATAGCATGCAAATCATTCAGCTCTCTGCACCTCTGTGCTTGATTTTTAAATGAGAATAATGGTACACATGCTCAGTAACATTTCTGTCCAGTCAGTTTAAATTTTCTGCTCTGGGGTTTTATGTCTGAAGAGTGAGTTGTATAACAGAGCTGTGGTTTCAGTAGGATTACTACATGCTATCATGATAAAAGTAGCAGTAGGAAAATAATGACCCGGGACTAAATATAGCAGTCATTTACATATGCACAGTTAGGATGTGATATTTTGTGGACACTGTGCAGGGAAATAGGAGAATAGAATATTGTTCATTTGGTAATAGTTTTTTTGTCTAATGCTATGTTGTTCATTTGGTTATAGTTTTTTTGTCTAATGCTGCATTGACACGTCCTGCTTTAAATTTCTTTGGGATTTCGATTCTCATAGATTATTTCCCCTAAAGTATTATCTAAAGATAAATTATTCTTTCAGAATGTCATGCCAGGTTTCAGGTGTCATATGCTGCTCCTTTACAGATGTGCAGCTCCCATACTGGCATCTTAGGTAGAAGCTGGATGTGGACTAGAAGGAAGAGTTTTGGCCTTAGGGCTAAATACAATAGTCACCTTGTTTGTCTCCCTTCTTATTCTTCTCCAAATGGGGTGTGTGTTAATATGTGCTAACAAACTACTAAAAAGAGTCATTATCTTTTTTTCTTTTTAGATAAAATATCGAGAAGCAAGTGAACAATTCAAATCAGTCTTTCAGTGGGATGCAAGGTCCAGAGAAATTGAAAGTGTCTATAAAGCCCAACAACTGGCTACCCAGGTAAGAAATATCCCTCCAGTCTTCAAGCCAGTAGCCTGCAGGAGACCAGGGACTGGCCCTGACAGTCCCGAGTGTTAGGGGTTTAATCACAGCACTTCAAGGCTAAAAAAGCCTTTGCTTCTCTTTTGACTAAACTCTTCAAGGCAAAATATCTCAATTATAGCTTAGGCTAGAAGAATCAGAACATGAGGGAGGAAGAGTGTGTCTATAGTCGGCTCTTGGGCTGCTGCGTGCACAGCCATACTCTGTGTCTTCTTTCTACTGGCACTGGAGCTTCACAGCAGGTGATCTGATTCCCATGGGGTGCTGTTTGAGTCTCACTCCAGGATCCTAGATCCTGTCATCTTGATGTCAGTTCTTGTTATGCAAGTTCTGCCTTGGCATTCTGAAGGGATGTGGAATGTAGGCCTTGTGCTGCAGAGAGTGAATTTCACTTCCACAGCACTCTGCGTGTTTCCTTTTTCTTTCTGTCAGATCAGCTGTTAGAGAGTTCAAATAAGGGTGAAGATAGGTAGTTATGTGGTTTTTGTTTTGTAGAATGCTTACTATGCTGCTTATGAGGAGGGAAAATCATGGTACCCAGGAACAGTCCCAGATCCTGAAATGGTCAAGATAACACAGGCACAGAAGGCTCTGAGCGATGTAAGTGGACTGATGTTTAGTTTTGTTTTCATGGTCTATCATATCCTGAAGACTTACAAATGCATCAAAGTCAACCTTTGGTAAGATGTCACCTCCAGGCTTTGCAGGAAGAGTATCTGGAGAGTTTGTCTACACTCTGTTAAGATGTTGCCAAAGGTGAGACTGACATGTTTATTTCTGTTAAAACAAATCTTAGTCATGTAAGTGATTAAAGTCACATAACAGTTCTATTGCCATCATACATTTATATATTTATGTAGTTGAGAAGCACTTCAACTGCTGACCAAACTGGGATGATCTGATCTAGCAGGCAGTGCTGTCTCTCTCAGGAGAGCAGAACTCGTGATGGCAAATGTGCCATATTTTCCATAGACCAGACTTTTCACTGACTGTATTTCCATGACTGATGAAAATAAATTCTGAATTATGACTGATTGTCTGTGTCCATACAATGGGTTAGTGACCCAGTCAACACAGACAATTAACAGTGGAAAACTGATATGAATGAGAAATGTTTTCTGTTACATATAGGAAATTGTTTTACCTAAACAACTTTTAAGTTCTTTATTCTGTTAACTTTAAATAAAGTGATACACACCTTTAGGGAGCAGGCATGAAAAGAGGAATCACATTAAACTACAGTGGGTTCTTCTGTAATAAACATATTCATCTTCTAGTTTCAATATACAGAAGAATATGAGCCACGAAGAGGCAAAGGCAGCTTCCCTGCTATGATCACTCCAGGTTATCAGGTTGCCAAGAGAGCCACCCAACTAAGCAGCAATGTAAGTCACAGGGGGTTTAATTATATTTTAGACTTTGGAATTTGGATAATCCTGGGTTCAGACCATTCACTTGATAAACAGTATAGTGAATATTTGTTGTACTGTTATAAAGTGAGAATATTTTAACGTAAGGCAGAAAACAGGGTTAATAAACTACTTGGCCTGAGAAGACAATCATATAGGATAAATGACAATGCACATATTTCCTGTGAAATGTAGCAACTTTTGCTGTAATTTATCACAACCTGAAAAAGATTGTGACTCACACTGAAATGTTAATTTAATTCATTACCTTTGCTTTCACATTATGGCTTTCTTAATCTAATTGTTTGCATTTGACATTTTTTGCTTTATTATTTGAAATCAAATAGCTGTAATATTGAAATTAATTAATATACAAGCTACTTTAAATTTATGCACAGAAAATTGCTTATTTATAAAAAGAGCAATTCACATGAAAAAGATAAGTAAAAATAAATCCCCCAAAAAATGATTTTAAAGTATTGCATTGTTTTCTGCAAATACTATATGCATTGTCATTGCAGTATGATCTTGGGACATTAATGACTATTCTTGTGATATTTTAATCAAATGTATGGCTCACATAAATCAAGTATCCTTTGAAAATTTGATTATCTGGGTCCATTTCTGTCTGCTTCTGGTATTCACTTTAAGGAGATTGGGCCTTAAATAGTAGGATAACTTGACTGTGCAGTGGAAAATGTCACAACTGCTGTTGTTCATTTTCTCTTGAAGCCTTCTGACAGGAAATACATTTTTGGTGCTTATTGTTTGTAATATGGATATGTATATTTTTCCTCTTCAGGTAGAATATAAGCGTGGACATGAAGAGAGAGTTTCAAAGTTCACCTCTGTTGTAGACACTCCAGATATACTTCATGCAAAGGCTGGAGCACAGCTTGCAAGTGATGTAAGTGAAACAAAGTAGATTGACCTGTTTTTCGCTCTTCAAGTGGTTCTTAGGGTATTTAAATATAATATTATATTATACTTAAAATTATAATATTATAATATTACTTAAAAATATGAACACAAAGAAAAGTGAAAAATTAAAGTTTTAAAGGCAGACTCATTTGCTCATTAAGTATTTAATGTTTCCAGTTACAAAGACCACATTCAGTTCGAGGCCATTTTAGGCTGTCAGAACTGAAGGTAGAGAACCAGTCTGTTCCATACCCAGCAAGTGGGTGCCATGCAAAATCAGGAAAGTAGCTGCCTGACTCGTATAAACTGAGCAGGCATCTTGCAGACGCCTTCAGTATTTTCTTTAAACGACTGCTTAGACCCTGAACGAGACAAAGAGGCCAAGCAGAAGATGTGTGATTGTGTAGTAAAAGATTCTCTTCAAATTGCAAAGATTCAGACTTCAGGGTTTATCTTCCTTTTGGCACATGACAGCCATTGAACGCCTGACTTTGCTATTTTAGAGATTGATTATGTGTGCAATTAAGATACATTTGATCGAATTGCTCCTGAACTGTCTTGAAATTTTACAGTTGAAACACACAGGAGACTTCGAGGAACGGAAGGGAAAAGGTAGCTTTCCTGCTATGATCACTCCAGCTTATCAAATAGCCAAGAGAGCCAATGAATTAGCCAGTGATGTAAGTGTTCAAAGCAAGGTCTCTTTTGGTAAAGAAAATATTAAATTGTCACACAAATTTTGAATTAAAACATTTACTGGCAGAAATTCCATGAGCATGTCATACTGATCTTTATTGGCTTTCTTTTCTTTCCAAACATGACAAAACAGCACCACCCCTGTACTTTTTAATGAGCACCATGAAGGACATCAGTATTGCTTCAAAATGTACAATTAATTGTCCTTTGTTATTGGAAACTGAAAGAAAAGCTCTTTTTGTTGGAGAAGAGAACATATGGAAGAACATAAAACTCAATGGAAGTGAATTTAAAACACTATTAAGAGTCATTGAAGGAAATAAGAGATCTGTAATTTTGAAGGCAAAAGCAGCTGACTCTAAAACAATTACATGTTTTAGTTTGCCTTTGATCTGTGGAAAACCCTTCATTTTTGTTAGCAAACACACATGGTGATTAAAGGGCAGCATCAGGTTACAGGCATTGTTTTGACTTCAGCAAATGTAGTGCAAATCTTGGTCTAAACTCGAAGACTGATTGCCTAAAATTCCCTCTATCACTGGGGAGATCAGCATCTTTCAGAAACAAACCCATTTATTGATGGGGTTCAGGTGACTTTGTGGTAAAAAAGTGCTCTGTGGTAACCATTAATTTGCATTACAATCAGTTTTATTTTTTTAAACTGCTGGAGCATCAGGGATTAGCCACTGTCAAGTGGGTGGTGCTGAACACGCTGAACTAATGATCTGGGTTAAAATAGCAAGTCCTGTGTTCCTAGTGCATTATTAAAAAGTACACCACTAGTTCTGCTTTTATATCTTCAAGTGACATATTTGACTTGTGCAGGTTGGTGGCAATGGGAGTTTTGACAATCCTTTATTGACAGCATGTGCATGTCATTGGTTGTGATTTATTGTGCAGCAACAGTCTACCAGACTAAACTCACCTGGATTATTCATTTCCTTTTTTTCTGTTAGGTAAAGTATCATCAAAGGTACGAGAAAGAGATCAAGGGAAAAGCCAGCCATACAGCTGGAACAGATGTTGCTTTTTCAAGAGAAAACGTAGATCAATATGGACAGGTATGCAGCATCCAAGAGATAGCCATGCTGGTGCTGATCATTACTGCAGCTGATTGCTCAAGGCTTTAGAAACTGGTGACACTTATTTTCACTTTGTTTTCCTGGGTGAGAAAACATGCTCTCAAGGGAAAGGATGGTGTGCAAACAGCACAGTGCTCCTAACGTGCAGCGTGTCTAGCATTGGCACTCAAAGATGTGACTACAAGGTGGCTGCACTGTCACTGCATGACCCTTATGGCAGGGACATTCCTAAAGACTGACCTTGGCAAATACTATCTGTGTGCATGTGTGCATTCTACTCTTCTGTTGTGGTGCTCTTACATACCACACTGAAATGTGTTTAGTTGTGGAAATATTCCCATTCCACGGATAAGGAAATTCAGTCAGGAAAAAAGCGAAAGGGTTGTGAAATGGTAGAAAGTTGGCATAGTTGGGTGTCTTTTCTCTGCTGGTATTTTTACAAATCTTAGTAGCTTTGCAGCTCTAAATCTGTGTGAAGAGCACTGAATCTCTTAGATACACAATCTCTTAGATTTCAGCTCTTCTACAAAAGGGGTATTGTAGGCCTGACAAGCTGTAGTTCTGTATTTGTGGAACCAAATAGGCATTAATTCTGTTTTGGTCAGTGCATTTGTTTTGCTTATGTTTCATTTTTAAGGGAATACAATTAGCTTTGTGGGGTCCCAAAATGCACCCAAAGTTCTATTCCAATTAAGTTAGGGAAATAGCACAGCTAAATAGAACTGAATGCAGCTTAAAGGAATTTGAAAGGAATTGAATAGTGTTCTTTTATAAAGAAAACTATGTAGTTAATCTTGAGGGTTTTTGTCCTGCTCCTCATTAGGTCCATATACTTCAGAGAAATGGAGGAACAGGGACTGTATTTCTCTAAAATCTTTGGTATTTTGCATTTCTTCACTTCTTCTGTCCAAATCTACATCTAGTATTCTGTGAAAAGCAAATCATCCTTGAAGAATATGAGTTTAGAATTGTAGCAGTGAAGCCTTCAATTAGTTTCTGTCTTTTGAACTGCTACAAGTTTTAATAGGAATAAACAAATAAAATGAATTTGAAAAAGCACTAATTACATTTCCAAGCATTAGAATGCTTCTGTTTTAGAATTAATTTAAGTTTTTTTTCTTTGAAAGTATCTTTGAAACTTCAGTTGCAGACTTCAAATTCAATTTGAGTTTTAATCTTTATAGATTGGATACTGATATTATTAGTCAAATAACACAGAGTCACTGAAATTAATGGATCTTTCTGAGTAAATTGTGACTTAACATGGGTAAAGGGATTAGATTTCTAACAGTTGAGATCGTCAACAGGGAGGTGAGTGTGCATCATACAGATATATATAGATATACATATATATATATATACATGCATATTTATATATATAACATGAGAAAATTTAAAGAATCTTATTGTAAAATTCCTGTACTGAACATCTGTTTTGTTCATGTTTAAAAGACTGAAGAGTGGCTAAAATAGTTTTCTGAAACATTGAATAAACACGCAATATTAGAAATTATATTAAAATGTATTTAAGAAAGTCAGAGGTGAAAGACAGGTTGGTCTGGAGAATTCAAACTCATTAATGATATTTTAAGAAACTAACTCAGCTGATTAATCAAATTGATTTTTTCTTTTTTGTTCCTGTTTATAGAATAATTTTATGCTATTTTAACTATGGCATCATATTGTTCACAAAGTTGTGGTGTGACCTATTTACAATGTGGCATCGATGGTACACAGGAAGACCTACAATGGATGGTTTTGCCTTGAGAACACACAAAAGAGATATCCCAGATATTTGTAGTCCTTCCTATCTGTGCTCTCCGTGGCATGCTTGACATGCATTCTATTCATGGCACATTGTATTTTCACTCAAATTGCCTCTTTACTGAGAGGGATTTATAAAATACTGCAGAGAAGACACATTTCACTATATCTCACTTGGTATTCTTGTTTGCACACCATATTCTCTCCAGATCTCACCATAGATGTCTTTGGATGGTTATTGTGCATTACCATTTAAAAAAAAGCTCCAGTATTTTGCTGTTAAACTATCAAAATGGCTTTTGAATTGTTAAATATTTACTCATAAACTTATTCATAGATAGACTTAAGGGTGTTACTTCCACAACAATTGGGGTTTTTTAAATCAGAAAAGTAGAATTTTGTGATTTTGTTCACTAAGGAGTTTACCATTTTGATATCTAGGTATCTCTGCTTCATTTATTAATTCCTCTTCAAAATACATCACTGCACAGGAGAAGTATTATTTTTGGTCAATTATGATGTGAAAAAAGACCGTGGAAAGATCTGTAACACCACAGTGTCAGGCTGACCCTATGTTAAACCTGTTTACTTTAAGCAAGTCTCCTGGCTGCCCAAACCATCAGCCATTTTTATAATATTCCAGGGAAACATGTATCGATAAAGAGAGGGCAAGCAGATACCTCTGTAAGAAATGAGGTGAGATCAGAAGGTTGTATATCATTGTACACTTGGATGCTATCTTGACCACAGCTAATATCTATCTAAATTTCTCTTGGAATGCAGCACAGTTTCACAGTTTCACAGGCATAGGTAATTTAACAGGTCAATTTATTCTTATATTTTGGTCATTTTTTTCATTGAAACAAAAAAAAAATCATTGAAGTCATGAGCCTTCCTACTGTGGGGCTTTGTAAAATAACCCATGGCCCCACCTGCTCATGTGTGGTGAATAAACACTGAATTTTCTTCAGGGATATATGGACGAGTTTGAGGAACGAAGAGGGAAAGGAAGTTTTCCTGCTATGATCACTCCAGCTTATCAAAATGCCAAGAAAGCAAATGAATTGGCAAGTGATGTAAGTATGAAACCTGAATCAATACAATTCATAAACAATTAAAAACAGCAGTTTGTCAGAGCAGTGCCTGGGAGGAGAATGCTAAAATTGCACTTGAGAAGTAAACAAAAGTGACATTTTGCTGCGTTGCTGGGAACTGGATGGCTCAGGGGATTAATAATATCCATTAATAGAAGGGGACACAGCTCCAACTTGCATGAGGGAGGAGATGGATGCAGCAGCTAATGGGGATCCCTACTGTTAGGTTAACCCTCCTGGCAAATCTGCACCTGTATTATTAATGAAACCTTCAGCTGCCTTAATCATCCCGTGGACTACTGTGGTATTCCCAGTAGTGAATAAATGGAGGATGAATGAACTGTACTGGTTTTGATATTTTGATGTATCATGCCTCTAGCACAAAGCAAGTCATATGGAGGAAAAGACACATAGAGTATGACGCTGTCACTTCACAAAAATGAGCTTATTTTGGGGCTGGGGATTTTTGGGTTTGGGTGGTAAACTAAAGAATTGGCAAAGAGGTGGTGGTGTGTGATTCCTGCCTCCAGCCCATCCATTAGAGAACCTCCTATTTGAGGAGACCGCTCCTGGCAGTGACAAGAAATGGGTCAGTCTGTAGGTCAGTGCCCTGGGGCTGCTCTGAAGGGTTCCTGTGAGTGACAACCTTTGTAGTGTGGACACCTGTCCCCGATGGGGCTATCCGAGCTGATGAGCTCAGTCTGTCTTCTGGGGAGCTAACAGATGGTTGAGTCTTTCAGCTTGTATTAGCCTGGACTAGACATGAGAAGTAAACTGGAGTGAAAGGATCAGTCATGTTCTGTTACCTGAGCTTATCACAGAGAAAATATAAAAAACCTCAAATCCTCTGTGACCAATCCCAGTTTAGTGACAAACTCAGTGATCCCCTGTTTAAACATGAACTATTTAACCTTTCCAGATAAAGAACACAGTTTCATAGGTTTTGAAAATGCTAATGGTCAGTAATTTACTTATTAATTTATAATACCTAGAGTAAAGAAGAGGATTAGTTCATGGCAGTAACATTTGCACACTACAGCAATCTGCCTTATCATTTTAATCAATCTGCCTTATCATTTTAAATTCTGAGGAATTGTGTGTAGAATTGGAAAATAAAAAAAAACCCAAACACTTTGCATTTCAGTTCATGTAAAATAATTTCTTTTGTACAGTATCTTACTGGTTTTTGAACATGTATAATACAAGCATCTTTCTGTATACAAGAAATATTTAAACATATTCCCAACAGGGGTTTTGCTGGACAAAGTTTGGCAAAAGGCCAGTGTAAGTATTATCTCTCTTTAGCCATCCAAGCCAAATTTATGTCAATAACCTGATGTCTAAATTAAATTTAGAAATCCCTTATTTCAATCTTGCTTGGTAGAGAAATATAATTCCCTTAAACACACTGAAAGTACAAAAAGATACAAGTTTAAAAAGAAGCTGGTTTCTACAAAAGGAAAATTTGCAGAAGACTTGATGACTATCTGTAATTCTCTGATTAAAATTAAATTCCTGAGGATTAACTTCAGTAACAGAAGAGCACACAAACTCCAAGCAGTCACCAGCCAAGAATCTGCTACTAATCTGTTCAAGCTATGAACAAAAACCAGTGCTGTTCCATCTATGTCAAAAATGGATAAAATAACGCTGTCTAGTAAAATGTTTTGAGAGGGGCTGTGAAGGGTTATATTTGGGTTACTCAAGGAAGTAAATACTCACAGTGTTTCAACTTGGCAAGTTCCATTTACTTATTAAACAGGGAAGCCCAGGGACGATATTATCCTGACTTATGAAGCCAGCCTAAATAGTAATGATGAAGTATGCACATCAAATTATAGTAATGATGAAGATGTGCACATCTATTTTATTATTCTCCCCACTCCTTTTCAGATAAAATACAAGAAAGATCTTTCCAAGATGAAAGGTGCAGCTCACTTTCACTCCCTAACAGCTGAAGACAACTTGGTCCTGAAACGAGCCCAAAGTGTTAACAAGCTTGTCAGTGAGGTAAGGGCTTGAATCGATCTCTTAACAAGTTTGGGAGCAGCTCATACAAACATTTGTGTTTGATGAGTAAGGACTGCAAGGAAAAAAAAAAGATGTTGTTCTTACTGCACTGTACATAACAAAAATCATCCGTGTGTAGCACTGTAACTGGAGAGAAAAGATCAAGAACAGATCTTCAGGTGCTGTGTTCTGGCCCTTCCAATCATCTGTGTGAAAGTGTGGGAAATTAATCCCAGGACAGTGATTCTAGTTCTGGCCACATGAAGAATAGAAATCTGAAAAAAACCCACCCCAAACTTGAACTGTGCTTTTAATATAGTATTAAGATATAGTCACAATTGCTTTAGGATGAATTGGGTGTGTACCTTAGAATGTCTCAAAGGTTATTCTAATAATCAAAAAATAACAGGAACAGAGCCAAAATTTGTACCATCCTGGTTATGCAGATTTCTATTTTCTTCTATTATGTGAAAGACTGCTAGTCACTGATAATTGATTCTTTTTCTGCTTGGCAAGGGAAGATTGCTTGAGAATTCTCAGTAGATTCTGAATTATTAATTTATTTATAGTGTCATATCAGCTATGAAACTATTAATAAATGTGAGTTTTTTAGAACTTCCCCATGGCAGTTTAAAAACTTATCCTCTTGAGACGTCAAAGTATAAAACCTTCAATAATGAAAAACCCCTGGAAGAAGGGCTGGAAGGGGCCTCCTGGGCCAATGATTCCTGGTTCCTGCTGGTTCAACACAACATCATATAATCCTCCTATTCCAATTTCTAGCCTACATTTATTCCTGTCCACTTTATTACCACTGTGTTTTGTGCTAGCGTTGCCCTTTAGTTTAAAAAGTTCTTCTCCCTGCATGGTTACTTTTTTGAGAGGTTTAAAACTATATAAGTTTCTTCTCTCTGCCTTTGATTTCCTCGACTAAGTAAGCTGAGTTCTTCTCCTCTCTCAGTCTTTCACAGCAGCTGTTACAGGCTGAGTAAATGTACCTTAAACAGGAATGACTGTAAGAGTACAAAAACTATTGCTGAGGTCCTGCTGGAACCTGGTATATAGCAATTTGTCCGTGTTCATTTGCTCCACACTCACCTTAGAATTCCTTTGTATATCATTGTTTTTGTTAATTTTCCTCCTGTCGCTGTCTCATATACTTTGCTGAGGATGAAATTGTGTTTATTTTGCTTATAAAATGAGACTGAGAACTGAATAATCTCTTCATATTAATTTTCATCATATGCCATCTGAGGAAAACCATATATCAAAATCTCTGGACAGTGGGTCTGACCAATCAAAAAACAGCCTTCCTGAAAAAAGTGTGTGAAGGAACTTGATAGAGCAGATGAAGGTTTTACCATAGCTTCCCATTGTGCATTTTTGTCACTAAGGTGGAGTACAAGAAGGATCTTGGAAACAACAAAGGCTACAGCATGAACTACTGTGACACTCCACAATTCAAGAATGTGAGCAAGATCTCAAAATTCACCAGTGATGTAAGTTTTGAGTACCTCATGTGTGGCTTGCTTGCCCTGGTAGCTGCTGGAATCCCAGGTCAACTGTGTGTGTGTTTCAGATACAGGTGTGCTGGGAATGTGAATATAACTGGTTTTAGCCTGTGTCTGTACAACACCTATCCTGATGTACAGCTGGGGCTCATTTCATATAGGATTATGAAAAGAACTGTTACGGTATTTGGAAGAGAGGTTACTAACCATGGACTGCTGATCTAGAGAAGTAGCAGTCTGTTGTTACTCTTATCTGTCATAACTATTACTTATTTCATTGTGTATGTCCTTTTCCTGACTGGACAGTTAGGCAGAAGATAATTCACCAGACTTCATGCCAGAGAGGAACATAATTCTTGTGTGAAAATAATCAGTGTTAATAATTATACCACTTGTATCTCATGAAATAGAATTTTGTTTCATACTGCCTCTTATCATTCTCTGAAATCCCAGATGAGTAAATATTTTTCCATACAGTTGAGATGGTAGAATGATCATTTTTTCTTGTCAAATCCCTCACCTCTGGGATTGGTGAAAGATGCACCAAAACAACCCAATTTTGTTCATTTGTTAATGCACAAATATTGTCTCCCTGGAACTTTGTTTGAGGATGCGTTTCTGATGAAATAGTATGCAGCAATAGAACACAGAGGTATCTTCTTTATATGGCATTTGGGTGATATGAAGAACATTAATATAACTTCTTTAAAACAGGAAACTCACAGAGGGTTTTAGCTTTAATTGTTAAAAGTACCATGGCTGTTGTGGACGGATGAGTTCCTGTACTGCAACAACAGTAGTAGACCACAGCTGTAACAATTTGTCTCCCTGCTGTAAAATACAGAAACTCTGAAAAGCTGAAACTCTTCAGTAGAAAAGTTGAATATGTTTTCTGAGAGTATTTCATTTTTTTTTTTGGTACAGCTTAAATACAAAGAAACCTACCAGAATGAAATGAAGGGTCACTATGTGGGTATTGGCATGGACAAGAGGATGCTCCATGCCATGAAAGTTGGCAGCTTGGCAAGCAATGTGAGTCCCTTTTAATCACTCTTGTACGGTTGTTGCCTCCTTGTCTTTCAGTTTTTCCAGAATTAAGTTGATAGAAAACTTTACATCGTACTGTACTGGGTATCTGATAGATAGATAGATATGTTGAGAAGAGGGGAAATTCTGGAAAGCCTTTTGTACTGTTTTATAGCTCACTGCGTGAAGAAGTTAAAATAAGAAATTCCAGTGATCTGGCAACATACTGAGGTCCTTCAGTTTTCTTTGACATCAGTAGGATGCTGAAGGTTGTTTGCCACCACCTCCAGGGTCAGACCTTTGCTGGAAAAAACAGTCTTTAATGAAGATTTCTGGATTCCAATTTAATTTACTGGGTTAGTCAAGAAGCTATTTCATTACATACCATTCCTTCAGGTACATTATTTACAAATCTGTAAGAAGCTTGAGAACTAAGCAGAAAGATAAAAGAGATGTGTCATAGGTGGAAGTTAAGTTAATGCTCCCACTGTTGGCATTGGATTAATTGAGAAGCTGAAAAAGAATCAATTAGTGGCTAAACTATGCAAATAATTTCATTTTCTTTGTCACTCATGACATTGAACTTACTTTGTTTCTTGCATTTAATATTAATATTATTGTTTCTCCTTTCCTCTTGACTGATAATTATTCAAACAAATGACAGCTGAAAAAAAAAGGAATGATTTTTTTTTTGTTCTCCTTATGTTTCAGATAGCCTATAAGTCTGATTACAAACATGACGGTGTTGACTACAATTACCCAGCTACTCTCACTCCTTCATACCAGACAACAAGGAAGTTGGTCCCTTTGAAAGATGTAAATAATTTTATGTTGTTTTTTTCCCCCTATGGCTTGCATAGCTCATCGTCTCTCTGTAGGAGAGATTGTGATAGATTGCATGTGTCAAATGATGATTTAATGATTGGAGCAAACAGCCAGTGTTAACAAAATTAAAGCAAGAAAAGTGCACTGTCAAGAGGTCAGAGCAGTAGAAAGAGGTGCCATCTCCTGTTGTTGGCTCCAGTTCAGCACAGATTGTAGAGAGATGTGAAATCAGTGACTTCTGCCCTATCCCAGCTCTGTGCTGCAAAAGTCCTGGGGCAGCTTCAACAGCAGCATCAAGCACTGAGGGAACCGAAGGGAGACCAAAGCAGCCCTCTCATCCCTCATGGATTCCCTGAGGATAGGTGTTCCCTTTGAAGGGGATCTGATCGATCACATAACTTTTCTCCAGCCCGTGGTCTGTGCCAAAGAGCTGTCCTCTGTCCTGGGCTTGAGTTACTGATGGAGCAATGTCAGGAGCTGCTGTGGGTCCTTTCAGATAAATGGAGGATGGCAGACTGTACAGCTTATTATACTTTCATCTCTCACAAGCCTTAAAAACTGATCTCACCTACCACTGGCAACTTCACTTGTGCCTTATTTAGGAGCACAGTGACCAGGCATGGCTTATAAAATCAACAGGGAGAGAGAAGCAGCTCTGCAGGGTGTTTCTGACTAGCTAAGGTGTAGATACCCTGTCTTTACATTGGAATTGCAATAAACCAGGTGCAACATGCCTTAGAGAGGTCATCAACATTATGTGAGATTTATCTGGGCCTAAACACCCTTTCCAAGAAAAAGATGGTAGCATGAAGGGCTAGAATTGAGAACCCTGATGTTTTTGATGAAATACTGGATATACTTCAACTCTGAGATGAACTATTGCCTCTACAACAGTAATTTCAGTTTTGCCTTTGTAAAAGCTGAAACCAGTAAAATTCACTGTTTGGTTGCTTACTGTGTGAGAGAGCTGTGTTTTTAAAGAGTTCAAGGAAAGCATGAATTCATGTCCAAAATGTAAAAAACATTTCAGCAATTCCAGTGACTCTACAGTTCATAGTCAGCATCAGGATTTGAAACACACAATTCCACTGGCCACAGAGACTCAGTTGCAACAGTCCTGATCTAGGATTTTGAATTAGTCCCAGGACTTATCTGCTCCCATATAACAACTTATTCTGAACTCTTTTAGGAATACAACTCTCTCTCATACACTAAGCAATCATAAGTAGCAATAAATACAGAGTTTCTGTTAGAAAGAAAGGATCTCTTTCCATGGAACTAAAATTCTCCCTGTCTCTGAGGAAGCAAATACACTGTTTTAAATACCTTGATCACTTTGGACCTGTGAGATAATTCAGGTCTTTTTTCCTAGCTTTTTTCATTCTGGCAGGATGAGCAAGTTTATGTGAGGATACCTGAGATAAGAAGGATTGCACTGAAATAATTTCAGTAACTCAATCTAGAAATACGCTCCACTTTACTGCAAAGAAGGTTCTTAAGAAAATAGTTTTAAGCAATGTGATTTGCAATGCTTGCAAAATGGTGATTAACTACCGTGAATGTTGATGAAGGCCTGCAGAGAATCATAATTGTGTTCTGTAGTATAACATTGAGTTCTTTTGCAGCAACAGGTTTGAAAGGAATCTTCACTATGATTTTTTTTATCATGCATAATTTGTGGCTTTAACGTATTTATTTTATAACTTATTGTTGTTGCTGCCATATTAATGAGTTAGTAGTTTAGTGGGCTCCAGTCCTCTTGATGGCTGGCATTAAAATTACTCTTTTTGTACTAAGTGCATATTTTTCTTTTTTCATCATCCAAGCAAAACTGACCACACAGGGAAATTCAGTGATTAATTATTACATTAAAACCCAGTAAAGACAAAATATATGAGAGTTCATTTGCTTCCTTTACTAACTTTTTTTTTGTGGTGTTCTTTAAATTTTATCTTAAATTAGGTAAACTACAGGCAAAGCATAGACAAGCTGAAGTACAGCTCTGTTGCCAGCACTCCACAAATTGCTCAAGCCAAAATAAATGCGCAGCAGCTCAGTGATGTAAGTTCTGCCATCATTAGCCACTGTTGTTTATTAGAATTCTGAGATTATCTCATTTAATAGCATTTGTAGCCTTACATGTTTTTATCCTTGATAGTTCTTTAGCAGATTTAGAGTCAAAACAAGCATATGTACTGAATGAAATAATTTTCAAAATTGTGGCAAGCATACTAGTAGATCTAGTATTTGTCTCCACTTTTAATATTTGTGTCAGTGTGCTGTTTTAGGAAATTATTTTCTGTGTATTTATTAAGGCAAGGTTTTAAATATCTTTTGTACTTAATCAGTGGCTCTTTTATTTATAGAATAAATTTCTACTTCCTAATGCTTAAGTAAAAGTTAGCCTTATTGCCTTCATACTGACATCCCAAATTCCTACAAGTGTATCTATAATGTATGGCATGAAAAACCTGAAATTTAACAGCAGTCAAGCAGTCTAGTGGTTATATTTTCAATAAGTTAAAAGTAACTGAGTTTCTTGCTGACATTTTCAATATATGCAGTTGAGCTACCGAGCCCAGTATGAGAAGACAAAAACAAATTACACTCTACCTCAGGATGTGCCTCAGTTTGTGAAAGCAAAAGCCAATGCTGAGTTATACAGTGAGGTAAGTCAAGCCTTGTGGAAATGATGGCATTCATGATGCTGTTAATAGACAGAAATTTATATAAAGATGATGTCACTGTTTCTGGAAGCATTTAGCATTTATCATTTGACTGTGTACTAAACAACATGAAATATGGTGCCCAGAATAGACAGAGATCCAATTTCAAGGACAGTGAAACCTCTAGACCTTTTTTTTTCTCAAGATATTTTCAGATGATTTGAATTTCTTTAAATCAGTAAGTCAGTATTCACTCCACAAAACTAACTGCTTCTGAGGTGATATTTGTATGAAGAACCAATATTTGCACCGTTCTAATAATTCAAAGTCCACTGAAGTCAATGGAAAGAAATCGACTTCAGCAAACTTGGATCAAGCCCACTGTTGCTCCATTCATAATTCCTGACAATATATATTGATTGACTTTGTATGTTAAAATTGCATGCTTCCAGGAAAAGCTGAATTTCTATTTGACTTTTAAGTTATTTTCAGGCCTCCATTGTCATAGATAATTTTGAGGGAAAAAACCCGAAACAAATAAGTGCAAAATGAGAAAAAAACCTCTAGAAATTACTGGTGTGACTTATTTTTTGACCAGTTTCGTACTTTTTCATGGTTGTGAGCTGGCATTACCAGAATGCTTTTGTATCTTGTGTTCTTCCCCTAAGTTGTTTTGAGTTGCATTGGTGCAATGCTGTGGAGGAACATTCTTTGCGACTCTATGGTGTTGGGATTCATGTGCATTGTTAGACACTGATAAAATATAAACATGCAAAAACTCAAATCCAGAAACTGGGCCTTCCTGAAAACCTTCTGCCTTCATTAGGTGCATGCATAGCATGAATGAAGGCATACTTGGTCTTGCTTTAATGGAATTTCCAGTGGAATCTTGAAAAAGAGCTTAAGAAACTACTGCTTTAAATTCCACTAGCTTTCAGAAGTTAAGCACGTTATTCTCACGCATTTCATCTGTGTTTGGGAGGTGGGGTGGCTCATGAGAGGGCTTTTGAAGACAATCTGGTCATAAGGGCTGCTTCACTGACCTGTGCTTCACATTGCGGGGTGGTCTCAGAGCACACGAGCTGGATTCCTCTTGAATGCTCTCCAGCAGCTCATGTAAAGAACTGCAGCCTCAAATTTCGGTGCAACTTGACTGGTTATAGTTTGGGGGTGGGAAGGAAAAATCCTGAAATGAGTGGTGTGATGTCTGGTTCTTAGCACCAGCTGTTCTGCCTATAGATCAGCTCCTATAGATCTGTACTATTTATGTAAGTAGACATAACCAGAGGCACTTTTGAGAAACCCTCCCTCCTCCACATCTGTCTGAGAATTATTAGTGGGTGTTCTGGGACATTAAGTGCCTGCGAACTCCAAGAATAAAATTTTCTCTCAATTCTAGGCAATTAATTAGCTCAAAATGACAATGGACTGTGAGCTAAGAAGGTCCCAGTTTGTGGACTGAGCATATTTATACTTCTGCTTTTCTCTGAGTAATTTCCATGCTTGTTTGAAAATCCTATGTGTTTATGTGTTGATGACATGTTGCTGTCTTTCTCAGATTAAATACAAAGAAGGCTGGGAGAAGAGTAAGGGCCGGGGCTTTGAAATGAAACTTGATTCTCTGCCTTTACTTGCTGCCAAAGCTTCGAGGGATCTTGCCAGTGATGTATGTTACTTTTAGTTACCTGGGAATTATTCTTTGTATGAGTAGGTATAGCACAGGGCAATAAAGCTGAGCTTGCTTCATCTGGATTTTTAAGTCCTGCATTTGGCTGTCCATCTTTCTCAATGGCTATTGAACACTTGGAGACTTTCTCAGATTCTGCTGTGAAATTTCACTCTTCAAACAATATTTTTCTTAAAATCGTGTGTACGGAGTGAAGCAAAATCTGCACAATAAACCCATAGTGAAATTCAGTGTTTTGAATTGTTTATAGCCTCAAAAATGGTGTTATCATCTACTACAGAGGGAATGCATATTTCTCTAGTCTGCTTCCTTAACATAAACATATGTATATAAAAAAAATCCAAACATAATCTTTTAAAATAAGTTATATCAAGATTTTTAACTCGTGGAGAGGCAGAAAATGGAGACAGGTTTTCTGTGGCTGGAAAGTGTTCAGCAATGATGAGGATTCTGAAATCCTGCCTCATTAAGAAAATCAGATCTTGAATTCCTTGCTTCAATTGATTTCTTATCTTTGCCTCTAAGAACAAGATAATTTAGTTAATCAGAAGAATTAAATTTTGTAAGCATATTCACCTCAGAGGGGTAAGCTTTACAAAATTAGGTTAAAGACCTCATAAATGAGACTGACCTTGCATCTTTGGAATTGCTGAGAAAATCTGGGAAATTTGAAGTGAAAATGAGAGAATCAGACTAAGCTCTTCTAAATTTTGACGATCCAAATCACCAGTGAAAATCATATTTCTTATCTCATGGGTAATTGGGAATACTCTTAGATTTATACTAATTTTTTTTTTACAGATTAAATATAAAGAAGAATATGAAAAAACAAAAGGAAAAGCAACTGGAACCAAAGATTCAAGACTTTTGCACTCTCTGAAGGTGGCCAAGATGAGTAGTGAGGTAAATTATTTCTCTTACTCGAAAGGTGTTTTTCATAATTAGGAAACTTTCACCAACACTATGCAATTGACGACTGTTACTGCTCTCACTGTAAGAAATTCTTGGAAGCATTTAACAAAATTGGTTTCCTTCCTCCATCTATTAATCTCCAATGATTACACAGCAGGGGATTTTGGGGAATGCTGTCCTTATTTTGGGGCAGGGAAAAACACATCCTATTAAAACCTCAGTATGAATAAAATATCATCATATTAAAACCTCAATGCAAACATTTCTACACAGAACTTTGAAGTCTGTAAAGGTATGTTTAAAAGTAAGGTGCACTTTAATAGAGAAAATGTCTCTTGGACCTGGAAAATTCACACTGGCATTTGTTTTGTCCCTTATAGGACCTGATTTCTACATGTGTTTGGGGGTTTTTTTGCCTAATCTGCATAAAGACTCAAACAAGAGGGGTGATTTAAAATAGCTTTGCAATATCTGATACAGACAATCTGTTTTCATTGCTTCTCTTTCTAGATTGCCTACAAAAAAGGTTTTGAGGAGAGCAAGGCCCATTTCCATCTGCCCATGGATATGATAAACCTGAGGCATGCTAAGAAGGCTCAGGCCCTTGCTAGTGACTTGGATTACAGGACGAGACTCCATGAGTACACTGTGCTTCCAGAAGATATGAAGACCAAGTGGGCAAAGAAGGCCTATGATCTCCAGAGTGATGTAAGATGACATACAGCCAGCTTAACTCTTAAAAACGGTACAAGAGATTATAGCATTTTCCATTTGATCTTAATTCCTGTTTCGTGTGAACACTGATTGCACTATCGCTTTTTAAAATGTCTCTGCAATGGCTTTGAGACTGGAAAGGGTGCATATGTTCACTTACAAACATTATACTTGTGTTCCCCATGCCAATAAATGTAATTTTCCCCTGCAGCTCCAATACAGGGCAGATCTGACATGGATGAAAGGAGCTGGGTGCATCACAGAAGGAAGTCTTAATATACAGCAAGCCAAAAAGGCAGGAGATTTAGTCAGTGAGGTAAGCAAAGTACTCAGGCTTCTGTCTGTTGTTTGTTCAAAGGTTTATCCATGATTATTCCATTATATTATGTGCAATAGGTAAGGAATTCCTAACAAGAAATGTCTGAGAAATGGAAAAACTGATGGGCATAGTTTAGCTATTTTATAGTTTAGAAGATCCTGGGTTAGAGATTAAAATGACGTTTTCCCTTTATATAATTATCAAAATAATCTGTGAGGTAGAAAGCCTCATAGTTGTGGGGATCTTCTACCTCTTTTCATTGGCCTGCCCATTTTGCAGAGCAGCACTGAATTTCCATTGAGTTTCATGTTCTACATGAAGTACAGAGAGGCTTTCAGGAGCAGTATTGAAAAATTAGATGTTAGCCATGTTTGAAAATTTCCTTGCTCTTTGGCAAGTAGGGGCTGTGACTTTACTGTCAGCAGCTTCAGCTTTTCTTGCTTTTCATTGCTTTTGCTTTATTAATTCATGGCTTTGCACTGCCATTAACCTTATGGAAGTAAACTTCCTTAGCTTCTTAACTATGGTTGAGCAGTCTCACTAGTGCTAGGAAAACGGGAGAACAGAGAGAAGAATCAATTAGGGGAAGTTTGACACGAAGGATAAAATCCCACTTAGTTCTGGAAGGTGTAACAGAAGTCAGTTAGTTACTGGTGATCAGACTCTGACACCTTGGGTCTCTGACATCCTCTCACTACTTCCACAAGGGGGAAAAAAATACATTTTAGAAACAAAAGAAGAGCAGCTACCTCAGATCTGGTTCCTTGCTAGGGATAGACTGACATCTGCTTCTGGGATGTGCTGTAGTAATAATCATTTCCACAAATATATAATCCATAATGATCTGCCTTTGCATTCCAGTGCTGCGCAAGGCCACGAGACAGCTGACAGTCACTTAAACTGGAGACTGGTGGATATTATTTTAGAGATCTCTGTTGCCATACAAAACCTGGTGTTTTGTCATTTCTTTGCAGGATGTCACTACATTGTGTTCCATGCAATGTGACAAAACATGCTGTTTTTAATCTGCCTCCCTCCCTTCCAGGTTTCTAAAATAAAGAGATGAGCACCTCTTTGAAGTGCTGCATGCTTTTTTAACTTCTATTTTGTGTTCCCCTAGCAGAGACACAGTGTAAACTGATCTGTTCACCCATCAGTTCAAACAGAAGGATTTCTCTCCTGAAATGCTAAATAATAAAAAAAGTGCATTTACACCCTTTCTAGGTGGAATGCCCCACTTCATGACTGACTGGTGGAAGAATTCAATTAAAGTATACAAGAAGCGTTTGCTTGGTCTCTCCTGTCACACTGTGGTCTTGAAACAGAGTCCTGCATTTCCTTGTACTATCTCAAAGAAAGAAAGGATGCTTAGCTCGCTCTCAAATGAGTGGTGCAAAAGGCTGAGGCAAAGACATTAATTCAAAACAGGCTTGTTCTAAAGCCTGATGAAGTCAATTAAAGTTTTCCATTCACTTCAGTGTGTTTCAGACGTAAAACAAAACATAAAATATAATGAAACTATGGACAGTCTTATTTACCAAGCAAAAAATATTAGTTTCTGTGCATTTTTCTATTCAAATGGATTTTATATAAGTACTGGCACCAGAGGACAAATAAAGAACATTATTTTTTCCCATATCTGAGATTTGAGCCTTGTGGAGGCTTCTCATAGCTGTTCATCCTAGAAAGGCTTGATTGCAGTGTCTATGCTGAGGTCTGCTTTGAAAAGAGGAAGATTTTGAGAGGATGGGGAAGATTTTGGATTCAAGTTACTTTCACGACTGAAATTGCTCACTCAAATTTAATTGTCATCTTAATAATTTAAAAATATCTCAGTAACATATATTCATATGTTATGCTTAAGAAGTCTCTTGCAAGAAAATGAGATATTAACACTGACTCTGTGGCTTATCAGCTGTCTTGGGTCCTGACTTAAGTAACACCCAGGTTGTGAACACCACTCACTGGATGGCGTGCAACCTAGGTCCTATAAGATATGTAGATAGTACATCTGGCACTAAAGATATCCATGCCTGCAATGTCAGCAACAGTGCCTTTGGCACACACTTGCACTGCCCTCCTCACCTCAAAATACCAGCAGTGGGTACTACTTGGAGGCTTATTTTGTTGACACCCATGCTAAAACTACCTTGGGAATTTAAAGGACGCTTTTGGCTCTATCACTCATGTATTTCTTAAAAGTGATACATTTTTGGGGGAGGGCAAGTACTGTAGAAAATTTTATGTAACTTGATTTAATTTGCTGTAGACAAAGTACAGGCAGAAGGCTGATGCTCTGAAGTTCACCAGTGTGGCTGACAGTTCTCAGATCAAGCATGCCAAGAAAAGCCAGGAGCTTCAAAGTGATGTGAGTCCTTGATTGAATTTGTCTCTTTGCAAGTAGCTTAGCTGTGATGTGGTCATTCCTGACATATGTACACAGGTGTGATGGTGAGAGAGCCCCCAGTCGTGAAACCTTTCAATATATAAAATTTCTTCAGATTCATTCTAAGGGGTTTAATTTGTTTATTTGATTAATTCTCTCCTTGAATTCTTTGAACTAGAACAACAGCCACAAAAATCAAACACCGTTGGGAATGGGCTCCTGACTTGTTACTTCTCTTTTGTGTGCTGGGCAAGCTGCCTGTGTGTGCTGAAATCAGAATAGAAACCACAGATTTAGAGCTTTATAGGAGGGATTTCCTTTGCTGTGGGATGTAAGAAATGTAGCACTTCGTGAAATGGAGAATATTTTCATAGTTTTTCAACAGCTCCTCCAAGAATGTAGTGGGCTAAAATAGAGCAATTCATTTCTCTGCTGTTGGAGCCTTGGGATATAAAATGGTTGTGATTGCTACTTGGGTCGTAGAAGGTCCTTGATGTTTTCATTCAAGTTTGGAATGTTAGTCCTCACTGGAGTATTGTGTCAGCAATTACATTTAGGTCACAAATGTCTGCAGATTCAATTGCTTAGTGTTCTTCATTTCATGCCCAGAATTCTCCATTTCTATGTCCTATTAAAGACTTTTGTTCTACCCAAGAAGTAGCTGCAGTTTAACATTGGGTGAAATATGTTCTTGCATGAATTTTTATAGAGTATTAATTGCTGTCAGCTTTATAGCTAACTTTGGGAAAGAGAATTAAAGTATCCTGATATGTGTGTTGCTCCACAGCTTCCTTGAAATTTAAGCTTGAGTAGTTTGGTCAACCTGATTCTGTAGGTCAGTTTTAAAATCCGTATTTAACCAAGAAAATCAAGATGCTAAAGAATAACTCCCCAAATAAGTTAACTCTAATAAATCCTTGAATATTTGGGGTGTTTTAACCATTATTCCTTCAACATTAAATTCAGACTACTGCTTTTATTGACCATGCTTTTCTTCCTGTGGATAGGTTGCCTACAGGTCGGGGAAAGAGCAGTTTCTTCATCAGTACACCATCAGCAAAGATGACCCTGTCTTCATGCTGGCCAAAGCAAATGCTGCCAATATCAGTGAGGTACTGTGTGATTCCCTCACTCCTGTGAATAGTTACAGCTGCTGTTGAAATACTTGTTCTGAAGGTAACAGTTATGTTCTTCCTTTGAGAAGGTCCTCATGTTTTAGATGTCAAAACTTGAAATTTAATTACCTGCTCCTAATAAATAGTAGTCATAGCTGCTGTTCTGAAGACTTGCCACTTTTAGAGTTTGAAGCTGTGAATTTTTCACAGGTGAGTGGCACACAGGCAGTTTCACTGCAACCAGTGAGATATTGGGGTTGCAGTAACCACAATATCCACAGTTACAGGATGTAAGGGAAGACACCAGAATCTGATCCGTAGCCATATGGTTTCTGGGCATGGAGTGTAGGAGGGACTCGTTACTTGAGAGCTTTCACTGTGACTGTAGAACAAATAGAATGGATTGATAGTAATAAAGAAACTGTGTTGTTGTCATCTCTTTAGAAACTCTACAGGAGTAGCTGGGAGAAGCAGAGGGAAAAAGGATTTGTGCTTCGTCTGGATGCTTTGTCATTCTTGACAGCTAAGGCAAAGAGGGATCTGGCAAGTGATGTGAGTATGGACTCCATCAGCCTTCTTTATTCTTAGGACAGCTGACAGCCCTGGTTGATGCTAGTGTTGGGGATGTGTCACATATGTCTCAGTGCCCTGAGCCACCCTCACTCGATTTATGCTAGGAAGTGGTGGAGGACTTGTCTGGGTGATTGGCATTCTGTAATTAGTCAGAAGGTTTGCTCTGAGCAATTCAGAGCTTCTCCCCACATGCTGGCTGTGTTTTCCTGTTCTTATTTTGACCTGAGGGTGAATTTTAGAACTCAAAATGAAGTGGAAATCTCCTGTGAAACATCATAACTTAATACATCTATGCCTGGCCAGAAAATTCCTGGAAGAACCTTCTGACCTCAGTGCCTGAAGAATGTTGTTTTTCCTAGAGAGGACCAAAAAGAAAATATTTCTTACAGGTTTTTGTGAACATATCGTTGCCAAGAAAGGGCTTATTCTTTATAAACACTAATTTCTAAAACATTCCATTTCTCTTTTGCAAATGATCTTCTTACTTGCTTATATCGAGGACCCAGCATGTCACAACACTGACAGACCATTGCTTTACTACCAGTAGAGCTGTCAGTTTGGCAGCTTAGGTCATTTTCTCTTGGTCTATTTGTTTTCTTCACAGGTTAAATATAAGGAAGGTTATGAGAAGATGAAGGGTAAGCTCATTGGAGTAAAAGCTGTGGAGGAAGATTCGCAGATGGCTCATTCCCTGCAAATGTCCAAGCTGCAGAGTGATCTGGAGTACAAGAAGGCCTTTGAGGGCACAAAGAGCCAGTTCCAGATCCCCATGGATATGGTTAACCTTGTCCATGCCAAAAAGGCTCAAAATTTGGCCACAGATATAGGATACAAGACTTCTCTCCACCAGTACACAGCTCTGCCTACTGACAGGAAAGTGGCCTGGGCCAAGTGGGCCTATGGATTGCAAAGTGATGTAAGTGCAGGAGTTCATGTGTGCCAATATCCTTTCATCCAGCCTATTCCCAGCCCTACTTAGGGCTGACTTTCTTCTGACATTTATGCTTTTAATGCCATGGCATCTTTGTGCACCTAATTTTTCAGGTATTAAGTAGTGAATATTAACGGTAAATATTAACCTCTTATTTCCTCAAGTGATATATTTAAGTTGTGCAGTGCTTTTGAGGAGGGTTATAACTCCCTTTGAAGAAGCATGGCTTCTTCAAAGCCTGCTTCAAATGTTAATAAAACACTAGGATTCCTATATAATGTACATTTATTTTTGTTTCCCAATGTGCAGGGAGGTTAAATAATGTATGGTGATAAAATTGGTGATAGAATTCCATATGGAGACCACATGTTCAGCTGTAACCATCAGATGAACTGTCTGATACTGTAAACAGTTACTTTAAGTTAGGCTTTCCATTCTAAGGTTTTAAGTCAGAATTTTTCAGGGACACTGAGATAGAAATGTGTACAGGCCTTGTTCAGATGTGGCTGCTGAAACCTTTCTGGCATCTTTGAAAAACCTTACTCACAGTCAAGCATTTGAAATTCAGGTAGGAGAGATTTTGTGAGGAAAGTGAGAAGTACTCCTATACCTTCCTCCTTTAAGACATATGGAAAAACAAACAAAGCAAAATGCTTTCTCTCCAGTAAAACAAAAGAGTATGGGTTGGGAAATGCTATATTGACTTTTCATATAATTAATATAATTTTCATATAATTTCATTTTCTTATAATTGCAAGTCATGGGTGATCTTTTACAGAGTTCTCTATACAAATAAAAATGAAGTTAGGGTAAAAATTGCAAACAGCAGTAAGGTGTAGACATCTTTTAAAAATTACCTTGCAAAGTATATTGTCCAAGTCCTGGTGAGTCCTTATACTTCTATTTCATTCTGTATTTTTTTTGCTTTCCTAGCGACTATGCAATAGTGAATAAAACAAAAGCAGGCACTAATTTGACTTCATTGCTGTTCGTGAGATGTCTGAATCCTTTAATGGCTTTTTAAGTGTATGAACACCAACAATAGGACTTTTTTTCCTTTGTCAGAACCAATACAGAGCAGATTTGAACTGGATGAAAGGAGCTGGATGGATAGCCACTGGGTCATTAAATGTGGAACAGGCTAAGAAGGCAGGAGAACTCATTAGTGAGGTGAGATTTCATGACAGCATGTAACAGAATTTGCTGCATAATGCGTGCAAAATGTCTGTATAAAATTAAAATAATTTCCACTCAAAGGGGAAAGAAAAAGGCATACCACATGAAAGCCCTCAAAACCAGGGATAGGACTGGTAATTAGAGGGAAACCAGATACCAAACACCTACCAGTAGGAGTCCATATAGCCTTTGCAAAAACAAAGTAGGTGACAAATGATATTATGAATAATAATGGCAATCAAACAGTGCTCAATTGCTACCCACTAGCCTACCTTTTTAATGAAGCAAAACAAGAGAGATGATGAAAAGATGGAGTCATTGGACCCAGAACCTTCTTTTGCAACAGATACACGTTTCCTTCTTGCTAGTTTTCATATATATTCATGCTAGCTATTGAAATTCATATTGATATCTCTGTCTGTAGCTATCTGTCAGCCCAAGTAGTTTTCATCCTTATTTCTCTCTATAACCAATATCACTTACAAGAGAAGGCAGACTCTAGAGTACTTTGTGCCTGTCTCACGAAGCCTTCAAATTAAGTTCTGATGGAAATGGTTAAAAGGTTCATAGTATTCTGCTTCTGTGATTTCAGAGAGAGTCCTACTGGCCAAACCTGTTGCTGTAAGAGATTGAATCCTGTGTTTTTTCTCTTCAGTGTACTCTTAAATGTCTCAGAAAAATACAGTCATCCTTTCACAACTGATTGCTAACACTATTTTTTTCCCCATGTAATTGTCTGTTGTGAAGAAGGATGATTTTTTTAGACACAATAAATGAGATTCTCAGCTAGTGTCAAGCAAGGTAGCTTCATACAAGCTGGTACAGTAATGCCATCTGGAATAGTCACTGTGGATCTGTATAGATATTCCATTTGGTTGTTACAGTTGTGAAAACTGCTGTGTAGAAATTTAACCTCCTAGGTTGTTCATCTCAACTTTTTTGTGAGTACTAAGTAATGTTAGGTTGATATGAGCCTTGTCCTTTCTTACACATACACAGTGACTAGCCCTTCCAATACTGCTAAAAAACAACTGCTAGAATACAATTTCTAGCAATTTTATGCAGAGATGTTCTGATCAACTCTGCTTTGACTCCAAATCTGATCAAGACGTGGTATAAACCTTTTTTGTCCCCAGTTAAAATTAATACAATTATTCATTTTTAAGATATTACTTTTGAAACCCAAAACATTACTTATAAGCCTATAATACTTTAAAGTACTTATGTGTTTTGCATTTTTAGTCTTCAAAGGGTCAAGATATTGCTTCAAATAAACTTCTTTGGATCAGAGCTCAGTTTAAAAGAAAATTACAAGCCAAGTTCATCTTAGGCATCTGGGAAATTCAGTATGTGCTATTTGGAGAAGTGATAAGGGTATTGATGGATTTAAGAAAACTCCTGAAGGAAGGGAAGCTTTTAGTGACTGGGCCATGTGGAAAAAGTGTCATTTTTCTATGGAACTGCCTACACCTTATATATGTATATATAAGACCTCTCAGAAGTTACTATGGGTCCTTAACAAGAAAAGTTAATGTCATTATCTAGAAGATATGCCATAACAATTAAGTACAGTGTCAGTGGCTGCACAGAATTGCTGCAGGTCTAAGGAGGTAACCTAAACCCCTAAACAATAAGTTAAATAGTTGCCATTATTAACACACTACTATTGTATATAATTTCTTGCTTAAAAAAACTATAAATTAAAAACACAATTGGTCATGCTCTATTTGAATGTAAAAACGACTTTAAATTCCTGAGTTCTGGAGTATTTAGGTAAGCAGAACCTGATTTTGAAATATTTTTCTTATATTTTAAGATTAATATTAATTGGCAAAAGGTTATTGTTAAATTGAAACAAATATTAATCTGAAAGTACCTAGGACATGAAGATGAGGAGAGAGGAATAATAATTATGTTCACAAATTCACTCTAATCTCCAGCAACCTATGATTTTTCTCTTTCAAATAGCATGAAAGAGCAGCACAAAATTCACAGCTTTGATCTTTTTCTGCTCAACAGAAGAAGTACCGTCAGCATCCATATGCTTTGAAGTTTACCAGTATTAAAGACACTCCTGAGATGATCCAGGCTAGAATTAGTTATAACCAGGCTGTGGATGTAAGTTATAATGTATATACATTATGATTATAAGAGTGGTATCCTCTTTGAACGACCTGATTGAAGCACTGGCTTTCTCTCTCTTTCTTTCTCTGAGATTATCCTTGGAAACCATGAAACTTCTGTATTCTGGTGTGGTGCCTCCCACAAAGAGCAGGTTTCTAACTTGGATTGGGAAGCCACAGAGATCCCACTGAAGTGAATGGGATTTTCATACAGAAAGTGCTTTCTGTCCCATTTATTTTCAGAAGTAAAATTTAGTAGTAAGACTGACCTTTGACCTTTAAAGAATTTCGGCCTTTTGATATTCGTTGAGGAAGAACACATTTGGAGTTCTTTCCCCTTTTCAAACAGATCTTTCAAATTTCAGACTCTGCATATTCTTTGGAAACAAAATGTAAGGCAGCATGACAAGGAAGAAAAAATAAATTATTTCAAGCTGTCATCCTGCTGAGAGAGAAATCCAGGAGGGGAAACCTTAAAGGGAAGAATTGAGGCTGTTTGGTGTTTAAACATGTTTATTTTTAATAGAAGAGCATTTTAAAAATATTGTAGACTTAACTGGGATAATACAGAAGTGAATAATAAGCAAAAGTCACTCAAAAAAGACAAGTTTCAAACATGAGAGGATGTTTTATTGTGAAAATAGATATTTTTAAAGTGAAGGAGAAGATGAAAGACTTTGTGTAAAACACATGCTATTGTAATACTTTTGGTGTCTGAGCCTTTGGTTTAATTAATAAGATCCAAAAGGCTTACATCTTAGGCAGGATAAATATAAGTAATTTTGTTCCACTGAGCCACAGTCAAAATCAGTCTGGTGCTCTACTTCTTCATGCATGGAGTTCTCATTAATTTTCCTCTTACGGAGCTGCAGTACAAGTGGGCTCAGCTGCTAAAAAAGTGTCAGAGAGGTGAAATGGAGAGGTCCATTCTAATCTAGAGGGTCTTGAACTCTCCTGCAGAAATGAAAGCCTGGGAAAGGCAAGTCAGGTGCTCCAGACGCTCCAGACATGGGTCCTATTTAAGGCAAAGAGGTGTCTGTCTGTACCCATGAGAAAGTTATGGTGTCAACGAAGGAAGAAAACTAGGCTAGGAAAGAAAAATATGAAAAGGAGAACTCAGCAGAGCCATTGCAGGGGAGGTTCCAGTTCCAGTTAACTGCACAGAACTCCTCTTACCTCTCTACAGACATCTGAGAGTTATGTGGTCCTGGGTCAGCCCTGTGCTCTTCCTCCAAGGGTTGTTATTAGAGGCACACACAGAAGCCTCTTTATGGTGGAATAAGTGACCCCCTGAGGTTTCTGAATCTTATCCTGTTGACTATTGAGCCCCCCCTTGAAACTAACTCTGGGAATAGATTTGGAGTAATTGCACAGATAATTACCATCCCATTTGTCTGCTAAAATTGAACACCTTTGGAGAGAGGTGTTTGGGGAACTTCAATTCCCTGGATTTCTGTGGAATTTCAAAGTGTTGGTGGGCCACTCATTGCTGCATATCCTTAATGACTACTGTTTATTCTTCTTCTCCCCATTCACATATGTTAGAAGTTGTATAAAATTAATATTCAAATATCTGAATTTTTATATACATTGATTTACACACTCAAAACTTCAAGGAGCTCCTCTTTAGCATACTCTAGCTGATAAGTGTATCAGACTCCCAAAGCCTTTTGAATCCATTTTGACTGATACAATTACCTGTATTTATTAATGCCTCTGTTGCTTTTCTGTAGTGTTTACTTTCCATAAACATAATTGTTAATGTTTTTGTTTGAACTAATGATTGAACATGTAGTGAGTACTTGCTACTGAAATTGATCTCTGTTTGCAGAGGCTGTACAAGGAGCATGGAGAGAGTATAAAGCATCAGTACACACCAACGACAGATCTTCCTGAAATCCTTCAGGCCAAATTAAATGCTATGAATATCAGTGAGGTATAAACCTGACGTTTAATATTTTAAAGGAAAGTGGAAGTGTTGATAGTGCTTTGATGTTTGTCCGAAACAGGAAATCATACTAAATTTCTTTCCTTTCCCCGGTATATGATCATGCTATGGTCTAAATATTTCTGAAATAATATGGGAAGTCACATTTCTTATCTAAATTCACCTACATTAGAAAGATTAAGAATTAACAAGCAAATAGTCTTTTATAATGGACATTTGTCTTGCAATATAATTCCTGTTGAGCATTGATAGTTTCATTTGTGTTTGCCCTCTGCATTAGAATAGAATGAAACTCATGTGGTAACATAGGATCTCAAAAATGCTGCAATGTCAACCCTCTGAACAGCCACTTTTCTTTATTTCTGTTCCATATTTCCTAGACTCATTACAAGGAGTCCTGGAGAAGGATGAAAGATGGTGGCTATCAACTGAAACTGGATGCCATCCCCTTCCAGGCAGCCAAAGCTTCGCGTGAAATCATAAGTGATGTACGTGAACTTATGGCTGATATTGTCTGGTAGGACCTGTCAGTCACTCCAGGCTGTATCTGCCCTGCCGAGTGACTCTTGATGGGAACAGCATGTCCAGCCAGCTCTACATCTGGGAGACATCTGGCCTCGGACTAGTTAGTGGTGCTTTTGGAGGTGCAGCCACAAGAAACTGTTATTGGTAAATAAGCAAAGGCAGGTTTGTGAAAGCTGAGAAGTTCACCTGCTGCAGTGACTGGACAATCACAGGGGCTGCAGTGGGGTGAGGTCCTCCTAGAACCCACCAAGGCTTCATTCAGATTTATTATCACACTAAGTATTGTCAGAATTTACTGTATTATGAAACCTCTTTTATTCAGGTTTTAACAACTGGACTAATACTTCACTCTTATCCACATTTCTCTTCCTGCTTCCATTTTAGCACAAATATAAGGAGGCATTTCAGAAAATGAAAGGGCAGATGGCTGGCTCATGTGGCCTGGATGGAGACCTTCACATTGCTCATTCAGTCCATGCAACATCTCTGCAGAGTGATGTAAGTGCAAGAAAGAAGATGGGGGCGTTCCTGAATTGGTTTCCTAACTGTGAGTTGTTCCTCAAGGAAGATGCACTTAGCTGTGGACTAGCTGTGGAATAGCCTACTTATTTAAAACTTAGGGCTTTCTGTCCCACTTTCCAGGTATTTTAATATAATCGTGATATTCTTGCCATTCTTCTACGTTATTTAGAGTAACATTAATTTGACAGTAAAAGAAGCCTGTGTTCTAGCACACTCCCCTGCTTCATACCACCCCTGCCTATCACAGAATATTTTATTCTGCGAAAGCATCACTCAGAGCCAGGTCTAATTGAGAATCAGCACTGGTCTTTGTACAGAAGTAAATTAAATTAGTTATTCGGTGTTTATTTTCAATCTATTGTTTTTCTGAAGGACTAAAGGGTGAATGAGTTTATGGAATTTCAAGTTAGACTTTTTTGGCTCGGGAATGGTTCCCACCTGGTCTTGACATGTGCTAAGAATCGTATCATTTGTTGTTTGCTTATAAGCATTGTAAATGTTCAGTGCGTTTTGAAGACTGTGGCTTGATCCAGCAACCAGTGAAATATATGGGAGTGTGTTCATGCTTCTCAGAAGGGCTGGTCTTAGATGGCAGGCTTAGAATTACAGGTAATAGCAAGTGTCTGAAGAATTCATCCATCTGTCAGGTGACTCTCAGTCATTTGATGACCACCAATAACTCTGGATGTTCATTATCCCAATGAACATCCCGAACATCTCAAATTTGTATAATCTGACTGGGAAATGTCATGTGAAAAAAGTTCTTTGAAGATTTCTACACCTTTCTTCTCCTGGATAGAGATAAGAAGTGAAAAAAAAACAACCCAGCACTAAATATTAGTTTAAAATTATGAAATGAAACTGGCCAAATCAACAAATATTTTGACTGAGGATTTGTTCAAATTTTAATCTAAATAAGGCTGATTGCATGTTTGACTCAGGCAGTAGCTGCCCCTTCTTGTGGCACCTTCCAAAAATGCAGTGAATTAGGACTTCTTTTGACAGTTTGGTTAATTTTATACATTCAATATATCAAGTTTCAACAAAAAACTAACTAACTAAATAATCTCATCTTAATTGAATATAATATAGATGGCTGCTTTTTTGATGAAGAATAGGCTGCCACATAGTCTAATTATAATTATTGATCTTACACAGTATGGTTAAACAAGTTAGGGAACTTGTTTAAAAAAGAATAATTTATACTGAAAAATGGAAGAAATATGAGGAACGTCTCTTCTGATCAAAACCTGAATTTTAATTACTTTGCTGTGATATCTATGTGATCTGTTTCTCATTTGATAGGTGAAATATAAGCAAGGTTTTGAGGATGCAAAATCTCACTTCCACCTGCCGCTGGATATGATACACTTGGTGCATGCCAGGAAAGCCCAGGCTTTGGTCAGTGAGCAGGAATACAGGCAGCTGCTCCACCAGTACACTGCTTTGGCTGACGATGTGAGGCTGCGGTGTGCCAAGAACGCCTACAAACTGCAGAGTGAGGTAACTGCAAAGCATCCCAGGGATATTTCCCTGCTGGTTCTGGTGTGAGAAAGTCCTGCTCCAGCTCGTGACAGCTGACATCAGGTGTTTGAGCAGTAGCTGAGGGATAAACAATGGCTGTTCCCCCTTGATTGCGTGTAGGAATGAGACATTTATCTTACTGGGCAGTGGAACAATGTGTGTTATCACAATACACTGAGTGATACAGCTTGAGTAGCCTTTGATGATTGGGTAGAAAAGTGTTTGCAAGTGAGGATGATTGGACTGTTGGTAAAAATACCCTTTTTAAGGTCTTGCTAACTATGCGAACCCTTTACCAACTGGTATTTACAACTTGGTTTGCATCCGGGTGAAATTCATGTGTACTTTCACAAGAAAGTTCTGATTTGTAAGACACTTATAAGCTCTGGACCAAGACATATCCAGTGAAATTCTAAGAACGATGAACTTAACTCCCTATGAAGTCTTGAGTAAAATTAACTGGATAATGCCTTACAAGTCTGTAGGCACAGCCTTAAGCGAAGAGCTTTTCATAGATTACATTGCCCCTACAGATCTCAGGAAGGGCTGTATCTTAAAAACATATCTGGCCACAAAATGCTACTGTATATCAGTTTAACCCTTTCAGGCAACTGACTTGAAAAGGGCAGACTGTGTCCAGACAAGTGTAACATCAGATGCCAGTTGTGCTACCCTGATTTGGGTAAAACAAATAGAGATTCTGAGGCGGGTTTCCATCCCTCTTACTCCTCATCCTTCTCATTATCAAATGAAATAATATTGTTGTAATGTACTTATTGGTAACCTATTGGTAACTTTTGAAAAATTAATATTTACAGTGAGTCACTGCTGGGTTTGGTGGTCTGGAAAATATTTTAATGAAATGTTTGCAGTGGCTCTGTGCTATTTTTTCTTAGTGTTCCTTGCTTATATTATGACCATTTAGAACTGTTAAAATTCAAGGCCATTTTGTATGCAGTTTCTCTTACTTAAAAGCTGCTAGCTTTTAGTTAAATATATTGTCTTAGGTTTTTATAAACTGGTCTTACTTTATATATGTTTATAAATCAGTATTATCTACCTGTGATTTATGTATTATATATGAAGAAAATTCATGTACCTGGAAAAGGTTCTTTCAAGGTTACAAATAGAATCTAGGAGTTGAAGCAGCATTTGGTGTTCATGAGGCTCAGTAGCCCTCAGAATCCTGCATCTGTGCTGTAGATCTGTCAGGCCTGTATTCACACAGACACCTTCATAAACACAAGATCTTAGGGCAATGTGTACAAACTCTCTGTGGTAGATACTAATTTTAATGGATTTACTGTGTATTTTTGGGTAAATAAATATAGGGCATCTCAAATGCAAACTCGTAATTACTTCTGCTTGGTTTTCCTTAGAATTTATATCGGTCTGACATGAACTTTATGCGAGGCGTTGGATGTATTACTCCAGGGGCCCTAGAGATCGAAGGAAAGAAGAAAGCTTCTGAACTCATCAGTGAGGTAACAAAAGAGGGTTTTGATTTCTCCACTACGAACAAGAGTTTGCCAGATGTCTTTCTATTAGACTGGGCTGGCAAAGTGACTCAGTGGATAATGCCAGTGGAACATCCCTCCCCTTGTGTTTGATCATTCCCCTTGTGTCCTAGCTGCAGATGGGCAAACCTGATGGAGTTTTAGGCTTTGCAAACTTTGCTAACTTATTTTGCAAATCTTTTCTCCTGTGTCTCAGACCCGGGAGGTGGTTATTTTAAGTTATTTATTTTAGATTTTAAATGGGCTTTTTCAACTAAAAAGAAGGCTGTGCCTATCTGTAATAAGTACCTTGTACTGTTTCTCCAAAATTAGAATGAACTATGCAGTACATTACACGGTCCTCAGCTCTTCTCCTGCTTTACAGTCAGTGTGTTTTTCACCTGCTGCTTTTATGTTCTAGCATTTTCTATCTCTGTAATTGGACTTTTCTTTCCTCTATTGTGTTCTCTTAGTACAGTCTCTCCTGGTTTCAAATCTTGTATCCTTTGCCCATATTTCCTTTCACATAGATGTGAAACGAGGAAAAATAAGAGTTGTGTTCTAGGGAATGAATCAGTGCTTGCAGTGATCTTGCAGTGGTTTTGTTCACAATTCTGACATAGGACCACAGGCCAGGTGAAACATTTTTTTTCCTCACAGAAAAGTTTGGTGGACTTGTGCAGCTCCTTCTTTCTCTGGGCTGGGTTGCCTTTGCTGTAATTCCACTACCCAGTGTTAATGACACTAAGGGGTGAAATAACCTCATTACTGTTTTCAGCCTATTCAGCACAGCAGTACTTTTTTTTTCTTTCACTCCTTATTCCTTATTTACTTTTCATTTCCCCTGTGAGACTTGAGTGCACCTAATTCCAAATAGCAAAAGGTAAATTAGTCTACGGATTACTAGACTAACTAGAGTTTTTAGCACGGGAAGAAGTACTAGGCCACTGGATTTGGAAAAAGTCCCTTATCTGACAAGATGATTTACTTATTCTGCTCATTTTTCTTTGTGTGTGAACTCAGAGTAAATATCGTCAGCAGCCACATTCCTTCAAGTACACATCGGTGACAGACTCTCCTGGCCTCCTTCATGCAAAATTCAGCAATATGATTGCTAATGAGGTAGGCTCTCCTAACGTGAATCAGAAAATATGCTTTTCAAAATGCAGCAAGCTGGGGATGGAGAAGTGGGAAAAAGACAACCCTGTTCTGAAAGCAAAATGCATCAAAAAAAGGGCAAACCTCACTGATTTGGGCTTTTTCACTGTTAGATCAATTTTTTTGTTTGTTTCCAAACGTTTAATACCATTTTCAATTCAATCTCTTTCAAAAAGCTCACATAGTATCCATACAACTGAGTTCCAATATTAAGTATTTTTGCATTAAATAGAGACTCAA
Source organism: Vireo altiloquus (assembly GCA_013396875.1). Classification (NCBI taxonomy): domain Eukaryota; kingdom Metazoa; phylum Chordata; class Aves; order Passeriformes; family Vireonidae; genus Vireo; species Vireo altiloquus. Next base: position 294,339 of record VZRF01006954.1, read on the forward strand.
AAATCAGGACTGTGGGATGTTCTAGAGGAAGCTCATTTGTGTAGTATGATCCACCATGGAGAGCTCCTAAAAAAAGAATCACTTTTATAGATTATGAAAAAACAAGGTAAAACCTATAGAAAAATATCAAAATCATATCTAGGAACTTGAAGAAAAAAATCAAGCTAGAAAATATGCCCAGTCTACCAGAAATGCTTGCCCTTTTATTTAACACACATTCATGGTGCCCTTGACATTCTTAGGTCTACTTTTGCCCTTCTGGGAATGTAGCAATGCAAAGTTAAGAATGTAGTGGTTTGGCATCATCATATATTTATAAAAATTAGTGTAAATGTCCTTTATGCCCAGAAAAAGCCCCACATCCTTCTGCCCAGAACAAACTTTGCAGTTTCAATGATACGCTGTTAGCTATTTTCAATGATGGCTGAATATAGCTGTCACAATCGTTAACAACTTGAGTACTGCTGTTGTATTACTGAAACAATGGAGAAAATTAATTTTAGTTGTCTCTTTGATCTCTTTCCTAGCGCCTGTATAAAGCAGCAGGAGAGGACAGTCGGCATCACTACACACCAACGCTGGGTCTGCCGGAGTTTACACGGGCAAGAATAAATGCAGCCAACCTCAGTGATGTAAGAATTTGTTCTGTATTTCTTACACTTATTTCAGATGCAGGATGAATCGTGCAGTGGCAAGGAAGACGGATAAGTAGAGGAAATTTGAGGTCTATTCTATTTATGCTTTCCCTGATTTGATTATACTGATATTTATCTCCATTAGCATATATACCGTTGTGAGTAAATTAAATCTACATAAAGAACGAGACATGTTTTGTCTGAGTTAGTAGGATTTCCCAAAGATAATTTAAAAAAAATCCTTTGATTATAAAGAATGAGACTGTAACACAGAATAACAAATGAAAGATGGTTCCTTTGTTTGTTCCTTTGTGCATTTAAAAGTAAAACAGCAGTCTACATGTGCCTTTCCTACTTTAGGCAAAATACAGAGAATCTTGGCATAATCTACGTGCTCAAGGCTACAAGCTGACAATGGAAGCACTCCCGTTCCAGACTGCCAGGGCCTCCAGAGAAATTGCCAGTGATGTGAGTTGAATGATTCAACCTCCCTTCTTGCCTAATTTCTGTTAACTTCATGTTAAACAATGTCTAAAGCAGATTTTACTGAATTAAAGCAACTCCATAACCATGTGAGACAAGTGTGAGACAGAATATATTACTTATGAATGAGATTCTTTGTGTGAATTAGGAAAAAAAAGAAGAGGAAGAATCGCTGCTAATCGGGAACCAAGCCAGGTTAAACATCTTCCAGTGGGAAATAGCAAATGAATTAAAGTATTTGCAAACAGGAAAAACAGGGATTCTGCTCTCTTTCAGGCTTTCAGCTCCTCATATTATGAAGTGGCCACTAACTCTGTCCACTCTGTTTTGAGCTGACTTTTGGAAGTATCTGATTAGGAAGTAAAAATCACTGCAAGTTCCCATAAATACATTTTCTCTCTGAAAATAATTTTATCCTGTTAAATATCCTATCATTTGGATTGTTGTATGCAAAACAATCAGACATGGTGGCATCCATTTCTCAGAAAGCCTAGGTTCTTTCCTCCTTCACAAGATATTTAAAAAAATTTAGGAAGATGGAAATAGCATTCATTTTGTGGTAGTTTTTAGTTGCATACTTTATCTCTAATGTGATAAAATATGAATATATCTCACATGTGTTTGTTTAATGAAGCAATCATTCCTAGTTGTAATTTATAATATATACTTAACCATATTTTGCAGAGTGCTTTTGGTTACAGCTTCAGATCTGCTCTAGAGGGTACAAGTCCATAATAGAATTACATCCACTTACAACAGATCTGAATTTGGCCCTTCATCTTGGAAGCACTTTATAAACATTAGATGCTGTAATTTAATCCCCACAACTCTCTTGTGTGGTAGATAAGTGTTATTATCCCATTTCAACTACATTATGAACTCTTCAGGGCCCAGGCCATCCCTTTAAAGTTCTAAGCACCCTGTTGATGCTGTATAAATAAGTATTATCATCATCATCACTATTTCACAGAGAGGATAAATGCAAGATCACAGGGAGAGTCATAGTCCCAGCTAAGATGAGAATGAGGGGTTGCTGGTTCTTATTCTTTCCAGGAAAACTGAATTTACTCTTTAAAGTAGCTGGGTGGCAATTGCAAATCTGAGGGCTACAGAGTGCACAGTGTTTCGCTTTTGTATAGATTTTTTTTCTTCAGTCTTTTGTTTGTTTCTCTTACATTCTCTTTCCTAGCCATAGGAATGAAATTCTCAGAGAGATAATAATAGTACATTATTTGAGGTTAAACATGATCAATGCTTTGGGCATATTCAGGAAATGCATTGAGATGTGCTTAACTTTAATGTTGCAGCTCCTGTGGTATTTAAATGAGAGCAATGAGATATGCAAACAATTGCTTTCTAGTGCTACATACCTTGACTGGTTTTGCAGAAAACAGAAGTGTCAGTAATTTATCATAAGTTAGTTAGCTAGAATAGCCAGCCTAAGTTTGGCACATTTTCACTTTTACCCTTTCTTAAATTTTAGTACCAATATAAACACAATTTTGTGATGGAGAGAGGCAAACACATTGGTGCCAGAAGTGTTCTGGATGACACCAGGTTGCTGCACTGCTTGCACGCTGCCAAATTACAGAGTGAGCAAGAGTATAAAAAGGGATCCCAAGACGTGTGGTCTCAGTTTCATCTTCCCCTGGACATGGTGAACCTTGTCCACGCCAGGAAAGCCCAGGCCTTAGCGAGTGATCAAGATTACAGAAAGAGACTCCATGAATTTACAGCGCTCCCGGAAGACATGAAGATGAAGTGGGCCAAAAGAGCCCACATGCTACAGAGTGAGGTAAAATCTTTCTTTTGGACCCTGCCCTATGTACTCCTGAGCTTGCCTACAGAGGCACAGGATGGGATGAGAGTGAGAACCTCGGTGCTTGGCTTTTGCCTTTAGAGCCCCAAGTCAGGAGCCCAGACAAGTGGTGGTGATGGTTGTGCCTGATACCCCCACTGCCTAGTAGATTAATGTACAGCACATGTGAGTGAGTCAATTGTCCTGTCCTTTCACATGTAGGGGAGAACAAACAAAAAGAAAAAATTGTATTAAAGTCCCACACTGAGACACTGAAGTGAAGTCAGGATTGTTGGGATTGTGGATACTTTGCTGACTTTCACTTTTTCTTGGGTCTGCCTGATTTTCTTTAATACATTAGGAGGTAAAAGCAAGCCTTTAATGTGAGTGAAGAAAGAGTAATATGTCCTCCTAGAAATGAGGTTAACGAGGAACCATGAACCAGATAAAATAATTAGTATTCCTGACTTGAACTCACCTCATAAAATTATTTCAAAAGAGGTTCTTTTACGCCCAGTACAAACAGGTTATTACTCACTGCTTTGAGTCATACTAATTCACTCGTGGGGCCTTCTCTTGTAACTTGCATATGATACATTATTTAATTCCTGGTGGAACGAACAAATGCAAACAGTTTGGCTTTACGATCTGATATGTGCATGGCAAATGAAAAACCTCCAAATGTGAATATGAACCAGGGAGTTTTATAAGAAACCTTAATAGCTGTGGATATAAAACTGATAGGTAACGATTTTCATTTTTAACAGCATCGCTATAAATCAGACCTGAACTTCATGAAAGGAGTTGGTTGGATGGCTCTGAGATCTCCGCAGATAGAAAGTGTAAAGAAGGCTGGAGAGCTCATCAGTGAGGTAACTGATAAATCTTTCATGGGATAGCAAGTCTGTAGGAATTGTTTACCATCAAGGCTCCTCGTTACATGACACTTACGAATGTAGCTTATCATTTCCTTTTGATGTGGGAGTCTGTTTATACAAGGTGTAAGTTACCAAGAAGCAGTACGGGAGACACAAGTCCACTGTGTGACACCTGCTGAATATTTTCCATTCCAAATGAAACACAAGAGTATAAGGAAAACATGTAGCAATAAATAAATGCAGGAAGCTCCATTATGAAATTCTAAGCAGGTGGTTATGGAAGTTGTATAGAAAGATACGGCACTGACAACCAAACTGAAGGGGCATTTGCCTGCTCAGTATCATGTGTTAATGGAGAAAAATTATGAGCTGTCAAAAGTGTAGTGTTCAAAAGCTTTTTGCATGTGAATTTTCAGTGGGAAGTCCTTCTTGCACATGCACACACAGACACACACACCAAAATTTGGTGCCTTTTACAAAGGCATCCCCAGTCCCTAGCTGAAAAAAGCAACTGAGACTAAAGCAGAACAGTGGCTTCAGGAAAGTGTCTTTTATGTTTTACCCCAGTTATCACACTCTTAGAATTGTCATATATCATTAACAAAAACATCTCGTGTTTTGCTTCCTTTGTTTGTTTTTGCTGCTTCCTGCTCCTTTCAGATAAAATACCGTCAGAAGCCAGAAAGTCTGAAGTTCACTGCCGTGGTTGACTCCCCGAATATGATTCATGCCAAAACCAGCTACCTCCAGTGCAATGAGGTAGGTTTCGTTCTAATGTATAAGTGATCTTAACTTTTGCTGTACTATAATGCATGAAAGAATTGATCTTGACATAGCTTCCAGTGTCAGTTGCATTCAATGACTTTTGGCCCCACAGAGACTGTACAAGGCCGGAGGTTTTGAAGGCAGGCACAGGTACACCCTGCCTCCTGATCACCCGGATTTCATCCGAGCCCGCCAGAATGCACTTTATATCAGTGATGTAAGTAAACCTTCTCCTTTGGGGAGCTGACTTGGGAAACTTGTTTGAGAATAAAAACTTTCACGCATGTAGAAGGCAGGTTCTCTGAGCCTGACCAAAAAAAAAAAAGCCAGAGGCAGTGAATAGCCAACATGTTGCTAGGTTTGGGCTGGAGGAATCAGGAAAAGTCTTCTAATTTTCCTTTTGATCATTCATTTAACTTTCTAGGGCAGTGAGCTATTACTAAGGATTTCAAACCTTCAATATAGATACGGTTAGTTACAAATGGAAATCTTTCTGATTTTGTTTGGGTGAGGGAGGAGGGAGAATCCTCTTTCCTTGACTATATAATCTACCTTTCTGAAGCTCAACAGTGTGTTGAACTGATCCCTTAAACATAGTTTTCATCAATATGGATGTAACTGAATCAGTGAGTGGAATTAGTTTAAAGAGAATTTGTTTCCACATTATCTCATACAGAGGAACTCAGTCTATTCCTAATGTCCTGTTCCTTGATTAAATAGCTCTTGTCTTTACCTGTAGGGTCAGAATGACCTTAGTTTGTAAGGAGCTTTGAGATAGGTGAAAGAAACAAGTAGAAATTAAATTTTTTGAAGCAATAGAGGAAAATGTAAAAAGGCAAATATTGTGTGCAAGGATTGCAGACAAATGAAAGGTCAGCCCTAGACCTGTTAGCAGGGTGTACATTGCTTCTGCCCTGGCTGTCTTGCAGGATTTCTGGCATCTCAGTTTAATTTCAAATTTAGCACTACATTCACCAGTGAAACAGAAGATTATCTTAAAATGTGGAGTGGATTTTGTGCTTCTTTCAATATGGTCACAAACCCCAGAAGGGATGAATCAAAGACTTACAGAAAGCAAATGAATAAAATAAAAAAGGGACAGCCAAAAGTGTCAGCTAAGATATCATGGCCATGTAGCAGGACCTGCAGACTGGAAGCTATTTTAAGAAAGTTACTAATGGAAGAAGAACCAAATCTAGACCAATTTCTCTTCACAAATTCTCTTCTAAATGTGATTCACATCCTCAAAGTCACATTAAATATGTTAGAACTGGCTGTTATTCCACATGAGTTAATGAAGCCACATGTGGCTGGGGATAGAGAAGAGGATCATTTGAAAAGCTTAAAATAACTGGTATTGAAATTATGATGCCAGGAAACCCAAGACACTGTGAATGGATGCATCAAAAGAGAGAATAAGGGCAATATCAATGCAATATTGATGTGACTGATGCATCACAGTTTCTAATAGAAATTAAATCACATCAAAAACAACCACATTCAAGTACAAAAGGAAACCCTGGTGGCACTTTTCAGATGAAGCATTTTATCATTATGGTGAATAGAAAAGAAGTTGAAGCGCTATAGAACTGGATCAAAACCTTGGAGATGGTACTGATGACTCTTGATACAAATAAGCCCAGTAGGATAAAACATTTATTATTGCAGTTATGGGACTGCGTTTAAGAAACGGCAGGGGGAAATGACTGTTTTGTTCTTTTCTTTTCAACACAGAAATTGTATAAAACATCTTGGGAACAGACAAGGTCATCTGGCTATGATTTTAGGATTGACGCCATCCCATTCCAGACAGCAAAGGCTTCAAGAGAGATTGCTAGTGATGTAAGTGTAATTGTTCTGTTTCAAACACTTCCCAACCCTCTTCCCATGCGACCCCATCCTGTAAAAAATGGATGAATTCTGACATGAGTGAACTTTGTTCTGGTGTGGAAAATTGGTGATCTAATGAAACCAAGTACTGGTTAAATGCAAAGATTTCCAGCTAAAGGCTGCCATTAATAATATCCAATACCAGGCTGTTCTGTTTTATGTCCCAAGAGTTTTTCTTGGGAAGAAGACATATTATGATTTAATCAAATAAAATAGGTACTAGGCTATGAATAGTTAAAGCATGGTCTGGGATAAAATGGGTCATCTTTGAACACAGAAGACCACAGTTAGCAAGAAAGTTAAAGAGAGAGGAGCTTCATTGCTTGAGCTGTGTATTGTGTGTACCCAAGAGTGCAACTGTAGGAGGATCTCAGATTACTTTTGAGAGATGAGCATTTTGGGCCCCCTAAGTCTTTCCACTTCTTTAAAAATGAGCACGAAGGTCATTCTTCTAAAGTGTTTTGTTAGGTTAGGAGATGTAATTTAATATCAAACAAACTCTTGGTCTTTGTGCACTACTGGAAACATAATAACTAGGGGAGGATAAGTTATTTCATAACAGAATTCAAAGGTAATTTGAATGTGAAAATGAGGCATTCCTCTGCGCTTCCTCCAGTACAAATACAGAGAAGCCTTCCTGAGAGACAGAGGCCAGCAGATTGGATTCCTCAGCGCAAATGATGATCCCAAAATCAGACATGTCCTCAGAGTGGGGAAACTCCAGAGCGATATCCAGTACAGGAGTGATTATGCCCTAAACAGGGCACAGTTCCAGAGTCACCTCAACCAGCCAGGATTCCTCCATGCCAAGAGAAGCCAGCAGCTTGCAAGCAATGTTAACTACAGGCAGCCATTGCACCAATACACTTGTGACCCCGAGCAGCTGAATGTGAAACACGCAAAGCAGGCCTACAAGCTGCAGAGTGATGTAAGTGTGGCTGAGCAACATGGTCCTTCCCTGGGCTCGGGGCTGTCTGTGCAATCTCCGTGGCAAACCTTACCTACCAAAAAAATCACCTTGTTGAAAGAACCACGGTTTGCTTGCTAAAAATGAATAATTTTTTAATTATTGACTTTGCTGCTCTTTATATGCTCTCTCTTGAATACCCAGGCCATGTGATTTGGTTAGAGCCCAACAAAATAATTCATCCTGGTGCATGTTTCATTCTCTCAGGTAAAATACAAGTCTGACTTGAACTGGCTCAGAGGCATTGGCTGGACCCCGCCAGGTTCTCACAAGGTTGAAATGGCAAGAAGAGCTGCTGAGCTGGCATACCTTCGGGAAATGGGATTGCTGGGTGCTTCTGCTCTGTACAGACCTGGAGCTGTAAGTAGAGTAAACCATTTTTCTCACAAATTCCAACAGCTCTGCTTACCTGCACACATCCTGCCTAGTACTTTTGAATGCTCCCTGGAGTCTACAGGGAGCATTATCTGAACAGGATATGTACACTTCTCCCGTGAAGCTTTGTGGCTTAGTGTACCTCTAAATTTGAAGGAACCATTGAAGGGAATTCAGCAGTGTCAGCGTCAGGATGTGTTTTCCCCAGCTTGGGGATGATGACAGATTTCCAAGTGCCCTGGTACCTCTGTGAAAAGCAGAATCAGAGGTGGAAGAAACTCCCCGTGCAACTCCCATTCTCTTTTCCTAATTTCAGCAGGAACCATGTGTTGCTGTGTAATTCCATGTTGCTGTGTAATCTCCACTGGCAGCTGTGTCAACAGGCTGGTGTAGGCTCCTCACAGCATCATGTGTGCTGGGGGAGGTTTTGTGCAGAGTGGCTATGGTCCAGCCTCCTCTGCCTCTGTCCAGCTCAAGATTAAAGATATTTCAAGAAGGGATCTTCCAGGTTTTCCTTCTGCCTGCTTCCACAGGGATGACTCCCAGCCTAGAATGTCCCCGCACAGGAGAGCAGAAGTCCACACAGAAATCTTGTAGCCCTTATTAGGAAGCATTCAGCCACCACAAAAGAGAAGCACTGCACTTCAAATACTTTGATCATTTAATTGTTCACTTTGGCAACAAGTCAAACAATAATCCAGGCCAAAGGAAACAGTACATATCCATGATTTACGTTCCCATCTGAAAAGTTACTCAGGAAATAAGTGAAAACTGTGGCTGAGTAAAGTGGGCAGTGGGAACTGCAGGCAATATCTTCATAAGTCAAAGGTATGATAATGATCTGATGGTCCCAGGGAAACCTACAGGTGTGCAATCCATGTGGAACTCAGGTATTTGCTGGTTTGCTTTTTATTTAGGGTTCAAAATAGAAACTAGGGCTTGAGCACATTTAGTCCTTTGGTGTGTGAGGTATCTAACCTACATGAACAGGTCCATTTTTTGCACTTCTCTACTGCAGAAATTCGCTCAGTCCAGAACAGTGATTTAGATTTTCCTCCTTTTTTTGCCTGTTGTGTAATTTTAAATATGAAAATATTGTTGTAGATTAGTAGTTAAAACCCTCTCCTGTCCGCTGGCTGGTTTCACAATTGATTTCGGTGTGATTTTACAGGACCAGTTGGAGACAGAAGGATCTCAGCAAGTCGGAGTTAACCCTGATGCTTCAGAAATTCTGCAAGTCAAGAGAAGACAAATGCAGCTTTATCAGAAATGAACAGAAACATGTCATAACACAAATAGATTTTCATCTTGTCCTGCAAATGCTGTAGCTTTTCCAGTTTTCTGGGAAACACAATAGATGGCATTTAAGAATTTTTGTTTTAAAAAGCAACCAAAACATTGCAATTTTTGACTGATCATTTCATTTTTGTGTGGATACTTTGTGATTTATCACTGAATGTATTACAGATTCTGCTATTTATTTAAAGCTGTAAATTAAATTAGTACTAGATGACTGGCAGGCTCAGCTTTGTACCACAGATGGTAGAATATGAAATAATTTGTAATGAATAAATCACGTGACTCTTATTCCATGTTTGTAATTTTTTGAGATTTTTGTGTCCCCGGATTATTGACACCATTGACCTAAGAGAGTACAAAGGCATGATTCAGGTGGTTTAAGATATGAAGGAGTCAAAGGCCAGTGGGAGCAAAATTATCATTGACTAGCCAAAGGCAGGTCTTCTAGCAGACATCAGGAAATCTGTTCTAGACTATCAGGATGTATTCAGATCACAATTAGTTCTTCAGTTTTTTTCAAACCTTCCAAAGTTAAAAATAAGAATTACTCTTTGCAGTAGGGGTAGCTATTCACACATAGGTAGCTGCTTAGAGAAGGTTGTAAACCTTGGAATTCAATTGAGAGTGACATTACTAGTTTAAAGGAATTCACTCTTCACAAACAAGTCTATTCTTTATATCCTGATTTAATACCAATTCCCTGTTTTTCAAATTTCTGTGCAGAATCATTGGGCAAAAGTTATACATTTTGACAGGTACGTCTTAAGAGAAGCCCTAAATTATCCAATGGCTTTAGGCACAGATTTTTTTAATGGCATTTAGTACTAACTAGGTCTCACTGTAAGCACATATAAACCATTGTAGATCTGGAGCATAGCGAGTAATTATCCTCTAATCAGGAATAAAGTGGATAATTCTAATACTAAAGTGTTTTTTGTTTTTCAATCTGGAATGCAGCACTGATGGAATTTGTAGCTATTTACCCATAGAAGTGATTATAAAAATAATTGTCCTTCCTGATCCTTCATCCTCAGGAAATTCCAGTGGCTGCAATCTTGCAAACTCAGCCACGTGCTGATTCTTAAGTATGTGAAAAATGGGACTGGCTTTAAGAGAACACACCAACAGCTTTGAGGTATCAGGGTCCAACGAGTGCAGAAAAAACACATCTTTGACAGGAGCATGAGGGGAAGAGGAAATATCTGGCATAAGCTGAGCTTGGAGAATGTTCATGGCTTGAAAAGCAGATCTAGAAACATTGATATCAGGGCCTTTGATTTGTTTGGGGAAGAAATGGAGTAGCTTTACTTTCTGATCTGTTTAGCTGCAAAATTTGGGCTTACTTCAAAGACCACAACAGAAAAACTATTTTCAAGATGCTGATGAAGGATGCCTGATGTAGGCCACAAAAAAATATCAGTAATATTTTTGGTCAAAGAGGAGGCATTTGGGAATTGCTAAAAATAGTAAAACTCTCAATCTTACCGTTAGTCATTCCAAAGCTCTCTCCTAATGATGTGACCTTGATGAAGCCTGAATTACCTCTTTAATCCAACTGGTGAATTTTGTCACCTGGGTATAAACTCCTGGCTTATTTTTTAAGCCACATCCCTCACCCCAGCTCACAAGACCATATATGTAGTAGGAGCCATTTTCTGCACAAGTCAGTGGGCCTCCAGAGTCTCCCTGATGAAAGAAAGCACACATGTTCAAAGCATGAAGGAAAGTATTAACCAAAATCAGAATGCTTCTCACTCATCACAAGACTTTGAAGCTGAAATGACATTTTTTCCTATCTAATGCACCATCAGATGCTGCTTAGCCCCTGACTAGACTTGCAGTTCTGTGACAAGGTCAAATGATACCAGACTTTTTGGATGTAAGTTTTCATTTTTTTCCAGTCTGTGATATACATCTGACAAGGTCACATGAAATTTCCCAGGTGTGACAGTACCAGGAATTCAGAGACTGAACTCAGAAAGATAAAGGTGTGATCCCTGGCACAAAGGAAAACTTAAGATGTCTCACACTCCTCAAAATAGCCTTATTCTGAGTTGATTGCTCTCATTTCTTTATTTTTTTTGTGATTTCTATTGCAAAGTATGCCTTACAGTGGTAGTTTGCACCTTTGGAAATGTTGTTCACATCTTTCCTACCTTTCCATGGTATAAGTACGAACTTGTTTCACATTTGTGATAGCTGTAATGAAAAGAAACATTAATACTGACTCCCTGAAAGTCTTAGCTCTGATAGTGAAAATCAGATTAGAATTGGCGCTCAAGGTAGAGGCCATAACAAAATTGAGGAAAAAAATAGCAAGTTTGCAGGTTATTTTGACAAACTGCCTCAGAAGCCAAGCTTTCCAGGCTGGTCTCTTGATTCCACAGATCTGCCTGTAGGTGATGGTGGCAATATTAGCTCTAAGGATGTACAACTCATAGTGTGCTGTAGAAAGGCTGTTGAAATACACTGATGTGAGGCTAGATACATATGCAGCATGCTGCCAAAGCTCTGCGCAGCCTGACTCTTTACATGAAAAGTTTGTGCTCAAATACAGAGAAAGCAACAGACCTGACACGAATCGATTCCGGGTTTCCGAAGCTTTCCTGCACAAAGCATGCTGTCATCCAGATTGTTACCATGTAGCTGGGGCTCACTGCATTTCCTCTGAGAAATCAGCCTGACATTGGCATCTAACAGCTGATAGGATTGTTCATCTATGGGATGTGCACCAAAAAAATTGAGTCACTTTCCTTCATTCCTGTTACAATGTTGTCTTTTATTCAAAATACAATCTTGCTTGCCATATAAATGGGATGGGGGAAGAGTAGGGGGGATGCATGTGCTAGCCTGGGAGGAAAAGGACTATCTGCCTGAAATGATAAGTTTCCAATGAGTTGGAGCCTGAAGTTTCAATCAGGACACTTAGTTGTTGCCTGAATAAAAGCGAAGTCAGGTATTCAGAATTTGGTTCCAATCAGCTTTCTCTGTGTAATCCTGCTTTTCCAAGGTGCAGCTCCCAGAGGTCCCCATGGGACTTTGAGCTGGTCAGCTCTTCTCAGACTGGTACTATTAGATGCTTTAACATGCAAGCTAATGAAACAGATGAAAACTGAAAGTCATACAATATTTAAGGGTAATGATTAATTACAGCAAATCTAAAGACATAACTTGACATCTAAAGGCAATAGCCAGAGTTTCAAAGTACTACATCTGTAGATAATTAAAGGTGGTTTATAAGTTTGGTTCTGCTTGAGTTTCAGGAAATATTCCATTTCTGCAGTGATTTCCTGAAATGCTAATAATTGCTCTGCTCAAAGATGGAGCCATCTAGTTTGAACATGTGCAGGGTGCTTGATATTCTTTGTTGGGGAAAAAACCCTATAAAATCCCCCTTACCCTTTTTAAGGTAGACTTTTTATTTGGAACTTTAAAAAAAAGTCCATTAAATTCTGTTGGTGCACTCTGATCAATTGGACACTCTTGTCTTGTGGACTTCAATGGGAGTTACATCAGAAGGGAGAATTCGGTCCTATGTATCGTATCAGGCAGTATCAGTCACAAAGCACTTGGACACCTACTGCAGCCTCAGTGACATGTTTTCCTTCTGCTGCTTTACAGCAACACATCAATCAGAACATGAGAAAATGCATTTTTCAGAAAATTGGCATTATCTTTTTTTAAGCATAATAATTTCTCCCCTTAGGATTTACCGCGTACAAGAAAGGTTTTTGGATAGAGCTGGTTGAACTTGAAAAGCTTGGGTTTTTTTTTATTTTTCAGTACATCTGAAGGTCCAGATGCTGCTTCTGAAAAGCTTTATCTGACCCAATGGGCTGGAAAACCATGTGAAAATTCCTTTCTTGGTCCTGTCTTGAAACACACAAGGTTTACGATAGCCTCTCTTGATACTTCCTTGCTTCTGCTGCTGGCTTCAGATGAAACCAAGACATGGAGAGTCAGATGGCAGGCAAAAAAATGCATCAGGCATTTTATCTGAATGGTTTGGTTGATTTAGCAGTTGGATATTTCTGCTAATGAGTAATTTGCAAGGCATGTTTTACCTGACCTTAACTTTTGAATTCTATGTCTTGGTTTTACTAGTGCCTAGGTCCTCATCTGAGTCTGGCAATTTCTACTGAAAGTACCAGCCCGCCTTGCCACTGAAGTACCCCCCAAAATCCAGTTAGCCCACGAGTACCTGTCTCTGTCTCGCCCCATCCAGAAATTAAGCAGGAAGTTCCAGCAGGAAGGAAGAAGTCAGGGACACATGCTATTTTCACATACTTTGTTTCCACTGCACAGTAACCATCAACAGGCTGCAGTTTAAGTAGTGCTGGAGAGGAGACAAACGATAACAAGAAGTTTTTGGAGCTAATTTTGATCCCTAACCATAGTTAGCAGTGTGTGATGCAGCCCCATGCAAAGCTGCACAAACCCAACATTCCATTTTCCACCCCCCCAGTGCTGGATCTGTTCCCATTGTTCAGCTCCTCCTGTGCAGTGACTTCTGTTTGCCCATCACAATTTACATCCCAAGATTCACATGGGTCCAGATCACAATTTGGCCTGATTATTTCCGGAGCATAGTCTCAATGAGAATTTTACATCGACTTTAGTGAGAGAGGCACTTCAAACTACAAAGGTCGGAGGTGAGCCACGTGAATAACAAATAAAGGATTTACCAATATCATTGTATTGGACACCACCCTTCTCTCTGTATTCGCTGTGTAAAATTATTTGCTCTGCATCAAATATTTGCTCGTGATCCTCTTTTTTCTGGAGGTTTTGCTTTCCAAGGGCTACTCGGATCTTTGTTTCTGGGTTTCTGAGGAAAAAAAAAAAAACAAACCAAAGTCATTTATCTACAGGCATTTTCTGTCAGTGGCGGTGAAAACCTGCACTTTTAGTATCAAGAGGTCAAGATATTTCTTCCTGTTTTAAAGTGTGGCCAGAAGATTTCCTAAAATCATCATAGGAAGGCTTAGACAGGAAAGCAGTGGTGGAAAATGCATGTGCTCTTAACTTGTTGCAATCATGAAATAAAGTGATTTAAAGCTGCATATACACGATTTTCTTTGCATTTCAAGGCAGAGTAGTGGTGTGCACACAGTCTATTTACTGTGGCAGTGATGACGAGTGGCAGCTCATGTAGCCATGGGAGTACAGCTGCTCGCCATTTTCTGAGCATATTTAAAATCATTTGTGTTGGAATGATTTCCAGTGTGTAATTTACCTGTTTCCTAGGGTGGTGGTTTCCAACTAATTCAATACAAATGTTGGAGGAAATGTAATATTCTAAGCTAGTTGACACAGAAAAAAATTAAAGTGCATATTTTGACTGTTTTGAAGAACCTCATTCTGACGTAATACGTGATGTTGCTTATGACATCCCAATATCCCCTGATTTTTTCATAGAGTTCTTCTTTTATACATCACAAAATCTTGTTATTTTCCTCCTTTTTTCCTCTCACACAACTTCTTTAGCTCATTTTATTTGAGTGGGGCCTAAGTTTGTTATTCCAGCAAACACCATTTTCAAGTATATAAACTTTTTTATATATGTGTCCATATTTTTTCACATGTATGTTTTCCTTTCAGTTTGACTCCCAGCAATCATTTTGATTGCAAATAATTTGGATTATTATTAAGCTGCTTTTACTAACCATCCTGATTTTTATACATTTATTTACCCTAATGATAGGACATGCACCTACTCAAGGCAGTGTGCAGCAGTAAGAACCCAGCATGATTTAATAAGCACTCCACCACAGAAATGTTCACTCCCATCTGGAGTCTGTCTCTGCAGAGATGCTATCCAGGGATGTTGTCCAGGTTTAGCCTTGGATCCACCATAGATCCTCTTGTATGTCCTACGAACTTCTGGTTGTCCACATGTTTGGAATATTTCAGGGGGGTCTGTTGGGGGTTCTGTTGGGGTCTCTTCAGCTGCATTGGAAGACAACAGATGTATAATGCAGAGATAAGATCAGACTGGAAGAGTTAAGCAACAGGGAGACACATGCTGCCAAATCACTTCCTTCTAATTCTTTACCTGAGCAGGGTGAAACATTGCAGTATTCATAATCTACTTCCTTATTTTTTCTGACATAGCACCAAGGTTTTTCATCCTCATCAGGATTCCTGAAGGGAACAGTTGAGAGAACCAGCTGTCAGGAATGGGGAAATCTCAGTTAAACCAATGGAGGAGCTGAGGATTTCTAGGTAGCAGCCTCATGCTCCCATATGGAAGATAATATTTCATAAGATTTGACAAAGAAGATGCCTGAGAGAGGCATACAATACTGCCATATTACTATTCCCATACTTATCTTAGCCATAAGAAAAATATGGGACTGATTTAAAAAAAAAAGAGGGCAGCTTCTGGAAGCCTCACATCAGCACGGTTAGAGAAGGCATTTCTAACATTCTGGTGTTTTATGGGCAGGCAGCATCTAGAAAGATGTGAGATCTTAACACCATCAGTTTCTCAAATTTATGAGCAGTTTTTCCTCAGGGATCTCTTTGATACAGACCTCTACAGCTGATTCTTCAAAATATTACCTGCAGAAGTTGTGTTCACCAATGCCATATGAGTCAGCATCCTCCATAAAGGCATTAAAAGGGTGGTCCAAGAGATGGTGGGAATTCCAGTGCAGGCAGGTCCTGCCATTTTCTGCTTGGTTCACTCTTCCTCTGTATGTTGTGGAGTCCTCTTCATAACAATCATCTGGTCCTGCAGAAAGACAATGCTCATATGGAAATGACTTTTGTCTTGCTGCTTGCTCAAAGTGATTCCTCTTCCTTCCCTTCCTTGTCCTACATTCATCTTGTGGAGGATCAGAAGAACCTACTGTGACAAGTAATTGTGTTCCTTATTGTACACAGGCCAGAAATTAGAATAATGTCCCAACATATGTCCACCTTATAGCTTGATTGACTTCAAATGCCAGTCCCCTCAGCCTGGGGAGTAACAGGCAACTGGACAGGCATCTTCACTACATCAGATTTTGAGTGTTTAAGGAAAACCCGACATTTCTTCCCTTTGTGACTTGTGACCTCTGGGAAATGTGTGCTCACTCATTATATACCAGTGGGACCTTGCCAAAGCACACTTAGAAAATACCAAGATGGGAATTTTTCCAAGCTCCTTGGCAGCAGTGGATGCAGAAGTCAGCCTCTTTCTCCGACCCTCTCTCCAAAGAGCCTGGTGCCCCAGAGTAGTCAGGCTCTTGGAGCAGTGACAAGGAGTCACCTCAGGATGCTACCAGAGCAGCATCAGTTAGTCTGGCTGCAGGGGAAAGTCAGTACCAGGCTGTGTGGAGATTCACCCCTGCCTCCGCCCGGGGAATGTGACGTACCGATCTCGCAGAATCTCCCTCTGAAAGGTTCAGGGCACTTGCAGGTGAATTTTGATCTGTATCTGTTCCGTATGCAGGTACCTCCATTTTTGCAAGGGTTTGGACTGCACTGTTTGGATGCTGCCAATGGAAAACACAGAACCGCCTTGTCGATGTGCTGAACACTATACAGCCACTCGCATGCCCAGAGGAAACTGGGCAGAGTTCCCACTCAGCCTGTTAGCTTTGAGTTCTCATGAAATCTTGAAAAATGCTTATCTCTGGGGATTTTAGCAGTGACTGGTAAAATTGACTGATTTTACCACCACCCCTTAAATCAAGTGTGGCCAGGGCCATGGATTGGAGCTGCAGCAAGATGAGTGCAGGATCACCCTCTGCAGTGGGTGATTTCCCGCTGAGGAGCAGCCATGGTGCTGTCTCCACCACGATTTGTGTCCAGCTGAGTGCTCACCACGTTGGCAGGAGGGTCTCTTGTAGGGAGGCTTGCAGCTGCACTTATAATAAGGTGGGGTTAATATAACCAGGCAGTCGCCAAAGTTGCAGTTCTTCTCCAGACACGTGTTCTCCACTGTGGAAAACAGGGACACAAAGTGCATCATCAGCATTTCTGTGTGCACAAGAGCTGTGCCCTGGCACGGATCATAGGAAGATGCCTTCTCTTGATGCTCCAAGGAAGCTTTCATTGGGCAGGTGTGGACATGGGAACTCACTTCTTGTTCACAGTATCTATGGCAAAAAATCTGTGGTACCAATGAGCAGCTCCCCACTGCAGAGAGCACTCTCTGCACTCCCGAGGTCTATTTTACTAGATGCTATTTAGACAAGCTTTGGTCCGGATGAGGTCCTAAGAACTATGAACATGACTGCTTTGGGCTCTCAGAATGCTAAGCTCAGCAAACAGTGGGTTTATAAAGTTGCAATAGTAGCATTAACTGCCAAAATAAGGACTGCAGGTTAGCAATAGAGCCCTTACCTTTTTCACACGTAGTCCCACTGTATGGCTGGGGGCAGCGACAGCTGAAGTCACTTCCTGTAGCTTCACATGTGCCACCATTCTTGCAGGGGTTGGAGAAGCATGAGTCTGCAGAGGTAAGGATGGAGACCTTTCAGCCTCTCAACCTTCATCACCTGCTTTTTCTTCTTGCATTTTGTGGCTGCAGGAGTCTGCCTTCCTGGGCACAGCATCCTATGTAACAAGTGCTGTGCTTAGGCATCAGCTCAGCAGCCACAGGAGCGGTAAGGGTTGCTGCAGAGTTTATTCCAAGCTGCAGTGGCTCATGGCTTTGGGTCTGCAGGTCCTCTCCTCCCTTTGCCCTATTACAGAACTGTAATGGGGCAAGTCCCTTCCTTTGATGGGGATTTGCCTCTGTAACACTGCCTCTGGCTGTCTGCCTTCATGCACTTATTCTAGAGTGATGTGGATTTGGCATTGTCCTGTTTGGAATGTAGCATTTAATCACCCCTGGAAAAGCCACCCATTAGACTCTACCATACCCCTGGGTGGCTGTTGCCTCAAGGGAGCTGGCACCTGCTGAAAGTCGCTCCTTACACTCAACATCTCCACTGCAGTCCACACTGCCAGGAGCAATTGGTATTGGAGACAGACAAAAGTCAGCTCTGCTTGTTTTGTACCAGGGGATAACTTGGGGAATGTTACAGGAAACTTCCCTGCCTCTCCTTTGGAATCCCCCGAGCAATCTCAAGGATCCTTTCCTATTCTCCTGAAGTTTGGCAAAACAAAAAAAGAAAAGGAAATAAAACCCCTGCAACTGATAAAAGAAGAAGAAGAAGAAGAAAAAAAAACAAACCTGCTCTACATTTGGTTCCTAGCATAAATACAGAACATATATCCCATGAAAACAGCAATTACATCTTACAGTGTCTATAGACAAATAAGCCTGTGCTTTTTTGTAGTAGCAATCAGAAATGTTCTGCATGATCAGAATGCATCCTGTGAAACCTGGAGATAAAACACAGGATCCTTACAAGAGAAATACAAAGAAGAACACTGCAAACGATCCTCCTAACTCATCCCTTTGATGCAGGCATTTCGAGAGCAGGCTGGCAGCCAGGCCTGCCACACTCACGCTTCAAGCACAGGGTTGGGATTTTACCCCTTCCTTGCCTTCCTGCCCACCCCTGAGAGGTACCTTTCATGGCAAAGCTGTCACCTAAAGATGTCTCTAACCAGCTCATTTCCTCCCAGAGCTCCTGCTGGAGGTTGGTGTACTGATCCGGTTCTGAGTAGTAGTAGTTCTCATAGTCTTCAGCCTCATCTGCAGAGAGGGGTGAGAAGAGAATGAAAGAACAGAGGAATTAAAACTGGAAGGAGACAAGTTATGAAAGAAGCCCCTGAGATGTCCCTGAGATGGACAAGTCCTTTTTCCTTCCATCTCATTTGTGATGTCAGTGGGTTTAGAGACCATCTTGAGGACCAAAGGGGCAGTTCAGCTCTTCCTTGGCATAGGCAGAACTCACCTAGTGCCCAGCATGACCACCCTGAGCACAGCTGGCTGCAGTGCTGCCCTCGAGGATGCTCCTGAAGGGCACTGGGGCTCTGGCTGCCCAGCTGCCTCCTGTGGCGACAGCCAGGGTGCCCCAGAGGGGGTGCAGGCCAGGGCTCTCCGGGCAAAGGCATGAGGAGTCCCCCATGTGGCACCACAGCCAGGGCACATGCTGAGGCTGGTACCAGCACAGTGACAAAAGGAGATTCAGGCTCCTATAGGAAGAAGGGGTTTTCTTTGTCCAACTGCTTTGCTGACCATCAGCACCGCTGCTGCAGAACGAGGCAGGGCCCTCCCCAGCACAGGGGCCCTGCTGTGTGCAGGGACACAGAGTCCCATCTCGAGGGCAATTGGGGGGACAGAGGCATGTCTGTGCGACTTCTCGCCCACAAACAGCCTTCGAGGAGCGAGGGCCCGGCACTGCAGACACGTGCTGAGGAGCCCATCCCTGCCTTTGCCAGCACGTGGCCTCCAGGGGCCAGCGTCCTCCCCTGCCAGGAGCCGGTGTCCTCAGGCCCGCGGGGACCCGCGGCTTCTCCAGCCACGCTGGGGGGGTTGTTTGATTAAAGTGGGCTGGCGGCTCCTTGCACAGGTACGGCTCCTGCCAGTGGAAACCACTCCAGTGTTTCAAAGACAAGATATGGTAATGAGCAAAGCTAAGCTAAGTACAGAGAAATTTTAAAAAGCTCTCCCCTAGGGCTGGACCGATGGCCCCATGGATAATGCTCTGCCTTGAACTGATTATCGACTGCATTATCTTAGTTTTCTCTCCTCATTCATTCGCTTGCAGCCTTTATCTGTATTCTTTCTTTGCTTCTGAAAAAAAGAAAGAAATTCCACGTTTGTACAATGGATGTTTTATATTTCATATTAAAATAGAACCGTCTTTTTTTCTTCTTTTTTTTTTCCTACATGCCAACTCTCGTTTCTCACAAAAAAAAAAAAATAGAGGAAAGTTTCACCTCATTTACTGCTATGTCAAGTCAAGACTCCTTTTCCTCAGCTCATTATTTCCACAGGAGCCGAGTCTCGACTATGTGCAAGTGTTGCAGAAGTGTATGCCTTGCTGAGGAACAGAAGGATCTTGCTGAAAGATAAGGACATTGTCTACACTGAACAAAATTAAATTTAATGTGATGTAGTTAAGGAAGAAAAACAAAAAGGAAGTTTTGCCTGAAATGCAGCCTCCAAGTTCACTTTGTTGGAGAGGAGATTTTGCAAACGACTTGAGGTTGAGGGAACTCTCTGAAGTAGTCTGATTTTGTATCCCCTGTTTATTTTCAGAACCTTAGAGAGGCATGTTGGCTTTCATTCCACAGATGCTTTCTGAAGGATGGGATATCCCTTTTTATGGAAAAATATACCTGCTAAAAGTTATGAAGGATGAATAGGGGAGTGATGGCTGAGAAAGGCAGACTGTAAACATGCCAGCATGCTTTGCAGAGGCTAGTGAGGACTCTGCTGAATCAACAGAGGAAAAATAAGTGCCCCAAATGAGCACAAATAGCTAAGCAATTGTAGAATCATCTACCCTGGTTTTTGAACCAACTGCTTAGTGTGTGTTGTTAAAAAATGACACTACTCTCACTTGATTTTTTGTTGTTTGGCATAATTTCCAAGCAACAGATTAATCGTTCTTTAATAACACCTATGTAATTACTTAATAGGTTATGAACTATTTCTAAGCCCATCTCTTCTGTAAACAAGTTGGCCAAGACCTAATTCACATTTTGCAAGAAGTGTTTCTGGCTGCTCTCATAGGTTTTGGGGCACCATGTGCACTGATGAGGCAGTTTTGGGACAGGCTGTTGCACACCTGAGGTCAGTTTGGCACCCAGCAGCCCTTGAAGAGGGTAATGGCAGGTAGCCAGGGCTGAAGTAAAGCAGGCAACACTGAGCAACCCCCTCAAGGGCTGGCAATTACTGGTTCAAGAAATTTAATGGCCAAGGCATGAAGTTGAGGGTGCATGCGAAAAGGGTTCAGAAGACATCAGCAAACCCTTTTGGGTACCCTGGCCCCCATGTGGATATTGGAGTCAGGAAGCTGAGGTTACTGGCTAGGAGACCAGCCAAGGTTATGTAAGAGTGCAGCAGAACTGAGAAATGACCCGTGTCCCTGCTTTCCCCATTGCAATCCCTCTTTATGGAACTGAGAAAGAGACACAGCTCCTACAGGTCATGTGAGTGGTGTTTCCCAGCTCCCAGATAGTCCATGTCATCTCCAGCTGCATGAAGCAGTGAAAAACAAAGACCAGAAAAACCTCACTGGGGCATATGATATCAAACTAAAAGATGTCTTTTTATTTATCACTTCTTTGACACTAAATAACTATTTGGCTTCCACATCTCTTATTTAAGAAGTGCTCCCATTCCAATTTTTTAAATTATTCATAACAAGCCATAGGTTTAGTAAAGCAAAAACAACACTTTTTTTATCTGAGCACATAATTAAAGCACAAAGTCTGATACACTGGTTGATTTAAACATATTACTAAATCAGAGGGTTCGTTCTTTGTAAGTGCTGGAAAACCTTAACATGCTTAAAAAAAGCAGTGATCTGACATTTGTCACTGAAATGTGACTATTACATGAAATTAAATTAGACATCCTGCATGCAAATTTTCAAAGAATAACTTTCCTCTGTGTAGTACAAAAAATCCCCCCATAATTGATAGACAGAGATTGACTTTTAAAGCTTCAAATCAGCTTTGAGGTCTGGGTGATCTTTTAAACTGCACAAGCTTTCATCTGCAGTTTTTCACATTGCCAAGAGCTGTCAATCAAGCAATGGATTTCTGATCAATATCCCCTTGTTCATTAGCTTACATGGGCTCTCTGTTACGGAGAGAACAGATATCCCGACACCGACAGTCACACTGTTTTCAAAACCTTCCCTGGATCAAGTGATGACTAATGTTCCAAGTGGGAAAGTGATGCATTAGGATGCCATCGGGTGACCTGAATTGCGAGGTAACTTTGTTGGACTGCAGTTGTCAAGATGAGTGATGTGCAGAGTTAAAGCCTATTGCCAACACACATCAAGAGCGCCAGAAAGTACCCAGCATTTATTCAAGCTCTCTGAACCTCTGGAGACTGACTGAAATCTGGCCTAATTTAAGCAGGATGAGTTTTCCTACCACCCCCCCTAAATACTTTTTGTCCCCAGCTCTGAGATTACTGTAGTGTTATTTTTATGAGGCTGAAATCCTGACTGTATTTTAAATAATGAGATATTCCCCATTTACTTCTGCAGAGATGAGACCTCACAGTATTTCCTACCTTCCAAGCAGGCTGTGGCTGGGAGTATCTGCAGCTTCAGAAAGACGGGAGACCAGCTAACAACAAAGCCAGAAAGCATTTCAAACAGTTTTGTGGCTGTTACTTAAAAGCAGTTTTGCAGCACTTTTTCCCTCAGAGAGATGGATGCAGAGTGAAGGGGGACCGTGATGGCTCAAGGAGTGGAGACTTGCAGGGGGATGGGGAGTAGGAGAGTGGAGGTACAGTGGAGGGACATATATAAGGACCATACACCATAAGGCAGGGAATGAATTAAGAAATTGTGAAAGGGATATTCTATCATCAAAAGGCAGATCTACCAGTTTGCACAAGGCTGTATAAACAGGTGGGTAAACCCTGTGTGTAAGGTGCATGACTGTGGCCAAATATTTGCAGAACCCAAATACTGAGCTCAGACACAAAAATTATCTGGAATTTTGTTTTCTATACATGTTGTTAGAACAGCAACATTGATTTGGGCACTGCTGTCTAAGTGACAAGACTTCTGGTTTGACCTGAAAGCTGAAATGCCACAGGAATGAACAGTGCAGATGAATAATGAGTGTAAACTAAAACACACACTATTTTTTTGCAGGAAAAAGAGCAAAATTATTGTATTATTTCATTAACTACGCATTATAAACTCTTATACAAACATTTAAGAGCCATTGAAATTAAGAAAACAAAGTCCAGGGCTTACCTGCAAAAATACTAAACTTATCAATAAAACCATAATCTTCTACATGGACCACATAGGCTGTGAAAGGATATACAAATCCTCACACATCCTCCACATCCTCACACAATATTCACCACAGCTTTTCCCTTATCAACATCTTAATGATATGCAGCCTTTAACGATTTTTCACTTTCTTGGTCTTGTTTTTGAACCTTCTTGCATTTGGGACAAAGCCTTGCAGAAATAAGTTCCACAGTTAGGTGTATGCTGCAAGGGAAAGTCAGCTTTCATTTATTTGACCTCCAGTTTTCATCCTCACTTTGCTTATCCTTCTGTGAGATTTCCAGCCCAGGACCATGACCTCTCCTCCAGACCATGGCCCACTGTGTCACCCACAGGTTCCCAAAGCACATGAAGGCAGAGAGTGGCAGAAAAGTCCTGGCTTGGGTCAAAACTGAGAGTTCCAGGTGTGGTTCAGGAGAACCCTGTGATCAGCTGCACATTGGTACTGCTGCTGTACCTCTGGTTTTGGCTCCAGTGTGCCAGACAAACCCCTGGCTGGGACAGAATTGTCTCCTGCACTGAGGTACAGCACTTGTGGAAGTCTGAAAGCACTCACCATACTACTTGTCCAAAGTCAAACAGACTTTTTACTTGATGATAGACCTCATTTTAAGTTCAGCAAGGCTCTGCATGAAGTAAATATAATTCAGCATTAGGCACTAGCGAAGGGTTTTGATGAGCCAGGTTGCCAGCCTTTCAGTTTTGTGGCAGGCAGAAGTTAAGATGAAGAAACTGAAACCACTTACCTTTCATCATGTTGGCCCAGAAGGAAAAATGGGATGCCTGCATGAGATAATAAAGGTCAGAGGGTCAGTTTCTGAAAAAACAAATCCAGCACAGAGCTTTGCCTACAGTACAAAGATTCTGTTTGCCCCTAGTACTGGACATCCAGATAAGGCTGCTCCTCACTTTGGAGCTAACTGGCCTAGATTTCAAGAGCTCTTTGAAAAGAGTAACCAAAGGTCAACAACCCATGAGAGATGTCTGGCTTTTCCAAGCATACACCCTAAACTGCTGGGCTGGTCTGATTTGGGGCAAACTTGACCTGAATGAGTTAAATTGTCTCTTTCCTTATGAGGTGATGGCACATTGGTTATCTGTCCAGCTTCTCTGAGATGCTGACAGAGGCCACACTCCAGCTGGCTACCAAAGCTGGAGGCTGGGAGGTGCCTGGGCATGACAGAGTGGATGTTGGGCAGTGCAGCATGGCCCAGGACCTTACCCCTGGGGCACCCAGTGAGCTGGAAGGCTGTCACCAATCTTTGGATGCAGGAGAATATTTCTGGTACTTTCCAGGAGGAAATGCCATGTGTCCCACCTCCAACATGGGGCTCCAGCCTTTCCTGTTTGGCTCATGATCAAGGGCAAGCAACAAAAGGGAACAGAAAAAGACGGAAAACAGCTCTCAGCCTTTGAAGAGTGTGAGTGAGGTTTTTCTGAAAGGAAAGGCACTGACTCTACACCAGGACGCATAACCAGCGTGACAATTTCCGTTCGCTTTCCCTCTTGCTTTAAATCCCAGCTGTGGACAGGATTACCCACCTGCAGTGAGGATACACATGCTAACAGTGGGTGTAAAGGAGATTTGAAGCTGCTATTCTTCATCCCTCACATGATTTTAGGGAATAAAATGTATTTCCAAACAATTTAACACACATGGTAAGGACAGCACACATACACACACAATTATGATGTGCACCTATGCATTGCTACCGATACAATTAACTGTAAATATATGCCCTGTTTAGTCACATTATATATAGAAGAAAGACATTCTCAGATAATGCTGATTGAGACTAAGAACAAATGAATCAGAAGCAATGAATAAGAAACAGGACAAAATAAAAAGCTCAGAATTCACGTTTGTGAATATTATCTGGAATATATAAATGAGCTTTTGCTTCAGGCACATTTGCGTCCCTCTTGTGTTTGAGCCAGGGAGAACAGACACTTCAGCTCTCCCCTTCCCCACTGACTTTAATGAGAGCAATGTCCCCTGAACCACTCAGCAGAGCCCCTTCCCAGGTGCATTTGAGTGAGCCACACACACACACAGAACTAAATCCTTTGCAGCTGGAAGGACACACATCCTCACACAATTGCCCCTCCTGAATGAGTGCGGAGATGATGGTAAATGAGAAGGCTGTAAAAGCTCTGTCCTTGGTGTATATGTTTCTTGAGTGCAGGTACAGCGTTCCTCAGATCCTTTGCCAGACCCCAACAGAGACTATATAAAGCAAAGGTCTAATTGCTCCATTTACAATTAGTGGTAGCGTTCATCCATAAACACAGACCAAAACAAACCCTGCAAGTGTACTCCTCTCTTTTGGAGGAACAGATGAAACAAAGAACAAGGAAGCAGCATTGGGAGCAGGATGATGCAAGAAACATTTCGTCTCCCTCTCCAGCTCTCTGTGCTGCCCTGCTGCGCTCTTTGCCTTATGGGCTTGGAAAGGGTTTGGGTGGGAAAGGTTTGGCTTAGTGAGTTTGCCCCTGCACTCAGGACAGCCCTTGGCACCCCAGGGAATGCTGGAGGGTTTCAGCCCAGGCTGAGTGAGGTGCACCAGGCTGCTCTGTGCCTCAGTTTCCCCAGCTGTAGCGTGGAGATGACAGTCTCACAGTGCTCACACCCCAAGGAAATGGGAAAGATGAGAGATGTAGCATTGTGCTACAGTACTTTCTTTTCCAGTTCATCCACTGCCCCTCTGTCCAAGCACAGGCAGAGCTGACCACAAATGGGCAGGTACCCTAAACTCCCTCTTGCAATGAACTGGTGCCCTCGACAGTGTTCAGGTTTACAGTATCATCCTCCAGAGCAGGCAATGGCTCGGTGGCTGGTGGCTGAGTCCCAGATTTTGATTGCTGCTTTTGGATGAAAGCCTCTGTCTGCTGCCACAGCATAAATGTTCCTGGGAACAAAAGCTTCTAGAGCACCCAGCACAGAGAGTCCAGGAGTTAAGCACAGTCTTTACTGTGAGGCTCCTGTATCTCATTTTGTGCTGCAGCTTGTGACAGGCACACGAGGAGGGAAAGCTGCAGCAGCAGAGCCACAGGGGACAAAACCTCTGGCAGAGCTGACTTCTCAGCATCGAGAGTTTTCCTCTCTCCTGTGGTCCACTGGACTATTCACCAGACCACACTGGTTTTGAAGCATTTTCACCCCTGCTAGCCAGCACAAGGCCAAATTTTATCCCTGGCTTCCTGGTGTGAAACTTGCCATGGTGGTGGTGCAGCAGAGGAGGAGGAAGAGCTCACTCCCTTCCCCCCTTTCTGCTGGAGCTCTCCCCTTCCTCCGCTCCAGGAGAAGATGTGGGATGCAGGATGCTGGGTATGGGATGCAGGAGGAGGCTGTCAGGAGGGGTGCACAGGGGGGAGGTCCAGGAGGGGGCTGCAGGAGGGATGCAGGCAGGGGCAGTGAAGGCAGGGCCTCCTGCCTGCGGTGCCGTATTGCTCGTGGCCAGCAGAGGAGGATCTTGTCCTTCCGACGAGGTGCAACACAGCCCAACGAGGAGCAGGATTCGAACAAAAGGAAGGGGGGCGGGGGGAGAAGAAATTAGGCTGTGGGGCTGGTTGCACCAAACAGTCTCCTTGCTGCAGCTCGACACCGATACTTTGTGTGCCCTCTCAAGAGGGAATAAAATCACTGGATTCTGTTCATAGCAGGTCTGCACTGATGAGGGACAAAAGTGGAAGAATTTGCAGAGAGCAATTTTAAATTTTATTACTTTAGGCTCATAAAAAAGAAACCTTTAAAAAAAAAAGAGCTAGGAGGGACATTTATATGGGTGCTGGTGCACTGCTGACTATGGAGTCAACTACATTTATAGGGCTCCTAGAAAAAAAATTGTGACATTCAAAATATCCTACTTTCACCTGACCTTTGTTGTCTTTTGTCAGTGTAATGATTTACACATCACTAAAACTTCATTCCTCCAAAGAACCTTCAAAATTTTGCTAAATAGATTTTTTACTAATATTAAACATTGCAGATACATGATACACTCAATTTTTCCATTTCAACTGCTTGAGAAAGAGAGACTAATAAAATGTAATAGATTTCAAATAGGAATGACAGAACCATGAGCTTTCCTCATCTCAGAATGGAATATTATGGCTCTTTCTCAGACAAAAATGTCCAGTTAATCTCTAGCAATTCTTTCTAAATAAACGCAGGAAGATTTGACCCCAAATTCAAGGGAAATTTTTTACAGATGCCAAGGGCATTCTGCAATTGAACTGTTTATTGTGTCTTGGGTACATTGCTACCCCTTATTACAATAAAAATGAATCACTAAAACACAAATGCAGGTGGAGAAAGAGAGCAAAAAGGTGACAGCCTAGGGTTATGCTGTGAATTCACATGAGTGCAAAACAGACTTCCAGAGAAAACAATGTAATTACTCAAGCTTGCATGGCAGAGAACAAAAGAGATGAAAATTAGATGTATACATACACATACACTGCAACAAATCACTACAGGAATTCCAGTATTAAACTGCATTGGTAGGAATTGGCTTATTCACTTAATTGCATTAAGTCCTGCAAATTCTCCTGCAGCTTGTCACAAAGTGACCTCCATGGCAGAAAAACAAAGATTATGCTTTCATTTATTCATCTGTGCAGTCACAGCTTTGCAGCTAAGAAGGAGGTGGGATGGGATTGAACTGAAGAATGAAGATGGATATTTGATCAACTTCCATCCACAAGTGACATGAGCCATGAAGGAGCCACGAGGGCAGACACAGCTACTGCCTTCTCGTAGTGAACCCCTTGATCCTGCTGACAGCTCTCAGTAGGAACCTTTGTCTGGGCTGCTTGCCAAAGGAGGAGGGAATCGACAGTTCTGATGCTCTTACAATCGGCCAGATTTTTGCCTGCAACCATCTTGGGTAGTGACAGTCTTTGAACTTCAAGGGAAAGTGGCTTTTCCAGCAATGACATTGTGTTTCTCAGCCAAGGCCATGGTTGCAGTATAATGAAAGTAGGGCACATTATCATCTGGAGCACACATGCAACACATGTTGTGTATTTAGCCTGGGAAACCATTCTCTGAAAGGATTCCACCAAAACCTCTGAGTTCTTCTCTGCTCACAAGACATCTCCTGCCTCCACACTGAAGGGCAATTTGTGCGTCAGAGTAAATGATGTGTCCCTTATTGACCAGTCCCAGAGAACCCAGAGAAGTTCACATTTAGAATCTTTGCTTTGCTGATTATTTAATTGTGAACCTTTCCCATGGTGACATCTGATACAAAACCCACAGGGATCCAGGAAAAAAAGCAAGATTCTTTAGAGGTGCTGCTGAAACCAGCTTCTCTGCTCAGGAGTTACCTGTCCCTGTTTTCTAAGAAATCAAGTTTCCAAATTAATCTTTGCACTGTAGGAGTTGGCCTGGTAGCAGCTGGGTGTTTTTAAAGCTGCTCACTGGTTTATGAGGTGTGCTTATGCTCCCAGGTGGAAAACGGGGTCAGCCTTGGATGCCAGAGCAAGGGGAAGCTACAAAATGTGTTTCAGGGGGCTGCAGGAGCCAGCTAGTCACACTAACACGAGTGCCTGCGCTATCAAACGCTCCTGCAGCCAGTGCTGGGAATGCAGGTTATACTGCTAGACTTAAAGCTTATGCAAAGTCATTAAGTCCCTTTAGTTACACGGGATATCAACCTGCATGCTGCAGGGCATAAGCTGATTGCCTTCGGGGGTCAGCGAGGAACGCTTCCCTCTCTGAGAGCACGGTGCAAAATTAGCTGGGGGCGCTCCCAGGGCTTTGTTGCTTTCCTGCTGCATCAGGCAAATTTAGGCGAGCACTGCAGAAGAGTATTACACCTGATGGGCCACAAATCCAGGCGGGCTTGGCAGCATTCACTTCTCTCCGCAGTGATTGGTTTGCAACACAGCAGAGCGTGAAGCCCTTGTGTGCGTGATGAAGCCCTGGAGTGAGGGTGAGGGGAGCAGAAGTGGGAGTTCGCTACAGGAATGGATCTGTTGGGGATTAGTAAAAGATGTCAGACATACTTGACTTTGGAACACCCTAAAATGTTGGTCTCCAAGCACCTGAGGCAAGGAAAGACATGAACTGCTGGCAACAGCATCCTGCTTGCTGTAGGCCAAGAGGGAGATAGGCCCTTATGATAAGGGGTCCTGTTTTGCAATTTTTGATCTTAACGTGATACTTTTATCCTTCCCTTTCCACTGCTGAGTGCACTTGGTTATCAGAATGGGAAAGGCTAGTGATTTTGAAACACTTTCCACCTCAATTAAGAGGACATCAATTTTTTGGAGTTCCAAAATATTCAGTGAAGAGCCACCTCTGCTAGTCTGACCCTTGCAAATCTTCCTCTCTGCTGCCAGGGAAGTTGAGTTCGCAGGGAAATCTGATACAAGGAAAAGGACTGATCTGAACACCTGAATTTTAAAAATACCTTTTTTTTCCTGCAAACATGTGCTGATTCACTTTAGAGCACCATTAAGTGGGAGCTGCAGCCTGGTGTATGGGCAGGGACAGCGCTGGGGTGTTCTGGGATCCAACTTTGTATTGTCCTGTTCCAGATTTCTCTAGCCTGACTCAGAACAACAGCAAAGCATACCATTTAAATCTGAGTTTATGCCAGAAAAATTGCTTCAATAAAACTCTGGATACACAGCTTGGTTTCAGCAGAATTCTTTGGCTTTCTCTTTGGCTTATTAAAGAATACTTAACAATACAATACCTTAATGGCAGGCACATTGCTACTACAGTATCTTGCTGAGCAGAAGTGAAATGAAAAGCAGGGGAAAAAAACCCAACCCAAGAAGACCTGCCACGTCTGAAGAAAATCTTTGGTGCAGTTGCATCATATATGCTAAAAGACCAGATTCTGACCTCACCATGCAGCTTTATGCCTTTTATGGAAATAGTTTGGATCCATGCAGATGCAATCAGTTTCTCTTCAGGTACTATGAAAGAACTGAATGAAAATTTTTGCCTTAGGGTCCCGCTCCAAACCTACCAGATCCATGAATGTCCAAGTATTTTCTTGTTCTATTGTGACTGACTCAGCATGAACTACTCCTTAAACCCATGTTTGACTTCTGCTATATTTCACCAATAATATTTGTTAATCAACTCATTACTTCTAAAAACTTCTAAAAGCAGATTCAAATAAAAATTATGAAGATAGTTCTAGAAAAGGATGAAAATAGGAATTTAAGGGTGTTTTCTGTGGTTTCAGCAAAGTGCAGCATCTGTTATTTTGTCATTCAAACTATTTCAGTGCAACTTTTTCTTCAGGACAAATCATTAAGACAAAAATATCCTCTCATTAATTGTTTGTCATGCAATGGTCACATCATGGCAACTCATTCCCCTCTTTTTTTTTTTTTTCTGGGATCCATGCCAAGTGCTAAGCCAGAAAACCTTGTTATATTAATTATGAAGAAAAAGCATGTTTTATTAAAAAATAGCCTGCTGAATATTCTGTCGTGCTGCTTTTCAGTGACAGCAGAATTGCTTTTGCATTTTAGCAATGTTAATGATTTTTCAGGGGCGGGGGGAGATATAGTCTACATTTTCCATACCAATTTTTAAAGCAAAGACAGATTAGGACTGTCAAAGCTATTGAATCAATCTAACACTTAGGACTAGTTAGAAAAAATCTGGGCAAGGCTTCATGTTGTCTAAGAGCGGCCCCACATCTTCCTCACTGAGAATGAATTAACACTGCCAAATTCCTTATGGGCTTATTTGTATTAGATGGTGTTCCCACAAAGTCTGTAAAACTGACATTGAAGTACCCTAGAGCTGATCCCCTCAGTAAGGTGCTACATGTACTACTGGACCAAGTGTGATATTGGTCCTGGTGATACACTAATTAATAATTACTCCATTGAGTTGTGAAAATCACTGATCTCAAATTCCAGACTTCTTAAAAAAATCTATGCCCCACTAAACCCCCTCACTCTATATTTTTCCAAAAAATTTCATTTTGAACACATCAACATCTGAATTTTTGCAAAGCATTTCAGTAAATATTAACAAGCACACATAGAAAATATCACTAAGAAAGCAGATGTTTTAAAGAACCTCAGATTCCTTCATGAGAAAATCTGATTGATTGCTTGAAAGAACAAAAGAAATTTTTTTAAACTGACTTTTAACTTTCCTTTGATTACAAGTCATTCTTCCAGTCTTCTTTAAAGAGGAGATGAATAGATGTAGGAAAGTATATCAAGCTCTGCCAGAGCAGAGCTCTGGTCATCCCTAGCTGTGTTGAATATTTTGCCATTAACCTTCCTCCCACGTTAGCAACAACAATAATTCAGTCATTCAAAATATATGACTGGGGGAAAATCTACCTTTTACAGAAGAGTTTGCAAAACGGCCAAGGCAGCACCTACCTGACCTGTTTAATCCCATATTTAGTCCCTTTGGAATGACTACTGGAAATAAGGGAGAAAATTTTTCGAAGAGGGGGGTGAAACTCTGGTGCAGGTTGCCCAGGGAGATGGTGGATGCCCCATACATAGAAACATTCAAGGGCAGACTGGATGGAGCTCTGAGCAACCTGCTCTAGTGGAAGATGTCCCTGTCCATGGCAGGGGAGTTGGAACAAGAAGATCTTTAAGGTGCCTTCTAACCCAAAAAGTTCTATGATTTTAAGATGAGCTGCCCATGCTGCAGCCCGGTGTTTTGTGGCATTTCTTAGCGCCCAGGGCTAGGAGAAGGGCTATGCTCCCCACCAGAGACCACTGGGGGTGGGGTGGCTTCTGAGTGCACCCAGAGGAGCCATCCCTGTACACTGTAGATGTCTGCTCAAAAAAAAAAACCCATTGGGCTTCTCTCTTATGCTGCTTTAACTTGGTCGCCTCAGTGGCCTGAAGTGCAGATACAACAGAGCTGGTGCATGGAAAGAAAAGGAGGATAAAAACATACTCACGCACAAACACGTCGTCCCTAGGAGAACAACCAGTGGAAGAACATGAAGGGTCAAAGCACTGTTAACCATCCTCATTTTTTTCTTGAAATTAGCTTTTTCTTCTTGCCTATATTTTTTCTGACAAGACACAATCTTTTTGAGGCCAAGCTAATTCAGTGCAAATAATTAACCATGCTTCAAATATTGTTTAATGTTCAACAGATTGCCCTGATCAAATACATGCATCCTGTCCAGATAATCACTGTATTGACCACTGGCAAAGGTTTCAAATCAGTAAGTATCAAAGATGGGAACAGTATAAATTAACAATAAAAACAAGCATTTACCTTGTATTAGAAATATCTTTCAACTATTATTATCAACTGGAAAAAAAAGTATGAATCATACTTACGTCTCTCCTATCTGAAGAGTACTGAGATCTAGTTACATAATATATGATTTTTAAAATTATCAAAGTGTGGTTTTTATTATTTGCTGAATTTCAGACATGAAATAGAGTTCATGTCCTCAAGCTTTTGTCCCCTAATGTGCGAACCAGGATTCATTTTTTTAAACAAAATTTTAAATTCTTGAGTAACCTCTATTCTCCTGAGGCTGAAGCATTTGTAACAACAGTAGCAAATCAGGAAATCAGAGTATTATTGCAAGAATAAACAACCTTCTATTGCGTAAATGCTGGCAAACTTTTGCTGATCAGACATTGTTTGTACTACATGTTACAAAAACAAATGAAGTGGCCATTCTTTCTTTGAGATAGTTAAGAACCTGAAAAGGAAGAAGGTGATTGTGTCCACATGTTGAAATATGAGAAAAACCCTGAAATCCCAAGGTCTTCATCGTTTCCCATCCTGAATGTGATTTTTGGGGTGAAAAAGACAGTTGTGAGCACTTGATTACAGTGAGAGATGCTGAAATTTGGATGCCAGAGAACCTGGTTTCTGATGAGTCCTTACTCTGGAGCATGAGCAGCCCTAAAGGAAATTTCATACACCACAAAATACACAAAGAATTTCGGTATCCTGACTATACCACATGTTCGTACCTTAAGCAGGAGCCTATAAGCAATAGATGTTTGAGACTTAGTATGTTGGTGGCCAGCCACAAATACAAGTTTATGAAATTCCAGATTCTTTAACTAGTTAGAAAGACAGCAAGATAAAAGGAGTTAGATAACACACGACTTTATGCAATGTGTCCTTGAGTAAGCTGATTTGCACTGAATTTTAATAGAGCCCTGATTCATCAAATCTCAAACAGAATTAAGGTATGGACTGGATCCTAATAACATCATGCTTTATATCCATGAAAGATAAATTAAAGGATGCAAAACTGCTATTGACAAACATTGATTATATGTACTTTGATGGACTTTGAAGTTGTGCCAGATGCGTCTTGTCAGCCTCCAAAGTTTTCTTTTAAATCTCATTGCATAAGGCTTTTACTTTTTAATTATTTTTCCCCTCAGCATCTTTGATCAAGAAAAAATGTAGATCATATTTGTGTGATGCTATTTCCTATGCATTTTATTTAGATATGCCCTTGTGCACAGCTCATGATATGTAAAAAATGTTACATGGCACGTAGTGGTTTTACCCTGTTATCCTGGGTGCTATTTAATACTTAATTGACCTTCTCCGAGTGAAGCTGCTGAGTGAAATTCTGCCATGTGCAGAGAGCTAGCACAATGCTCATGGTCTTTTTATACCACATAAATCTACACAATAAGATGCAAAAGACAAGTTGTTGGTCTCTCTTTGTTCCCAGGAGGATTTTGACCAGTGACAATGTCCAGTGGATCCATTTCATTCCACCCTTTGACTATGGCAAAGTGGTCCTTGTGTCAGACCCAATGGGAAGGCAAACCTCTGCAGTTTCTGGTTTTAGGAGATGGACTGAAGTTTATACAAGAAGTTTAAACAAATGAAAGTCCTTCTTTCACTTTCCCATATATGAAAATATTTTGTCAGCAGGGAGCTTCAAGAAACTGAAAAGAGGCTTTGGAAGCATGTTGATATTTCAAGGTTGTGAGCCCACATGCACCATCTTGTCCATCCGGATATGGCCAACCCCTTCTGGGCATGGGAATATATGAAGGATATTGCTGTGCCTGGGAAAAGGTTTCAAAGGTGCAGGACGTAGGTACAGGTGTTCTTTTTTCTGGGAATTGACCACACCCTGCACCTCCAAGCCCATCCTAGTGATCATGGCTTGCACATCAAACATGAAGCATTTCTCTGTGACAATTCAGTTGTCTTCAAACAGTAAACACAGAGGGAAAAAAAGATAGATAAACACCATCAAATCCTTTAAAACTGAGAATAAATAGATTAAAAAAAAATTTCAAGTAAAAAATTCTGGATCAGAATTGTGGTGGGCTGGGAGTTTTCTGCATCACTGTCAATACTGCCTTGAACAAATCATTTACTCTTTAATATTCCTTCATTCCCATCACAAAAGTGTGGCTAGTAACTTCTCTACTTTCACTATGTCCTGTCTGTTTAGATAACAAACCCTTCTGGCTCAGTATTTTTTCCTATATTAATGAGCAGCTCCAGGCAAAAGACATGCCCTGTCCTAGCTGTGATGTCTACTATAAAGGAAGGAAAAGAATAACCTAAAAGACTGTATTCTTCAAATGATTTATTTGGAATTACTACTAAGTATTATACTCTAAAATGCTTGAGCAGCTTTGGTTGCCAAAATAAACAGCAGAAACATTACTTTGGCCTTTTTTTTTTCCCCTGAAATGGGAATTTCCACTGAAAAAATATTACCCTTGGATATTTTTCTGCCACTGTACAGATCACTTGGATTCTGATCCTAGGAACCATTTTGAGCCCCTCCTGGCTTATAACTCTTCTCCATCCTCCAATACAAATGAATATTCTGTGCTGTATCTACCTCTATGTGTCTGGTGTGTGTGGGTTGTTCTGTTAGACACACCAACAGCAGATCTAGTTATTAACACCAGAATAAACAAATCACCACAGCTGTGAGGGAAGAGAGAAAATTCCAAAGATAAAAGCAAGATAAAATAATCTACTATGTGACTCTAACAAAAGAAGAAGTTCTAGAAATAGTTGCTGGCATCAGCCCACAAGAGCACAAGCCCTTCAAGGGTAGGAACATCTTCAGAGCCAACAGCAATGCCGTGGAATATGCATGGGTGCTTTGACTTTGGTCTTTTCCACTGCTACCATTTTGTGGCTTTCTTTAATTAATCTAATAACTCAAAAGCCCTACACATGTTTGTGCTTCCTCTTTAGTGTTCCCTCCACTTCCATTAAATACAAGCCCTTTTCAAACTGCAAGTAAAAATGAGAAAGCAGAAGCCCTATTATTCTTCTTTATACAGAAGGACTGGACTTGAGAAAGAGTATAGGGAATTGACTTTAATATAAAATCTGGGAAGTGGAGGAGGAGTATTCTCTATGAGAAAATCATCTTGGTGCAGAGAGCCAGCATGAGGTCTAGACATCCCTTAAATCAACATTTAAAGTGTTGTGGTTGCATTTTGTTTCATAGTTCTCTCTAGCGGCACATTCCCAGTGATGGTTTCAATTCTTGGGCTCAGATCAAAAGCACAGTAAAAAATTTCAAGACAATCAAACAAACAAAAAACAGAAAAAGTGCAGGCAGCAGAAAGTTCTGTTGGACGTGCAAGAGGGCTCTTCCCTCATCCACCCTGCTGTAACCCAGAAGTAACCCATCAAAGGCTATATGCAAGCTCAAAGCTGGTGCAAGAAGCTCAGTTGGACAGAGAGGCAATCCCACCCCAGGGATGCACACCAGCACCAGCAGCCCCTCTCTGACATTGATTTGGTACCAAACTCTTCCTCTGAAGGTACAAAAACACCACCTTGAAGAACAATCTGCCATGGTGGAGCTTTGTCCATGTGCTCAGTCAAAGATTGACAGATGCCTGGCTAAAAGATTTTCTGTCCTCTTCTGGCCTCTTGGGTGTTCTTTTATATCTTTCCTAGAACAGCTCCAGATATTCTTGTTAGCTGTGCTGCTTTCTGAGCCCATTTCTGTGTCTTGGAGCTGCCTGCTAAAAGCATTAATATTGTAAAGTGGTGGATGAAGGAAGACAGTTTTGCTTTCAAGCTGAAAAACATGCATCAAAGCCCCTGTAGTAAATTTACAGAGTATTAAAAACAAACAAAATCTGACCGTAGGGTAACATCACTTTAGGAAAGATGCGATGGCCTGCCTCAAAGTCTGCATTTAATGTGCACAGCTCTTACTTAACCTGCCCAGGCTATAAATCCCAAGGGCCAAATTCTGTCCAACCATCCTAAAAAAGAGATATTTTTAGATTGCAAAGGTAGAGAGAATATAGTCCCCCTGCTCCAGTTACCAAACACCTCCTCCACAGGCCCCA
Source organism: Vireo altiloquus (assembly GCA_013396875.1). Lineage (NCBI taxonomy): Eukaryota > Metazoa > Chordata > Aves > Passeriformes > Vireonidae > Vireo > Vireo altiloquus. Next base: position 330,608 of record VZRF01006954.1, read on the forward strand.
TTGGTTGTTTTCCAGACAAAGTGGAGAGCAGGAACATTAATCCAAGGGAACTCGTACAAGCAAAGATGCAATAAAATATGACCCCCATGTTATTTTGCATGCATTTAGAGGCAATCACAAATTAGGAGACACCTGATTTAAAGAAACCCCAAGACATGCCTCCAAAATACATAATTAAATAATAATTACTGTAATTTTTAAAATTATTTTTTCTTCCCATTTGCTGTAGTGTTGTTACTTTAAAGAGGAGTCTTTAAAGACATTTTTCATCGAGTCATCATTTGTTTTCAGGAAAGGGATGCAACAGGTGATCATACAGTAATGCACATACTAAATATCTAGGAATTCTTTGGCAGAATAATTTAGTATGCTGTTCAATGAATTGTCTGAATTGTCTGAAATAACAGAGAAAAGTAACTTCAGATGCAATGATGGACAAGTGTTATAAGCACAGCTATGCTGTTCTGATAGAGCCAACAAATATTACTTCAGTAAGAACTACACAAATATTTCTTTCTCCTAAAGCATCTAGATTTCCTTGTGCAGTACACTAAATAAGTATTTTAATAATTTTCGTATATTGTCTACTGGTCATTACTGCATATTGACAGAATTATTCATCTGAATGGGCAGCTGAAAGGATGTACATGGTGGTAGATTCTGCCTTAGCTTCCTTTTCTCCTGTGTGGAGGTGGTGACATGAGTAGCCTTATGTCATGTTTAACTAGGCTTCGTGTTTGGCTTGCCTGGCTTGGTGTGATAAGCAGGGCAAATTTGGTTGAGCATAAAGATGTAGATTAATTTCAATCCCAGCTACCTCAGGTTACAATTCCTTATTTTGTTCCCTCATCTCAGATCTTTGACCTGGATTTTCTTTCTGAAAAGCAATTTTTTTGTAGACACTGTTCCAGTATTCAAGCTCATCTTTAACATACTTGGAGTCAAACAAGCATTTTTGAAATTTCAGATTGTGAAACTTGTAACAGAAGCAACACAGCATGGTTTGTGCTTTTCCCCACGTCACAGTGGCAACCACAAGTAAAACTGATTATGGATTTTATCAGATTTTGTGGGATGAGAAAGTTGTCTCTGGAACAGCAATGCTAAATGTGAGCACCACATCAATAACTGTGGGGCTAATAGCTTGTAAGTTAGTCACCGGAACTGTGAGCAGATCCTATGGGATTATGTGTCCTGTTTCCATTTAATTCATCCTTACCTTCCTCTGAAAGCTTCAACCACTCTTCTCTCCCCAAGTTCACTGCATTCAGTGCTGTTTCCTTGCTTCCCTCTGGTCCTCTTTGACCAGCTCTTTTTCAACCAAGAGGCTACCAAATCTCTTTTTTCCCTTTTCCACTCTCCAATTTCTGTTCTCATTGCAATCAAACGTTGATGTTCCTATGAAATGCTTCACAAGAAGGGTTATCAGTGAATCCTTTTGGCTGTTGCTAAAAAGAACTTTTTGGGAAAAAGTTGATATTTTGTGTGCAAAGCAGCACTTTTCATCCAGTGGCTTTAGAGAGGCTCCTAAGCTTTCACTGCAAATTTTGGATGTGGAGGTGCTGGTGTGGGTGGCAGCATATATCAGTGTTTACATTAAAAGTAATTACAGTGATGTTATAATCATTCCTAAGCCAGGCATTGCAAAACTGAATAATTTATTGTTAAACTTAATGCAAATGTGCTCCAAAGTGGAACTGATTCCTGAACAGCCTGATCTCAGCTCTTTAGTGACATATTGAATACTGCAAAGCAATATGGTTACGTTATTTTAAAATCTGTGGTCTGTTATAAGAGTAAATGATTTTTTAAATGTATTTATTTCCCCTTTTCCCTTTACCATGGTGCCACCCTAGCCCAAAGGTTTCTCCTCTCTGACACCCTCACTTGTGCACCTGAGTGGGACCCCAAAAACTGAAGCAAAGAACCCCCTTGAGGGAAGGAACTTTCACAGCATGTACAGGATGCTTTGGAAAAGAAAGCTTCAGGCAGGAGAAGAAGCTGGAAATCCCATTTCCCCTGGCCCCTGAAGCTGCTCCTGAATAGTTGTTCCCGTGGGGGAACTGCCCAGCTCCTGACATTGCACCCAGCAAGGGGGTCTGACAGACAGATGCTGCACATATATCCCCTTTGCTCTGTACGTTTTTGGGTCCATCCTTCCTGCAACCTACCCCATATACTGCATGCTCAAGAAAAGTCCAGAGGAAGGAAAAAGCATGTCTGAAGCTACCCCTTCCCCTTCCTTCTCTACCCTTCCCTCCCCAAGCAGATGCACCCCCTCCACGTCCCATATTTCCAAACTTTCTGCTTCCTTGTGTGATTTTCATACTCTGAAACAGCATCATTGAATTTTGCTTAGTTAAGGCAAGACGGCTCATGTCAGAAAATGTTTGCTAGATTGGGTCTCATTTTGTAACATTTCCCCTCAAAGGATGATTCAATGATGCATCTTAGAATCAGATTCCAGAGAGGGAACTAAAAGAAACATCAATAAAAAAAGAAACTGTGAGGAAACTAAATATAGAACAGGCCAATATGAATTAAACAACATCCTAGAAATCTTCACACAATAATTGATTTGCTCATTTGTACTTCTTTCTATTCTTTAATCTTTCAGCAGGGCTTCAATCCTCCCCCCATTGCTTTTTTAATATTCTCTGTTCATCTGTTGTCTACAATATTGTTTCTGATCTCTCTCATCCCATCAATCATCTATAAAAAGAGACTAGTCCACACACTCTGGTCTCCAATCCTAATGACTGTAAAGAACTAATCACCTAAACTGAGTGATGTTCATTGTTGTAAGTGTCTCTTTGATTTATTAAACATCTCTGTATAAATTCCTGCATGTTTTGCAAGTTGTTTCCTAGAACCTGTATGAAGGCACTTTGAAATCCTAAAACTGTCTGCTTATGGGGTTTTTGGTTCACCTAATAAATGCATTCTTGTCATGAAAAATGAGATTTTACTTAACTGAAGGGACCACTCAATTCCAAATTCAGGTCAGAGCCTCAGTTTGAGCTTCCCCTGAATATACAGCAAACTTACAAAGGCCGCTCATATACACTTTATATTAATTTCAAAATACCATGTGTGTTGCGTTGGGGAGTCTGCCTGCTGTTGGAGAGCCATAGACACTAAGGAAATGCTCCTAATGATGGCATTTTCCATAGCTGTCTCTTTCACATGCTGTTGCAAGCTCTTCAGCTGAGCAGGTGGACTTCCAACCTGATTAATTAAAGATTAAGGACTGAATATATTCACACCCTGACCTTGCCAAATCGATGTTTTCAGCACTCTGCCATCAGTGTGCGACTGCCAAGCACAGTGATGGGGTGGGATTAGAGTGCTGAACTCTGGGCCTTTTTCACCACACATCAATGGTGAGGCCACCCAATGCCCACCAAGAGATCTGGGTGTCACCAGAATTGGGGGTTCTCAAAAGAGTACAAGATCCAGGTTTTGGGAGCTGCCTCCCCATCTGACCTGGTCTGACTTGAAAGGAAAAGAAATACTAAGGACTGAGCAGAATTCAACGTGAGCAAAGTATGTCTGAAGACCGTGTGAGGCTTTTGAAAGAACCCAACGTGGTGTTCTCGTGAGCAAATGGGGACTAGACAAAGCATTAAATGGGCACAGCTGTTGATAAAACCACACTCAGGGGACAACACTCAAAACAGAGGACCTGTTTCACCAAAAAACCCTCTCTGTGCTTTTCATGCTTTTTCACCAGCACCTTAGGGTGCAGAACTAGAAAGAAAAGGTATAACGTGTTTGAATTAGGCCATTCTGGGAAGGATTCTTTGCCAATGAGAAATCCACTCCCCCTTCTCATGCTGGATTTGCACAGAATATCGAGTTCCTGCTAAAAATAAATGCACACTCCTTAATGTTCACCCCAGTCTTTACAGCAGTCCCTGGCTAATGAAGCAGCCACTGTTACAGGCGGGTGAGTTTCATGCATTGATTGCCTTAGTGCCTCATACTAAGTAAAAAAAGATGTTAATGATCTTATTATTACAGAAACATCATGAAACTCATAAATATAGATTCAACAGTTAACATCACAAATCTGTGAAAAACCTTTTTTCAACACAGTATGGGCAGAGTTATGCTGTCAGAAATAAAGAAGCGGCGAAAAAGTATGTAGAAATTATTCTATAGAATTGCCCAATTTTTATGTTTACAAAACATGCTCTAATACCTTACAGATTTTGTGTTCTGTAACCATTAGCAAAACAGACTCCTACACCCCTCTGAAAAGGGTGTGTTGAGCCAGGCTGGTAAATCTTGGTTTGGTATATATAGCTCATATGGGTTTCCTTTTCACTGTCAGGTTATCAGATCAACTGTTACTCTTAGAATGAGATGTTGCTTCCTTGCATTTCATTTAGCATTCCAAATTTGCTTTCTGACTGTATCTCAGTATCTCAAGCAAACATCAGCGTTTTGTGATTTCAGTTGTCACCTAGAGTAGCCACAGAAAGTGATTAGCTTCCCCACAAGTGGCCAGGCTCGTAAAGGGTTGAAATATAAAAACACAGCAGAAGAGGGGTCTTTTCTCTCTCTCCCTAAATATATATTTTTAAAGGAAAATGTGGCAATGATGTTTTGGTGGGAAATTTATATTTTCTTCCCCCAAATAACTGGAAAACAAATACAGATAAAATAAATTTAAATTTCTGTTCAAGCAAATATTGAAGGAATTGATTAGTGAAGTTTATAATGTTCCCATTATCTGTGCTCACATATATATAAACATATATAGTTGCTGTGAAATATATTTGTATTCATATTAGGTGAGAGCACTCCATTACCCTGTTACAAAACCATAAATAAATAATAGCCATCCTCAACACTGGTGTCAGCATCTTTATCACAGCTGCTGATTTGGGCTAGATGATTTCCAAACTCTCAGGAAGGAGAGGCTCATTTCTATTCTGGGAAGCTCCCACGCAGGGCACCATCACGCAGATGGACAGAGATTAGGGACAACCAAAAATTTCTGCCTGTGTGAACTTCCTGCACCACAGAAAGGCTTGTGGGGAGAAATGTTTTTAAAGAGCTTCAGAAGTAAAGCGCAGGCAGGGGAGAGGCTTTGTGTTGTGAGAAAAAGATCACCAACAGGAGAGCTGAAAGCTCACAAAGAATTTAGCCCCCAAGCAAGCTTAACCAAAACATTTGCTTAGAGCCATATCACACCACTCTGCAGTTGGATCACCTAAACCAGCACCGTATCCTTAAAATATTTACTGATGATGGACTCCATCTACAAATTTAATAGCAGCAGTTTCACTGAGAAATGATCTGTGATTTTTCTCTGTACAACAACACTGGCAATTTCAAATCTATTTTCTCCCAACCCACCTCAATCTTAAAAGCTTTGGTTTTTTTCTCTCTTGTCAAACAAATGCTTCCCAAATCTCCGTGGAATAAATACAATGATGATTTAACATGTTTTGCAACCCACTGAGCTTTAAACATGTCAGCTCACCTAGGAATGGATATTGTATATTTTACAACTCTGGCTGGGGAGAAAATCCTACATCTTGAAGAAAAGAAACAAAGACCTTCCTTTTCTGATTTGTGTGCGTGTCTTTTCTTTTGTTTTTCCCAGAAAGATGGTTGCTGCTTGAGAGGCACCAGGCAGTAAAGAAGACTGAAAGTAGTTAGCCTTGGTGGAGGTGAACTGTACGGTTAGAGGGCAGAAAAGGAGGTCAGAGGTATATATGATCAATACAATATTGCACAAGAATTGCCACAGCGGACACCTCATGCCTACTTTGTGTGAGCACTTATAAATACCTGTCTGTATCGCCAATCCCTGGCTCAGCTGAAAAAGGTTCTGTATCTTTGACGTGAGGCAAGAAGATCTCCATCCCCGCAGTTCTACTGAGATTACTCAGCTCTGAACAGATAACTCGATACAAAGAAGAGGAAGAAAAAGCAAGGAAAAAAGTAGAAGCAGACAATTTCACGGAGCCCAAACCAGACAAGACTCTCTCTGATGACCAAGGGAAAAGCTTTGATAAACGGTAGGGCAGCTCCTCAAATCCAGGTCTCTGAAAGTGGGGGTGGAACACTGCAGGAAATAATATGAGAGTCCCTGCTGTGGGAGTCAAGGGAGACAGGGAAAATAGTTCAGGTAATAAAAAAAATGTTAATATTACAAGAGTGGAATGCATCTGAGTATAATTCCAGACTTTTAAGTTCAGTTTTCAAATCTTGGAGAAAGAAAGAGGCAGCCTGCTGCCATCTCACTAGTTTGTCACATTGGGTTTAAGGTGTGGAATAAATCAAAACTTTTTTTTTTTTTGGAACATGGTACAAAGACATGCATTAATAATACATGAAAAAATGTTCATCACGTTGGTGTGCATCAGTGGAAACACTATTTTAAAGAAACTATGAGCAACACATGAAAAGATTTGACCGAGGTTTCACTTCTGATGTGCCAGGGTAGGGGCAAGGCCAGCATTTCTCTTACCTACTGATGTGTTACATCTGTGACTTCCCACTTGGGTAGAGAAGTTGGGTTCCCAAAGCAGGGATGATTTTTTTTCCCTACAAGAAGCAAGGAAGTTTGAATCCTCTGAGCCATCCCCTCTAAGTGCGTTCAAGAGGAACAGAGAGAGAAATAAAACAAAACCTCCCAGTTAGCTGGTAGCTGCCATGCCTTTTCTTCCTCTGCATGCTGAATGTTTAAATGTCTAAAGACTCTGATGTCTGCTGAGAACAGCAGTCGTATTTGTGCTCAGCTTGGCACTAGTGCAGACATGGGACATGTGCACTTGCCTACATCCTGTACCTTTCTAAATGCTTGTGATTTCCTTCCCTTCAGCTTCCAGATACAAACACACACACACAAAAAAAAAAAAAAAAGTTGTTCTGAGTAAAAGTATACAATTTCTATTTATGGAAGAGCATAGCTGCAATAAATATTTGTTTCCAAGCTAGCTGAATCTATCAGCAATCACAGTGTGGGAAAGATCAAAGGGAAGACATGACAAACACAAAAATGTTATTTGTGGTTTGGATTGTGGTAGAGCCCAAAGGCTCCACACAAAAATGGGACCTCCTGCAGTCAATGGAGTACAGGCAAAAAGTGGAATTTTCTTGTCTTCTGAAACACCAGCAATCTCAACAGCCAAACTGAACCCAAGGGGGATGAAAACAGATAATTTCTGTTAGTGACCAGAATAAGGAAATATTCATTTTGCCATTTTGTTAACTTGGTTTGCAAGAGCTGTGGCACCCTGTCCCCAGCTGGTGATGTGATCACAAGAGATACCTGGGTTCCACCACCTCTGTGGGGCTCTCTGTCCAAGGGGGAAGCCCTTGTTCTTCAGAGATACAAGAGCTTTGGTTCCACCAGCTCTTCCACGAGCTCCCTGTCCTCTCAGGGATGGTCAAGCATCGTCAGACCAGACAATGTCCTGCACTTGGTGGCCACTTGGTGGACAGAGAGAGTGAACAATGGATGTGACTGTGCTGCCCCACTGACAATCTGTCATGCCCCACTCTCCAACTCATGCTGGAGGACACCCCAGCTGTGCCCAGACAAGCAGAGAGGGAAGGTGAGTGCTCTGCATCCTGCTCTGCATGTCCTGCCAGGTGGGGGGACCACATCTGACAGCCCTCACAGGGCTCTTTGCATGCATGTCATTCCTCTCTCCCAAAACACTGCCACTCCCTCACCCTCCTTGACCCAGATGTTCAGATGAAGAGTATGAGAAAAGGGGAAATTCACTGCTCCAGCAGTCATTGCTCTCCCTATATATGCCTTCAGCCTGTTGTCACCATCTTCATTTGTAGTTTTGTGAACTACTTTTAACTTATTTAATGGATGCTTGCAATAGGAAAAAAGGCCCTAAGGAAAGAGAATAAAAGTTGTTACTTTGCTAAGACCTTGCCTGGCAAATTTCAACTCAAAAACCCCAGAGAATGCAGAAGAGATTAATGAAAATGCTGAGAATCACCATAATAATTCCAACTACCAGCACCAGTGTCAGCAGGCTCAGCAGGGCCTGTCATTAGAAAGCCCCCTTTTAAATGGGTGTCCCTCCTATTAGTTAAATTATCTACACTGTGGCGAAGAATATTCCAAGGTGACAGAAATCGGAGCAGTACAGACTGCTAAAAATGAAAATCAGATAATTGCTCATAAATTACTTCTGGGGTCTTTCAAGATCTTGCGGTCTTGCTGACTGAAAGGCAAGTCATTTGGAATGCAATAATTAAAATAAAAGCTGAAACATACAGGAAATGTGGTTGGAAGGAAGATATTAAGAGATGTATTGTACCTGCATAAATTATCATCGTTTTTTTGATAGCATCCTGAATTCACTCTTATTCTCCTTAAAACACAAGTAGAGATGAGAACCTTGGCATGGAGAGCAACTCTGGCTCTGGTCTCCAGTGTCTTCTCTGGATCTTCACACATATTCCAGCCAGGGGTAAATAGTTTCTGGATATTATTGTCCTTTCTCACATTTTGTGCCCAGTCCTGTGTCTGTCCAGCGCTCAGTGGCACCCACCCCTGACGCCAGGGACAAGCACATCTTCAAGAGTGGCACAGCAGCCCTCAGATCCCCTTGTGACTTCAGCCCCTTCAGAGAATGGGAACTGCCCTGCTCACATGAATTGAAGGGAAAACCCCAAATTTCCTCCCTTGGGATGGGACCTCAAGACTTAACCAGGAAATATTTTAAACAGAAGGCCTTTTCCCCTAATTTGCCACATCTGAGGGTAAAATTAATGTCACTTGGTGTTCAGCCGAGCCATCTCTATATTAGTTTTGTTCAGTAGGCTTAGATGAAAGTTGCTGAGAGACGGAAGGGGTGCTCTGATGAGCTAAAGGTCAAGACATGGTCACCTTTTCAGCTGTATTCTCTCTTTTTCTGATCATCCCACACAGCTACCAACTGTTTGGAGGAGGATAGCCATGCAACTCCAGAAAATGTCTGTTAAAAATCCATTTGACACTCATTTACTGCTGACTACATTTGGTCTAAAAACATTAAGAAACTATTTCACCCCTCTTGGCATTTATTGGACTACATGGAGATGTTTTTTCAGAATTTACTTGTTGTTTTTTTTAAAGTCAGACTGTATTTTGTTAGTTGCCTAGAGGATTTAATGCATGGACTACTCTATAAATAAGATTTATTATTCCCCAGTGACAAATGCAGTTTCTTTCTCAGAAGTTCCATAATAGCTCAAGTGGGATAAACAGGAGTTTTCTGATGGTGTTAAGTTTCACAATTAAACTGGAGACACTTCCTGCTACAAGAGGGGTAGATAACCACTTTTTAAACCACCTTTTAACTGCTGAAGCCAACAAATCTTCTGCCCATGAGTTACACCTGGGTAGTGAGAATGGGGTGACATCACTCACCAACTGTGATTCTCTATGATTCCCCAGAGAAAAAAAATTGGTTCCCCCAATTCAATTTATAGCTAGAAGGAGGTAGGGGAAGCTGTAAAATCTACCAGGCTAGCATAACAGGCTGGCACTGTATCCTGATCTCAGTAAGGCCAAGGACTGTACAAGCAGCTGAAATTCCCTGTGGTGTTCAAGGCGAGGCAGGAGAAATTCTGCAGGACAACCACAGCAGCATGGACAAAACCGTCTGTTTCTGGGAAGGAAAATACAGGATTTTTATCTTCAGTGCTGCTTCTCTGCACTTTTTTGCCAAAACTAAATTAACCCCATGAACATAGAACAAATGTACATATATTACAGGGCTCCTTTCATGAATAAAGGATGCCAGGTCAGCTAACCTCCATCCGAATGAGCAGTGCAGGAAGGGAGAGAGGAGGAGTAAAGGTAATCAGACATTACAGCAGGGAGGAGGTTTACACATAGCTGAATCATCCAACAACCCAATCTGCCAGAAACCAGCAAATATCACACAAATTCACATGATTTTCATCAAGCTGTCCCCTGCCCTAGCACTGCTGGAATGTCCTCTAGCTGAATCTCAGAGAAGTTTCACAGTGGAACCATCCCAGCCCCCTGGCACAGCCCCTTCCAGCACTGATCTCGCTGCAAGGCTGGACCTCAGCAAAAAGGAAGGCACAGGGATGATTTTTCCAGTTGACGTCACTTCCCCACAAATAATGCTTTTCCCCAGTCCCATCACCTAAACCTCCCTCAACACCTGTTGGCTTAATACATGTTTAAAATTTCCATTACAGTGAGTCTTCACCATTCTTCTTGCTTTTTAGGCTCAGGAAATACTTCGGGTAGGATTCAGGGCATGCAGGTGGGAGTGTTCCTGCAGCCTGACCTTTCTATAATCTGTAATTCTCCGTGGCCATGGTTTTCCCTTTATCTGGAAACTTTATAGGAAAAAAATCTCTTTTGGAACAACGAGAAAAAGCCTGATTAAATAACCGCCTATCACCTTCTGGGATGGTTATCCCTCAGCGAATGCCTGAAATCAGCAGTCAAGAACAAATAAAGAGCTCATACTTCTATTTTATGACTAGATCTCAGAGTTACACTGAAATGAAACCAGTTATTCTGAGTGGCATCTGGGCCCTTTGGAGTTTGGCACAAAGGCACCACGGATCTGGTGCTCAGAGGCAACACTGAGGTGCGTGTCTGCAACATGTGGACTCCTCTTAGCCACGTTTAGGGGTCAGAGTTCCTATGTTTAGGGGCCAGGGCTCCCAGCTGAATGCACTGAGATGGTCTGTGTGCTGGAAGTATATATGAACTCTGCGTGCAGCCCAGAGGAGATCAGATTTTTTTGTAGACAGGGGAACTTTGAAATCTACCTATGAGGGCATCCACTAGAGAGCAGATGGAGATCTGGCTGCAGAGTTGGTATTTCATGATAGGTCTCAGTTCCCACATTGCCATTTTCATGTGCTCCTGTGAAATTTCCCTGCTCCTTTACCACTCTGCTTCTATGTACTTGCTGTTGAAAAATATTTATGTGAAAAGTGTTCTAAAGTGAGAGAGGTTAGCAAAACTGTCAACTGGGCTAAAAATATTAAGCAAATCTTTTCCAGCCTCCATGAAGTAATAGATTTCTAGTGCTGCTTACTCAGGACTTCTAGCAAGCTGCTGTACTCACAGGAGGGTGCTTTATTAGCTTATTTTATGCATCAGTTTCATGTAGAATATTAGTTTGCTTCTGTGAGTGAAAAACATATTTTCTGACGGGGATTGCTTACCTCAAGCAGAAACTAAAGGTAGATCTTCAGCCTTGAGAACATTTTGTCCAATTTGGGTAGCAAATCACAGAATCATAGAATCATAAGTGCCATGATGGAAGGGGACATTAAGGACCTGCTCCAACCTTGCTTGGCAAAAGCAGTCTAGACAACATGCCCCAGCACCCCTTCCAGCTGAATCTTATGTGCCCCAACATTGGGGAATCCAAATGTAAAGCCATACCTACTCTTGAGGAATTTCTTCAAGCTGGAGCAGATACATCCTCAAAAAAGACTGTAAAAATGTGTTGACATTGAATCTGAACTCAAATCTTAGCACTTGAACATGTATTAGACCAGATGGAGGGTTCCATTCCCATGCATTTTTTAGTGATTCTAAAATTTAGGCATTCTTCTCTCTCTCCTTGGCCACAACTTTGTTTTCCTCCACCAAGAGCAGGGTATCTGCCTTCCCAGGTAAGCATCCAGCCACCTAAACCTCTGTATCTGAGACAGACATACTGTCTGTGCCAGTAAAAGTGAGACTGCTTTGACAGATCTCCTACAAGGTGTTCCTATGGTTTTTGATCTACACTGCCTCTGCCAACTGATCAGGGCTCACCCCTGCACCTGAGTGAACTGGACCCTATTTTTGGTGAAGAAACAGGGAAGATAGAAGAATGGGTGCCCTGCTGCGCTGGCTGACAGAGGACAGAAGGAATAGAGGGAAGAGGGAGGGAGTCATGCTGCCAAATGCAGATGCAGCATGTGACATTAGGACAGCATAGAGGGGGCAAGTACACATGGATGGAGCAAATTATGCAGTTTGTTTACTCTACAGTGATGAAAGAGAAAGGTCAGCTTCTATACCCCCTGGCTCATAGGCTGGCGTATATGATTCCTATATATGTATTTAAAGTCTTCTATATCTCTCTGGCTCAGGCTGCCACTCATTTCTAGTCTTCTAACAAGCAGGCTTTTGAACAGCATTCACGCTCACTTTTTAAGTTTTGAAAGAAGCATCTCTTGCTGTAGAGGCTGCTGCTAATGAGAGATGAGGCAGAGTGAGGAGACAGCACTACTCCAGGTCGTCTCTGTGTTGTGCTATCCTGTGCTGTGTGAGCAGATGATAGCACTGCTCTCCACCGCTCTGGCTGCACCATATGGGTCAGAGTCTGTGTTAGCACACGAGTAACCATTAACCTGGCCTTTGCAACCGGCTTCCAAAAACATCTCTGAGCATTCACCTTTTGTTCTGTCTGTAACAGTTGCATTCAAGAAAATGTCAGCGAGCAACAAGACAGGGTTCACTAGGACAGGAGTCACAGAAAAGCAAAGTCATGGCAGCACAGAATTCACCCCAATCCGGGCAAATAAACAAAGTCTCTCTCATTGCCTTGTCTGTGCCAAGGGAGCTGCATTTCAACTCACAGTCACAGCAAGGGGCTGTGGCCACAAAGTCCCTCAGCTCTTCCCACCACTGGGCACACACCTGACATCTGTGTGGCAGGAGCTGCAGGTATCTCTGGTCTGCAGTGGGAAGACCTACTGAAATGGGTGCTCAGCATCTCTTAGCCCTTGTTCTTTTGGGATGTTAGTCACAAAGCAACTCCTCTCTCCACATCTTCAGACTCAACGCTAGAGGTACTTGAAATATTGAAGCCTGAAAAGAAGGTTTCCTGGTACATACCTGAAAGGCACCATTTAATGATTCACAAAATACGAGCTTGAGAACTATGTGTGTATGGTGTTATATTAATAATGCAGCAGAGCTGCCTGACCAGATGGGTTGGATGGTCCCAGCAGAAGTTTAGCCTGCTCCTGTGACCCCATCTGCTCCCCTCTGCCATTTTCAAAGACCAAATACATTTCTTTTTAACGTGGCTGGAAAAGTTGGGAAAGTAGGCAGAAGTAGCAGCTACCTCCAAGTCATTTGGAGACATCCTTATGCTGTCACATAAGGATGTCTCCAAATCTGCCTCAGTTCCACTGACATGTAATTTCTGACCAGTAAGAACTCCACAGAAATACAGAGAGTCACGATGCCTTTCCTCTTCCTTTTTTTTGCAAAAGCATCTTTATAAGAAACTTCCCCACACTAGGAACATCAGTTCAGTATCAGCAGAAGATAAAACCAGTGATTCAACAACACCTTAATGGAAGACTCCCACACCTTTGGAGGGCATCAGAGGAAAAACTCTACCCAGACCTACTATGGCTTTGGTTTGCTGTGTCCCTGAAAATAAATAGTGATGTCTACAGAGTGTCACAGAGACACAAAAAGTAGAAGAAGGAAAGATGACTCTTGCTCTGTTAAATTTTTTAAAAAACCTGTAAGTGCTCTCCACCAGCTGTTTCTTTCTCAGCACAAGGCTTCAGGGACTGGGCAGAGCACTGCTTGGTGAAATGGATATGCTAAACATTAAGCAAAAAAAGCCCTTCTCATTTACAGCTGTCCTACCTTCAGCAGAATTACATCAGGGATCTGTTCTACCTGCACTACAGAGCTGTGCAATTTATACACCCTCCTCTGCCTTAAAGTTCCCAAGCTGCACTGTACAAGCAAGGAAGCGATAAAAGACATGGTGCACAGACAAGGCTTACAGTCTGCACTCAAACTCTGATGCTGTAAAAAATGCCTAGCTGAAACAAAGATCTAAGTTCCACATCATTTATTTAACTTTCAAACATCGTATCCTAGGTTTTACAGTGATGGGCACTACAGAAAACACAATGAGAAATAGATAGGTAATTATGGTGGTGGTTTTGACTTTTACCATCATCTAAAACTGTAGTAAAGTCAGAAGACACAGGTTTGTGCTTCTTGAGATATGTGTTTAAATCGAGTTTGTGTCATAAGTGATCTGAATGTAATGGTCACAGCTTGACTCCTAACCAGTCTTAGAAAAGTGACTGCGATTCAGAATTAGGCACAATTTTCTGTATCAGAGCACATGTACTGCATGGTTTGGTACAAATCAGTGTGACTGGCAGCACACTCGGGACTAGGAGAGAACAAGAAACTTAATTTCTGAAGGAAAGTTGTGATGTGTGTGGGATGCTCCCTGGGCAGCTGCCCACAGCCTGCCTGCTCCTGCGGCTGCAGCCCCAGCACAGAGCGCTGCGTGCAGTTTGAGAGATGCACCGCTCGGTTTGGGAGGAGAGGAAGGAGCAGACAGAAGCAGCTGGTGGGAAAAAAAAAAATGTTATGAGAACAAAACAGACACGAAAGATGTTTTAAATGGCACGTATGCATAGATCACAGGGGAACTTTGAAATGCTCGATTAAGTATTGAAGTAGCCATCACACAGTCCATAACCCCTGACTGTTACAGAGGTCCCATGCAGGCAGGTACCGCTCGGGCTGCAGCATCCTTTGAAGTCCAGGTACACGACCAGAGCGTGAGTCACGGCGCGGCGAGGGACCGGACACGGCGACCGCTCCCGGAACGGGGTCAGCGCCGAGCAACCCTGCCGGCTGCGCTCTCGGGCTCTGCTTCTCGTGCCCTGCAGCGTGGGTGGCCCCGGCTCCGCAGGGCTGTGACCCGGGACACACGGACCCGCGTGACTGCTCACCCCCGCCAGCCTGAGCTGCCCCACGGGGACGCTGCAAGGCGGTGATGTCCCTCAGGGCTGCCGGAGGGTGCTGGTGCTGCCAAAAGGCGCAGCCGGCTGCAAGGGGTTCCGAGGAGGGGGTGACGTGTGGGGCATCCCTGGGTGGCGGTGTCCCTTCGTGGGGCATCCCTGGGTGGCAATGTGCCCGCGTGGGGTATCTCTGGGTGGCAGTGTCCCCGCGTGGGGCATCCCTAGGTGGCAATGTGCCCGCGTGGGGATCCCTGGGTGGCAGTGTCCCCGCGTGGGGCATTCCTGGGTGGCGGTGTGCCCGCATGGGGCATCCCTGGGTGGCAGTGTCCCCTCGTGGGGCATCCCTGGGTGGCAGTGTCCCCGCAGATGCCATCTCTGGGTGGCGGTGTCCCCGCGTGGGGCACTCCTGGGTGGCAGTGTCCCCGCGTGGGGCATCCCTAGGTGGCAATGTGCCCGCGTGGGGATCCCTGGGTGGCAGTGTCCCCTCGTGGGGCATTCCTGGGTGGCAGTGTCCCCGCGTGGGGCATCCCTGGGTGGCATTGTCTCCTCGTGGGGCATCCCTGGGTGGTGGTGTCCCCTCGTGAGGCATTCCTGGGTGGCGGTGTCCCCACGTGGGGCATCCCTGGGTGGCCATGTCCCCTCGTGGGGCATCCCTGGGTGGCATTGTCCCCTCGTGGGGCACTCCTGGGTGGCGGTGTCCCTACATGGGGCATCCCTGGGTGGCAGTGTGCCCGCGTGAGGCATCCCTGGGTGGCGGTGTCCCTGCATGGGGCATCCCTGGGTGGCAGTGTCCCCTCGTGGGGATCCCTGGGCGGCGGTGTCCCCTCGTGGGACATCCCTGGGTGGCAGTGTCCCCTCGTGGGCCGCCTGTCCCCGTTGTCCCCGCGGTGCTCGGGCCACGAGAGGGCACTGAAACACAAGGGGAGCGGCGGAGCGCGCTCGGCTCCTGCGCCGAACGGGGCTCTCCGCTGTGCCGCCGCCTTCCCTCTCATTACAGCCTCAGATAAAATTCCAGAACAAAGGAGCGACACAAGGATTCGCTCATCGCGGCGCGTTCCAACTGTCCCTTGCCGGGTCTGAAACAAAACCGGGGTGGGTAAATTCCCGACAATGGAACGCTTTGTGCGCCGGGAGCTCGTCAGATGAAATGAGACTTTTTCTGTTGCAGTTTGTTTGTCAGGCTAAAATAATGACTGTATCGAAATTCATTTTTAATTAAACTGTTTGGTGTATTCTGGGAATCTGCACTGGCATGTATGGAGTGCCCATCACCGCTGTATCGGTGGGCTTTATCTGCACCATCGGTTAAGCTTAGTATATTTTAATTGAAATTCTTTCAGTCTTTCAGCTGTTACTTCCCCCTTCAGATTATCATTCATATTATAGCTGCATTTCATGCTTATCCTATTCTGAGTGATTAAAAGAATTATTCTGCCATTATTTTTAATGTTTCCCTCGCTTTCGCAATCTCTTTTTATAATAAACTCTTGCTGTTATGAGGGAATTCGGTGCAAATCAGACCTTTTAAAAAGGCTTAAAAAGTTAACCTTTTTGTTAACTATAAACCAGATGTAAGAAACCCCAGCATTAAAAACACGCAAAACTGAATGACTGTGATTCTTGATAATTGAAAATATGCCACTAAGATAACACAAAATATTTTAAAACATAACTGGAATATGCAAGATGCAAGTACTGAAATAAATTTAACAAAATGTACCCTTAAAATTTCCAAGAGACAACCAAAAATCAAAAAAGGAATAAAAAGAGAGCTTGTTATTCTCCTTTTTTTACACAATACATTTTATTTTAGTTCATGTAAATTAAGTTTCTTTTTAAATTTTTGTTGAGTATTCTTAGCTCATCTTACTGTAAGAAAAAAAAGGAAAAAGAAAACTAGGAGATTCACAGGTTTCTTGTATGAAAGGAAAAGGGTAAAATTGAAGCTATTTGAGGAAGAGAGATCTTGATTTGCATTTCTCTAATAAATCAAAATATTAAATTAGTTAAAAATAATTCCTGCAGCTAGTTCTATCAATTAATACTCTCCCAGGATTTCAATTTTTACTGAAACCCCTGAAAATGTATTTTTTAATCTGTATTTGATATTCATTGTCTCCCACCTCACTGGTAAGGCACTATTTTCATTTTAAGTCTTGGTGCTGAAAGCTGCGATCCTGAATAGCCTGCATTCCCAGCCTCTGCTGGAAACAAGACAGACAGGGTGTAGAGAGAAGTTCAGAGAAAGGAATAGCACTGGAGTTTGATTTTACTTCAGTGGGAAGCACAACACAAGTGAGAAGAATTAGTGTGAGTATGGTTTTGGAGGACAGCAGTCCACATCCAGTTCTGACACGGGAGAGGACTTAACCTAATAACTTGTTTCCACACCTCACGGCCACGAGCCCCAGTAACATCCACCACACTCCACCTGAACGAGGCATTTATTTCAATTTCTGACAGCTAAATTCTAACCAGTCATAACAGCATCACTCAGTAAGGGCCTGCACCTTCCATCAGGAGCTGCAAGGGCCCTGGGAGTGAAGCTGTACTGAGTAACCTGTGGTCACCTGCTCGACAGGATTACAGGGAACTTTGCCATTTCTTTGTCAACATTTAGACCTCAGGAGTTTTTGTCTAAATCCAGATCACTTATGCCAGTATGTTAGGGGGAAAAACAAACTTTCTCTAAGAATATGTATTGCCTGGTGATGGTTTCCTAAGAAAAACACAGGTTTTCCTCTCTTGTGGCTTGCATGTAGGCTGTGGCAAATTTTTTCATGTGCTTCCGAACAACTGATATGCATCGACAGTGTGTCTCAAAATATAGGAGAAATACTTAAACAGATGGGAAAAATACTTGCATATAACAGAGCAGAATATATTCTACATGATTCTGTTATATATCTGTATATGTATGCACGCATGGAAATTCTGCATATTGCAGAGGGGGAACAGCAAGAGAAAATGCACCCCAGTTTAGTTTAGTAAATTCCTGTTTGCACTGCTTAAGGGGAGTACAAGGCTTGTCTGGCTCCTGGGCAGATGACCGGTCTGTAGCACGCTCTGTATTTTCCAGCTTTGAATCCCATTGCCCATAAAGTCTTTGCAAATATTTCCTATTGCTCAGTGCAGCGTCTCGTGATGCAGGGAGAGCTGATCTCCTGAGCAATTTCTTCCCACCGGACTACCCAGAGAGGCAAACCTGACATCAGCACCCCCATCTAGACTCTCTTCTCTCCTACAGCACTGACACAGAGCAATCCTCTGCCTGCTGGGAGCTAACACCAGCCCAGCAGTGCTCCAGACACACTCTCCTTCAGGGAGGGGGGCAGAAAAATATCTTTACAAATTCGCAAGGAAAATTCTACTTCCTCCCCCACATTCTTTTTTTTTTTTCCCACTCTTTTAAATGTCAGACTCCTACACAGTTTCTTTGAAAGTTCGAACAGTTAGTTAGATCAGTCTGGAAACAAAACAAACCACAGCACATTTCACCTTTTGCAGAACTTTCTAGGAGAAAACATGCATTTCAGAGCAGTGACGATTCAGTGTTTAGCTCTCTGGGGTTGGGGTGTAGACCTAAAAATTCAAAACATTTTTTTGTACATCTGTGTTGAATCAGGGCTTATTTCTGATTAAGGTGGTTGAATTTTTAACATTAAATTCTTTTCTTAATTGATCACTTGTATTTAGGGTCATCAGATGGAAATGTAGTTCTGCTCTAACACTGTTCACTCTGCGTAGGATCCAAGTTAACTGGGTTGGAAGGTTTCTGATTTTTCCTTCAGCTGTGTTTTGCCCGAGGTACAGCCCCTGACAAGAGAGCATAGGCTCTTTGACCTACTCGTGGCCTTTTCTTTCACTGCACATGAAAGAATGAGCATCACTGGGAGATGCTCAGGCTGCTGCTCTTTCCCTTGTCCTGGTGCTTGATGGGAAGTTCATCTCCTCTCTCTCTCCTGCTTGTGGGAGGCTGGGTGCTGGAGCATCTCAGGCTGATGGTACATGAGGCACAGCTGACATTGGCTTCCCAGGCAATAAAGTGCTGTGGGAGATACTGGTCTGGTTTTGAACCTGAGCTTTGAAGGGAAGTTTCTTCTGCTCTATCTTGCACTGAGAGCTGAGCCAGAACAGCAAGATCACCACATAAATACTGGGTAAAGTAGTGGATGCTGTGCAATCACCCTGGCACATTTTGCAGGGCGTCCATAAGCAGCCAAACACACCCAAACACAGGGCATAAATAAAGGGGGGACAGAGGAGAGAAACAAGTTTGAGTCTTTAGTGCACCTGGTAACAAGAGTAGCTTGTCCTTCATTCCCAAGAGCAGCATCGATCTGGGGCCAAACCAGCAGTTAGTGGTCTAGCAAAATCATCTCTGGTGAGCACTGGTTTTGTGTGTGTGTCATCACACCAGCAGCATCAGCCAGGAGGGTCCCTGACGTTTTGGGGGTGCACAGGTGGACACTGTTGTACTAAAGAAAGAGACCTAATGAGCACCAATGGATCTGAAGGACCCAGGTAATGATGCACAGCTGAGGCAGACAAGGCTTGCACATCATACACACAGGCTGTGGCAAGTGCACAGCGTGATGCTCCAAGCAGTTTTCTAGCTGCAAAATGTGGCTTAGCCTGTTTATACCATATCCAGGCACCAGCAGGATACTGACCAGGCAGCAGGCAGGGCAGCAGGCTCACACAGCTCACACCAGGAAAGAGAGAGGACAGCAACAGTGTGTCCAGGGGAGGGCATAGGGCAGAAAGAGGTCCTGCCTCCTGAGACAGGTGAAATCACTCAGTTTATGACTGAAGAGGGCTGGACAGTGGTTTGGAGTCTGCAGGATTTGCCACTGAACAATGTGACTCCCATTCCCCTGGATCAAGGCTGCCACAACAGCTGTCCGAGAAAGCAGGGTGGGGGAACAGGAACACCACTGCCCTTCTGTGGGACCATCACAGCTGGGGTGGTTGTGGCTGGAGTTTGTGACACATTTTTCAGGTGTGCTGTGCCAAGGTGAATTGTGGTCATACCAAGTTTCAACAATTCAGCTTTTGGCTGGGGAGCTGAGGGGAAGGGAGGGGGCTGGCAGCAGACAGACAGCATGCTGGAGAGCAAAACTGTCTTCTGGGAGAACCACTCGGCTGGTTGGGTGGGATGGTGAGAGATGCGTGACAGGGACGTAAATCACATATGCACAATGCTGGCGATCACGAAATTCCAAAAGTCATCTCTGGCAGCTCTGTTTGCCTGGAGATGGCAGCTGAGTCCACCTCCACGGTATTTTCAGACTGTTTAATGTCTGCTGTTTGTATGTGTTGAGGAAATGGAGAATTTTAATATTTAGTTTTTTTAAAGGAATTCATCATAAACCTTAAAAAGCCACAAAATACTGTGATTTCTCTATCTGGGGCCACCAAATTTACCCACCACACGCCAAACCTTATTCCCCATCATCATCCATCAGGCAAAAGGAAAGGCCAAGGACATCCTTTTCTTAGCCTCCAAGCCTAATTCTGTAACTACTGAATATTTTGCCTTAACTCCTAGCTCTCCAACCAGAATCTCCTCAGCGCTGAATTAAAGAGATGACAGAAGCACTAAAAAGCAGGTTACTACTGTAACAACCATGACTTCAGAATAAGTGGCCTCTTCTCAATATTAGCAACACAGAAACATTCCTGTTACCAAGCTCAACTCTGTGTACAGTCTGTGTATAACCTTTTAAACAGCTTTTGCTGTAAAACACAAGTCTGTGTTTGCTGTAACAGGAGTGTTTCATTCCTCACAGTAGAATAAAAGAGTTTGCTGAAAGAGAAAGGGCATTGCAAGTCCCTGCTTTGTGCTCTGAATTCTTTTCCAGCATCTTCCTTTTAATACATCGCAAAAGGGGGGAGAGAAGAAAAAAAAACCACATTAAAAAAAAAAGTGTTTTAGAGTGTTTTCCCAAGAAATATCACACACTGAATTGAAACACCTTATCTACAAGGAGGTCCTGGTGGCAAGTGTAGAAGCAACACAGGAAAAAAATCAATACAGCCTGCAGAGATTAAAAACATACTGGAAAAACATAAGGAAAATGTAACAATTAATGCCAGTTGTACATATAATACGTGAAAACAAAGCAGAGAGGCATTAGTCTCTAGACACAGATCTATTGGATAGGTAATGCTTTTATCTCAACTTGAAAATGGAAGCTTTATTAGACTGCTTCCCATCAGGAGGCATCATAGCAAGAACAGCGTAAGGCTCTAACTAGCTGAAAGCCTCTTCCCCCCACACCTTCCATCCCAATCACTTTGCATACCCGTGAAATTCAAATGGCTCAACCTCAGACTGAGGTGGTGTCAAACCAGGGTTCAGATTTGCCAGTCTGGATGAAACCACCCACTCCCCCTCCAGTGGAAGACATGAAGGAGCTGACCAAGATGCCTTGCAATAGGTGGGAGATTTTTGTCTGCAATTTTAAAAGCCCCTCCATGGAGTTGCAGCTAGAGATTGTCTTATCATTCCATTGCATCATGATGTATCGCCTATTAATATATGTCTGACTTGAATAAAATGTCTCACATAAGTTTTAGCTGTGGGGGATTTTGTAATTAGGATGCTCAGGCACAAAAATCGGGCAGATATTTAAGGCTTGGTTGAACACTTCTTCAAAAGTCCCTCCAGCAGCTTTTCATTCATACAATAATTAAACCAAATGTTATCATTTTACTCAGTATCTTGAGTGTAAACTTCAAGAAAAGGCATTAAACAGCTCTTTCTTACTCCAATCCCTAATGTTAAAATACATTTCGAAGTCTAGGTGGAATATTTGCATCCTCAGTTTTCTGGATCAGGAACAATAAAGAGGAATATCCCCCTTATCATAACACTTACCATAGCACAAATTTCAATACAACTACACAAGACTCACAGCAGTACTATAGATAAGGGTAAACATCTGATAGCTGAAAATACTGGAAAAATACCACTTTAACCTTCCTTCTACTGACTTCACGTCAAAATAAATCAAGGTTTAGAAGTTTAGTTTTAAACCCCAGAAACCACGGGGTTTAGAACTAAACTCATGGCTTACTCATCCTCTTTCTGATGCCAGCAAGAGGCAGGTACATTGTCACACGAGTGCTGGTGGGTTGGACACCTGGTGCTAGTTCAAGGCAGAAAAAGAGGTAAGCTGACCAAACCGTCTGAGAATCCTCCCAGTGAAGGAACTTTAAAGACTATGAGACCAAAAAAAATCCAGGCCCCTGGCTCACGTTTTGCACAATTTGCATCCAAATATTCCCACCATACTCCCAGCACTGCACAGAGGTCAGCAATGCAGCAGCATCTTTAATGGAAGTCTGTTCTAGAGAGACACAAAGAGGAACCGGCAAAGGGAGAAATTTCATAGAGTTGGGAGCTCTGTTTCACAGAGCTTTCATAAATGACTCTCGGAGCTAAGCTTGCTTTTTGTGGCAGGGGCACCTCACGCTTTGGCCAGGCTCCCATTTTAGCATCGTATAAATCCAAACGGATAAAGAACATACTTGAGCACTGGTGTTCCCACTACAGACAGGCTGCTTGCCAGCACGGATAAACAAAAGCACTTTTCATTTATTAGTTACTAGTTTTCATTCAAACTCCCAGAGTGCCGATTCTTTTACTTTGGACCACATCCCATGCTTCCACTGAAGCCAGTTTAAGATTCTCCTGACCACATTGAGAGCAGATTCATTTGGAAACCATTTGAAAGGCTCAGCTCTGCCATTCTCACACAAGAAGGTGTAAAGCAACTTCAACAGGTAACTCCCAAGGATGACTTTGCACAAGCCAAATTTTCAAGGTTTTAATGAGACTTGGATAAGACCAATAGCTTTTTTTCAGTAGTGCTGTCCACTCTCAGCAATAAGTAATAAATATTCCCAACACCCCATGAGGTAAGAAGTCAGAGCTGGGCTCACTTTAAGACACATAAACTGCAGAAAAGCTATTAAGGCTTCATCACAAGCCAATGATCCAGCCAATGCTTGGAGTGCAGGCAGTCCTGGCTTTAAATGCACATGTGAACCTGTTAGTGCTAAGGTTCAACTTTTTCCTGTCAGTCGTCTTGAGTGTTTACTAAATCCAGATGGCCTGAGGAAATAAATGAGATTAAAAAGAGTCTGTTTTATTCTCACACTTCCCAAAGCCCTCTGCAAAAGTATTGAGTTGCTTCAGATAACACATGTACATGCAGGCAATGGTGCAACCATTACAGACATGCTGGAGACTTCTTTCACCTCGTCCTCAGCAGAGTTAAAAGCTTTAAAAGCTTTTAACACTTCCACACCCATAGAGAAAAGGAACATGACATTCTACCTTTGTTCCTATTGACAAATGCTGCCTAATCTCTGATTTTCCACTGTACAGCAGCTGTGAAAACTTTTCACTGGCCTCTTCACAAGTACTTGGTGGCATTTTTGAAATGGGAAGGATTGGGAGGATACAGGAAGGACACACATGGGACATGGGCTCTGCAGTGATGGAGAGGTGGCAAGGAGAAGCCCTTGACCTCTGAGAATCCCTACCCACACCAGAGGCAAAATACCCATGGGTTTGGATAATCTAGAAGTAAAGAAAAAGGCAGAGAGGGCAAAATCTTTCACATGTGGATGGCTGTTATGAAAGAGGAAGGAGTAACAACCCTTTCACAGAGATGTAAAGATATGTTGAGTCTGGGCCACCAGCCCCCTGGAGCAGCAGGAAGCTGTAGTGTGCCCTTGATAGAGCTGTTAAGGAAGATATCAGAAAGGATTTAGGAGTTGCTCAATCCCAGCTCAGTGAGGAAGAATGATTAACTCAGTTCCTGAGGCTGGCCTAAAGAGGAAGTGCAGGGATGATATGAGCCCAGCTGCTCTTTATGTGGGGTGCAGGAGGAGAGATGTGGGTCTTTACAGTCCCAGTATGTAAACCAACACCTGGCCATGCTCCACACTGGCCCACAGGAGAATGACATTCAGGTGTGTGTCCTTCAGCAGAGAGCTGACCACACAGGACTGAGCTTCAGGGCATAGCTGAAAGGGATGCATAAATACCAGGAGGGAACTCAGGGTACTGGAAGAGTGAGGAAGATGATGCAGCAACTCCTTTCATCTCCCACATGGTGTTTGTGGGCACAGGCTCACAAGGAAGTCATCTTTGTGTGAAAGACTGGCGAGATCTTGATTTTTCGCTTTTAACAGCTACTCTTTACTAGCAAGTCCTTCTTAGATCTCCTTACCTATGACTCTCATCCTTCTTCATTTTAATCTGATGAAACATTTCTCTTTGTGTAAGAAAAAGGCATCAGGTGGAGAGCTCCGTATAGAATGAGCAGAGGGAATCGTGCTTGGGGTAAGGGGTTGTGCCTCGGGGAAGGCCAGATCACTGCTCCCAGAGACTGGGATGGGTCTCCTGCTTGCTCCCCACTTCAGCTCTATGCTTGCAAGTCAAAGATAACAGAGTTCTTTTCTTTTAGCCATTTGTCTGGGAAGATTTGGGGTTACTACGCATCCAGCAAGAGGTGGCCCAAGCCTCAGTGGAGATGCTGGCGCTTTACCATTGTACAAACAATAGCACCTCTGAGAAGCAAGCCCTTGCTTTGTATATTTACTTCGTTTCTTGTTCAAGCTTTGTTAGGGAACCAAGGCACTTAGGCTGGTTACTAAAATAAAGAAGTGCTATAAAAAGAGATCAGCTCTTGCAAGGAAATCCAAGCTGCAGAAACATGAACAAAGATTCATTGAAAGGCAGTGTTAAATAAATACAAATTAATTTTGCATAGTTCCAAAGTCCTTCAGTCAATAAATGCCCATTCTCATTATTATTTGATAACATTTAGCTAATATATTTGGATTTACAAGGCAAACATTTTCAAACATTTTTCTAAATTAGCACAAATCTTCTCCTTCGTCTTTTCTTCATCTACTGTCAGCGGAGCAAATAATCAGAGAACAAATAGTACTCTGCTTATAAATTCCTCTTGCCAAAGACTCGACCTCTAGAGACTTGACTTCACATTTGCTTTTCTGTAGAATTTAACAAAATTAGTCAAGCACGATTTGTTGTGTGTTTGTCTCTTTTCAAAAGCTCAGAAATGTCTAGCTCCGGTGATTAAAGGAAGAAGGGAGATTTTACTAATAATGTGTAAGTGGAAGGGTATTAGAATGCAGAAATATTTATTAACATCCACCTGTAGGTAAAAGCTTATAAAATTTCATCTTCTGTTAAGACTGAGGTCATTCCTACTTACTGCCACAAAGTCAAAAAATAGGGAACAAATCCTAGCCTCAGGTACCATTGCATCTTCCTGGCTGGGCTGTGGGCAGGATAGGCCAAATATTAAATTTCATACCAGAATAATGTGCAAAGAACCTGCATGATATGGCCCTACCCTGAGGCACAGACAACCCGAGATGATTATGTGTTATCAAAAGCTCGTCCTTTCCCCTCTTTCTCATTAGAGCCAGAGGAACGTACTCTGGCTGAACCATTTGCTGCGTTGGGTGCAAGAAGGAGGCATCTGCATTTCAATAGGGTACTTGTCAAGGTTGACAGCAACTGGAGAGCTACTTGTTATAACGCTGTGTACTCCAGTTGCCACAGCCCTACAGTACGTCTCTTTTTACTGCAAGCACACTCTCTTGTCATTTGGAGGCCTTCAAAGCATGTGAGTCCCCTCATATGGGCTCAAACACCTCAGGAAAGGAGGAGCAGCAGAAGCCGTGGCCAGCTTCTTGAATATGGTTGTGCCTTCATTTTTATGAATCAGACTTTCTGGTCTTGAATGATAATAAATGGAGGATTTGGAGACCAGAGGTAATTTGATTTCTGAAAGAGAGCTGTGATCTATGATAAACATGTTGCCTGGGTTCGTTTCAAGTCAGCAACATCAGGGAAGTTATATAGTTATTGTGCTGTTGCTTCCCCTGTACAAACAAGAAAAAGTCAGAAACTAGCAGGAGAGGCTTAGGAGGAGCTGTCCCAGCCATCACACATCGGCCAAAGTCAGCCCAGCAGTGAGGAAAACGTCTGGGAAGAGTCCTGACTGTCAACATCCAGCAAGAAGCGGCAGACACCCACCAAGCGAAAGAACTATCTTGTTCTCAAAAGAGATTTTGGTGTAGGAAATTCATGCCTGTTGCAGATCTGGCCTTCTATACTCTGTGTTCACGACAAGAACTATGTACAATCATAAGTGTTACTCCCCAGCCCAGCAAGACTGGCATTTGCAAACATGCCAGCTCTATTTTGTCCTATCTAAACCAAACACGACTCAGCCACTATTTTGGTATTTCCAAAGAGAAGGTTACCATGGAAGCATGGTTAGCCCCTCTTTTTGTCAGGTGCTAAAAGGAGCTCCTGCTGGAATTTGATGACACCCTGTATGAGTGAACCCCCTGAATTTCACTAGAACCAGAATCAGCACAATGGACAACACCACTGTTCACTATCAGATTAGAGCCGAGGGGAATGACATTCTGTTTTTCTCTAGGAAACTCTAAAATGTTTCAGTCAAGCCAGCATTAGCACTTGTATTGGGTGAAACCAGAGTCTGAAAAGAGAGTCCAAGCCAATATCTACAGTCAGTTGCTCTCTACATAATTGGAGTAGAGTAGCTAATAAAATCTTCTCTGGAGACTCATCCTAGGACCAATCACTTAGTACCAGCTATTTTACTATGCCTTTCTCTCTTCATTTCAATTTCTTCCATTTTTCCATCTACTCATCCCTCCTTAATTTCTTACGCCCTACTTTTCCTCCTATCCCTTGCTTTTATCTAAGAGTTACTAAAGTGTTACTTTTCCATCACCACCTTTCAACATTTAGCTCATTCCCTTCCAGTTCCACTCAGGGAAAAATTAAAGTTCATGAACAACATGCCTACAGGCTCCTTCAAATATGGCTTATCTCAAGTGGTCCATTTACCCCTCGGCCATTAACAATACCTTCAGAAACACAGCAAGTTAATTCTCTGAAAGATATATGAGGCAAGAATAGAGATACTGCCTGCTTAGCGCTTGTGCACATTTACGGGCAGTAAACTCAACGGGGAAGGCTACCCTGTGGGTAAGTTCACCAAGGCAGGGTAAAGACAGCAATCAGCTTTGCTTTTTTCACTTTTTCATTTCATATGCCTGACTAGTGTCCTTGCACTGTACAGCTTTTCAACAGTGGTATCTATAGGTGACCATTTCACCATTCCTTTATTTGACATCCACCCTTCTTTCTTTATGAAAGAGTTTTTATTGTCCCAAAATTTTATAAAGAAACAACCTCTCCCCTTCTAAAAACACATGGGGAAAAGATATTTCTTGTTCTTTTCACTAGGCAGTGCTGAGCTGCTGAAGGGGCAAACAGTCGGGGTCAGCATTACCCAGGTGGTAAAAAGGAAACTGGCAAAAAAATGGTTTTTACACTTGTTTGACAAGACAAGCGTCTTGTCTGAGCAGACTTCTGCATTTAAGAGACAAACTGTGGAAGCATTTGCTCTTGTGCTATTCAGAGATGTTCAGATCTACATAATTACTGTAATTGGTGTACTAAAACCACCAAAAAGTAAAAAAAACCATTATTCTGAAAGACAGAGCAAAAGACTCACTTGCATGGTGAAATAGAACAGGCCAAACATTTTATCCATGTTTTGGTGTGCTTTTCAGCCAGGAGTCAAGATAGGTTAGTTAAACTCCATTTCACACTCTTCAAACACACAAGTGATTGGAGGAGTGGTGCTGGGCTCCCAGGTACCACAGCTTGTGTCGTTCCCATGACCAGCAGTGTCCCTGCATGCTGGCACACCCAGGAATGCTGCTGGATGGTGAAAAAGGAATGTGGGAACTGCATGGTGGCTTCATTGATACTCTATGATACTGGAAAAACTTATTGAAAAAAAAGGATAAGCAACAGGGATTTTATAATCATCCAACAATCAAGTCCCTCAGAACATACAGGGCTTTTTAAACGTATCTGGATGTCCCTGAGACACTACTGGTGGGCTCTCCTTAGTCTCTCCTTGTGGAAGTCTGGAATGCAGCAGCTGCCAAGCTCCAAAACCAACTTGCAGGTTGGCCAAGACCTGCATTTTGCTGGGTTAAGACCTAAATATTTGGGTCTCCAAGCAAATCCATCTGCCTCCCTCTGCGCACGCTCCCACAAATGGCAGCCCTGCAAAGCACATCCCTTCTGGCCTTCCCAGATCTTGTGATGTTCAAACCATCGTGTGCTTCAACGGATGGAAACACACAAACCCCTGGCTAAAAAACATACCAGAACATGGATAAAATGTTCAAAAACCTTTCAATGGCCTTCTGCAGCTGGAAGCCTAATTCGCGTTAGTACTTTCAAAAACTTCACCCTGTGTTTCAGGCAAATTCAAAATATATTGAAACTAGTCGTAATCAAAAACAAAACTTTGAAACTGGGCCCTATTTCCATTGGCCTCAGCAGGACTTGGATCAGGTTGACATTTATGTTTGAAATAGTGTGTTTGAAAGCCTGCACTAAGTGAGCCTGCTCTAAATATTACCTCAATCCTGTGTTTATATGGAATTATTGTGCTCCTGTTACTTCACTGAGCATTCATATATGACCAAAATAGCCACTCCTTTATGATTCCAGTTGTTCAACTCCTCATGGTAGCTAGAGGTACCTCTCAGCCTAAGGGAAAATGCAGATGGCTCAGAAAAGATTGAACTGTTTAAATGTTTTTCTTTCAAGGATGCGAATACTTTTCCCTCATTCTTCTAAACACAACCCTTTTAGTTTTGGGTAGGATTTTTTTTTGTTTGTGAGATATTTTTATTTGTTTTAATGTCATGTTTGGCCTTCTTAATTCTTTTGGAAAAAAAAAGTTAGGAACTAAACCAAGACAAAATAACCTGCTGCAAGCTTCACCAAATATGAAAACCACCAGAGGATTAGTCAGCTGCTTACAAGGAGTTAAACTTGCTGGGAATAATTACTAAGCACCTTCCGAAATAAACAAATAATAAAAATAAACAAAAAAAGTTTGTCTGTCTTAATCTACTGTGTTATCGCTATGTTTGCCCAGAAAGCTTCTGTAATTTTAATAATGTGAAAAATAATTTCTTTGTCCTTATGGACAAAAAGCCTTTTTCAGTTCATTGTACATTGGAAAAATCTTGACTGTAAGGTGCTTTGTAATTTAGTTCTGATATACACCTTGGCTAACAGGTGTAATTAAAAACCCATTATAATCATCCAACAAGCAAATCAGAGCAGTCCCGAGAGGAGCTGAGCTGTGAGAGCCTCTATTTATAAAATCATATTTAATGCAGTCTTATCTCTACACTGAAAAAAACATCTGTTTAACATACTGTAAACAAAAATATTAACATTTCCTGGCCTTTTTGTCAGAATGACTTATGACGGGATCTGCCACATATGCAATTAAGGTGTTGCAGAAAAACTGCCTAATTTCTAAGGAAACAACTACAAAAACATTGTACGTTTGCTCCTGGTTGATACTTTCAGCACAGAAGTGAGAAAATAAGGACTGACATAGGGGGAGCTGGGGGGGTTTGAGAGAGGCTTGGTCAACAGTGTGCAGTGTCTTTGTTTTTATGTCTCAGCCCAGGCATAATAGAGGTGGCAACAATCTTCTTTCCTATGATTTTGTCTTCAGATTGCAGGAAAAATACATGTTGCCTCAAGTGTTAATGAGCTCAAATTAAAAATAAACCAAAGACAAAACAAGCATAAACAAACCACCACCAGCACCATAACAGAGTAATAAGCATATTTGCATAATCCACCCTCTCCCATGCATTTATAGATAACCACATCTCATATCCAGAAGATGAGTTGCAGTTTGTGCTACCACGAGGATAAAAATGGGAATATAAGCACTTTGTGGTTTAAGAAGTTCAACTAAAATAAAACAATGAGGCCAACAGAAATTGCCAAGGACCATTGTCAGTGTCATTCTAGGAAAGTCAATCATGAAGTCAAATCTTTTCCACTGCCCCTGTGAAATCACAGCCCCCAGCAATATATGGAATCAAAAACTGGTGGATAGACATTAAGTGCCAGGACCAGGATGGACATTGATGAGTGCTGCTGTGCTTAGATGCTGCTCTCCCTGGGATGGGACACCTCCAAACAGCACCACAGCACGGCAAAACACAAAGTGTTCAACTTGTGGGTGGGAAACCCACCAGCATTACCAATGGTGCTGCATAGTAGGATTTCCTGGGGAACTCCATGGACCAGCATGAGATATCACACCTGAATTCTTGTGTGTATCAAAACCCGGAATGAGGAGTGCTGGAGCTGGAAATGCTCTGAGCAGGTAGTCTGGAGCCCAGCACTGCCCATGCAGTCACAGGCAGAGGTAGCTGGAGCTCTTCTAGGAACCTGGGCACCTGAAATCACCCACTGCTTTATGCCAGCCTGGGCCAGCTGCCATCCAAACCTGGCATGTGGGCCTTTCTTCCAGCCCATGTGTACTGATTATCATCCTCTTGCTTTGTTTTTGTTCCTTTGTTAGTTCACAGAGTCCCATTGCAACTACACTGCCAGAGTGAATCAGCTTCTCTTCAGAGACAAAGCTCTATTCCCCCAGTTTATTGTGGCCAGGCTTTTATAAGGGTGGATATTGAATACATCAATAATTATATTTTTGAGGAAACAGATAATTGCCTATAACTAAATACTGATAAACCACATGATGCAGATAAGCACTGTCCTAAGAACCTGAGGAAATTAGATCAGAAAAGTTTTCACATCAAGGACAAGAAATTGAACTATCCTACACTGCCTGGTTCATTTATTTCCACTTTTCACATGAAGAAAGCATCAGGTTGTCTATATGGTTTCCACTTTCTGGAGACAGGTTTTTATTTTTGCTGCGTTAACATGCCAATCGGCAAATGGGGAGCCTCATATGCAAAATCCAGAAGCAAACAATCAGATGGCACTTTTGGTTCCCTCAGAAGTGCCCAGTTATGGTAAATGTGTAAAGCACACAATTGCTTGCCTGGGCAAAAAGGTGTCCTTGAGCTCCAGGTTTCAAAGTCATGAAATACTGTGATAAATTAATAGAATGGGAAAGCAAAACCAACACGTGGTGACGCAGTAACATGCAAAAGTTCACTGGAAAAATGTCTAATTCCCCAAATCTGAAGGTGGTAGGTGTGCTTTGCTATCAGAGGTCTTCATAAACAAACCCTTGCTACGTGCACTCCAAGTCATGGCCGACACTCTGTGGCTGCAGAAGTCAATGAATAATTTCTGACACCCAAAATGGCAACAGGATCCTGTCCTGTGTGACAAACCTGTGCCAATGGTCCCCTGTGCAGGCAGGTATGGTTGACTTTCAACATCTGCTCTTGTGTGCTGGTGCAGAGGATATTCATTTCAGAAGAAGAAATTGATAATTATTGTCTCCAGAGGTCTCACAGCTGAGCCACCTACAGCAGCAGAATTATCTGCTGCATGTTCATTTCCAAGTGGATCAGTTGATAAACTGATGGTATGTGGCTTGCTTGGGATTACATGATTACAGTTAACAGCAAAATATACCTGGTTAAGAGAAATCACAGGACAATCCAGTTTTCAAGTGCTGTTTTTCCTTTGAAAACACTTCCAACTGACTCGAGCTACATAGCTGGGCCATTTCTCCGCTCTTCTCAATAGCACAGTTGAGTAAAAAGGGAAGGATTTCCTCTGATGTTCACTTGAGCCAAAAAACAAAAACAGCCTCAGAGCTGAATTTACCACTCTTCCATAACCACCAAGTATCAGAAGGGACTGTCTGAGATCACAACCGACACACAAAGAAACTAATTTGGTGTTGACACTTAATGGTGCTTTGAATTTGTAAATCAGAGGCTGCTTGGCAGGTAACAAACATCACCCTCCTTAAATACAAGAACACAGCAGCTGAGGAGACCTTTCTGAGTCATCAGGCACAGTCCCCCTCTATCCCGGACTGCAGCAGCTAATATCCCTGTTTCCTTAATAACCCTCATTATCACAGCAGCTAAGCATCTGGCAAAGTACACAACGCTGGCACTGTCTCCCCACAATGATCTGAGCCTGTGTGTGTGCTAAGAGGGAAGAGATATGATTTGTACATTTTGATAGACCTGTGAACTTCTGAAAACAGGCAGCAGTCGCTTGGAGCCCAAAGGAAACCTGGGCAGGAAAGATCTTTGAAATATTTCTCAGACAAAAACAGATATAAAGCAAATTATTCTATCCCACTATATACCTGGAAAGATCATATTATATTCAGGCAACACATTCCTTCCATGCAAAATTTTAGTTCCAGACATTAAAAAGAACAAATAAATCTTTCTAGTTTTAAAAAGTCTGTGTACTCAGCTTAGACAGGCACATGGCAGTGTCAAGTGAAGTGTGTATTCCCTGTGATAATAAATCTCATAACGGAAATCAAAGCCAAGTTGAACTGCATGTTAGGCATTAAGTGTGTCCCAAACTGGTCATCTCGCTAAACCTTCATAATAAAATAACATTACAGTCTATAATTACGTGGTGCAATGATGCCACAGGAGTAAAGCCTAAAGAAAGGCTTAATTTTCCAGGCTTTGCAAATAGTGTGAATTGGTGTGGGGCTTAAAAGGCATTCACAGTCTGGACCCAAGCCTAGGTGCAAATAGGACAACCACATGTAACATAAAGCAGGCAAATGGTGTGAGTTCATGCTCAGAGTTGCCAAGCAAGCACCAGGAAGTGAAGCTCCCAAAGCCACCTAGATTTATTGGAGCTGCCTGGTGCTCCCACAGCCCTGTTTCCGACATACCTGAGCAGAGGGACCTGGAAAGGTTTGGAGATTTTTTGCACTGTTTCTTCTGACAAACTGTGAAACAATGGCAGCTCAAACAAGGAAATGAAGAAAGATGTCAAAAGTGCAAATTGTACTCATAATAGTAACCTCCACTCCTGTGGAGAAAGGTAGTCCATGCTTGACTGCTTCAGCACAAGGTAAGCCATAGCCTGTAAGGGCCCCTCTGTGCAGGGTCTGCAGAGGCACCCTGGAAGACCTTGGGTGAGATTCACAGCTTTCAGGTCATTAAAGTTTTGTTCAATCAATCCTCTTGCTCAGCTTTTCCACTACCTTGTCATGGAACTTGTAACCCATGGGATACTTCACTGCTGTGAAATCAACAGAACATGATGAAATATCATCCAAAAGTTCATGGAACAAATTGTTTGGGAACAAGGGCAGCCAGAAGTACTAAAATGATAATTTCATTATCTGACTAAAAGAACATTTTGGGGATTATGACAACATCTAATTTTTCTTCTTTCGGTGACCTGAAATATTTCATTTTGAATCAAGCCGTGCCAAAACCAAAAGAAAAATAGATCAATATTATATTAAGCTGAAATAAAATTATTTATATAGACTCTGCAGAGAGAGCCAACATTTAGTAGAAAAGCAAGTTTTATTTCAAGCATTTTTTGATTTTGTAATACCATCACTTTCCCATTAAAATTATCTTCAAAATTCTCTATCAAGCCCTGACTGTATGACATATTAGAGTTTTACACAATTCCACAGATTTTTACTTATGTTGTACTCACAGATCAAAATTTAACCCTGAAGTCACACTTGAAATGAAGTACCTGTATTTCAGTAGCCCGTTGAACCTCAGCCATTTTTTGTCTTTTTTTAAACAGTCTTGCCCAAAAAAACCCTGTTACAAATACAGAACTCATTTTACTGAGCTAAATATAAAATTTTAGGGGTATATATATATATACACACACATAATAGAATAGAATCTAATAATTAGCCCTTACTTATCTAGGACTTAAGAGTATAGGAATTGTGCATAAAAAAAACCTGATCTCATTTGTCAGTTGTCTGTGTATTCTGTACCATTTTTATGCCCCAAATCCATATTTGAGGAGCTGATACAGAGTAAGCAACTGATCCAAAGGGTTGATCAGGGTCTGTTGCAGAGCAGAGGGGACAAAATCAGCCTGCACTTCTTAGGACGGTGAAAAACCCCCACAGTAAAGAGCAGAACATCAGACCTAAAAGTTGTGGGCTTGAACCCAGGCTGTGGGGTTGGAGGAGCCATTCCTGACTTTCTCTCCAGCAAAAGCAGGGCAGTGTTACTCATCTGTGTCCCTCGATCCTCTCCAGAGTGGTATCAGCAAGAAGGAAGTATCAGTAATTTACAGACACGTAAGGTCCACAAGGGTCACATGAACAGCAATAGGGGAGTGAGGAGATAGTGGTTCTCCTAAAAAAACTCTATCCAGTACCAGGTACATGGAGATAGGTCAGTTGTGGGCTCCCCTGAGCCACGTGGGAGCTGCATCCAGGTGTCTCCTCACAAACTCCATCTGGACTGGAGAAACTACTCATTATAACATCTCTATAAATGCTTTTGTATAATGGGATGACTATGAGAAGTCTCCCTACAGACTTCCCTGATACTCTCTTCCCTTACCCACTCTTCAGATGCTTGTGGCAAACACTAGTGAAAACAGACTCTCGAGGTGTGGGGTTAATTGTTCTCTCTTTTCTGTATACATAAATATTCTGCAGATGGAGAATTGCTATTTCCAGAAATACACAAATCAAGTAGAAGTTTCATATCCCCAACTCATGGATAATTTCAGAGCCTGAATCATCTGGTTTGCAGCAATTAAAAAAAAGGGAGCTTGTTCTAATGCATTGTTTTCACACTAGAAAGCCCAGTCTGCCTTCAGCTGTCTTTACCAACTAGGAATTCAAGAAGAAAGAAGCTATTAAAGTTTTCTCTACCCAGTTTAAATGTGGCACAACACACATTCCTGGCCAACTTTTCAGACTAAACATCTTAGTAAATTCTTCCTGACAATAGTTAGTGACAAGCATGTCAAAACCAACAAACTCAGTCACATACAAGGCTTATCAATAATTTAGGCTTTTTCCCCCACGAGAGACTGTGTGTTTTGCAATAATGAAATATATGATTTTAAAAATAAATAATAGGCTGTTGTCAGCCCGATTGTAGCTAGAAGTTATGAATTTGATTGATTGAACATTTGAGTTCATTCTCTCTAGCAAGATCAAAGCGAAACTCTTCCATTTGCCCAAGGCCACTTGCAATTTATTTAGAGATTGTGTTCATATCCCAGCAGGTAGCAATATTGGACTGAGGTACACAGAAAATCAGCTCTTTGAGGTTTTTTCTGAGTCCAAGGGATGCAACAAATGAGATTTTTTTTAGTTCATTAAATCATTAACCACTTAATCACTAAAAAACACAACATCAGTTGCATTTTCCCTCAGCTAGGTATAACAAGGAAGGAGTCATGATATCAAAAACCTCTGCTTTAACATTGATGCCTTTGTCAAATATGACGAGTCTGTAGTTTTTATTTGTATGGTTATTTTCCCCCCTCCCCCTTTCTGGTTTAATTATCTTGGCAGAAGGTAATGGCACCCAAAAGGGACAGGAATATGAATGGCAACGGGAAACCCTTTCAAGAGCAACATGGAAAATAACACACGTGCATGAAAGCACACAATATGTTTGTATAGCAGATATTGCAAGCACCCTAGTGCGAAAGAGCTCCAAACAAATGAGACTAGACTAATGGGAAACCTTTAGCAACCCTGAGACACAGCCAAGATCAGCTGTTTCCCTCCCTCTCCAGATAGCATTCACATGCCGACTATAGAGGTTTTCAAGGCTCTCTCGCCAAAAAATTGAATCATTCTTTAGCTGTCCTGTATTCGTCGTACATAAGATTTGGGGATTAGCAGCATGAAAAGGAACAGAACCCGAACCAAAGTGAGCAGGGTGAGCGCAGGCGGCCGAGCTGGCAGCTCCCTGGCAGCCATGCACTCAGATGCAGATCAGCAGCATGAAAAGGAACAGAACTCGAACCGAAGCGAGCAGGGTGAGCGCAGGCGGCCTAGCAGGCCCTCACTGGCAGCCATGCACTCACATGCAGATCAGCAGCATGAAAAGGAACAGAACCCGAACCAAAGTGAGCAAGGTGAGCGCAGGAGGCCGAGTAGGCCCTCACTGGCAGCCATGCACTCACATGCAGATCAGCAGCATGAAAAGGAACAGAACCCAAACCACAGCGAGCAGGGTGAGCGCAGGAGGCCTAGCAGGCCCTTGCTGGCAGCCATGCACTCACATGCAGATCAGCAGCACTGCACCAGGCTCGGCGGGGCTGCCAGCAGCACAGAGCCAGCCGCCCAGAAAGCCTGCACCGACAGAAAGATAAGGGTGAGCAGGAAGGAGGACTTCCAGGAACTGGGTGAACCCGCCTTGGAACACGAGAGAGGGTTTGCAGGAAGCATAGCAGGTCCCAGCTAGGCGATCAGTGGCCAGGAAGGGGAAGGCCAGCACTGCCTGGTCAGGGTGCCTGGTTCCACTTTGCAAACCATTCCCCTTGAGGCCTTCACACTTTCGGCAGTGGGCAAGGCCTGTAGCTCCCAGTCAAGCGGATGAAAGACATCTCTTGGTCTGATGACAACTTGGATGAGGTCTAGATTCAAGGCTCTGGTTAAGTGCAGCTTCAAAGGGCTTTGTCTCCACCAGCGAAAGCACGGATTGGGAGCAGACCCGTCCATCCATGGGTCAGTGAGCAGCAGTAGTGGGGTCTTCTCCAGAGGGGTTGGTACTATCATGATAAAAAGCAAAGGCAACGGGCATCTTATTCTTTCTCTGCAAGAGTGCTCCTTGGATCTCTGAACCCCAGTGAACAGAAGCAGAAACCAGGAATTAGAGATCAAAGAGCCTTAAGAAAAAAAAATAGTTAAAAAATTAAAGATTTACTTGTACAAGTTATCTCACAGTAAGGGCTGGGAATAGAATCAAGCAATCCCAATCCTTCTGTTCCCAGTTCTGCTCGTTAAGGAGAACAAGGTTACTCCAGTTGTGCAGAAATACCATTAGAGTGGTTGCAGATGTGCTGCTCCAGACTGGGGGAAAATGTGACACTGAAGGTTGTTAGGGAAAAGTGACAGCTATCATCTGCTCATGTTACCTGAAAAAAGAGAGAGAAGGAAAAGCTGAGCAAACACAGAGGTGTCAGAGAGGTTTCTCACATAAAGTACCTTCAATCTAAGTATGGAGTTAAAGAATAAAGAGGGAATGTTTTCTCAAAAAATCCCAAACTTCCTTGAATTTTCCCATAACAGACCAGTACCATAAGTGGCCAAGAGTCCAGCTAAGTAGCTCTTCAAGACAGACATGCAAGACCTATATCAAATAACACACAGGCTGTACCCAAAGTACAGCTCCCCACAGTGATCACCAGTCACTAGAGGGCATTTATGTCCATGAAGATGTCAGACCAAATTTTTTCACCAAAGGTATGATTAGTTTATGAGGCTTGACAGTTCCTAGAGTTCTGCTAAACAGCTGAACATGATCATGGGGGAAGCACAATTAGCAGAGTTCTTCACAGACTTTCAGAAATGTTGACAACGAGTTACAAGATCAAGACTAGTTCAATTTCCTTGGAGTACAGCCTGAAGGACAGAAAAAACAAAATGCTTCAGGGTCCCAAGGTGGAATTAGCAAAGATTCAGGTCCCTCAGGATGAAGAGATAAAAGCAGAGATTCAATCTGCCTACAAAAAGAAGAAGATCTGAAGAGGTGACCAGATCTCATTCAGAAACAGGAACATAATGTGAAGAAGGGAAATAGTATTTTGGATCTCAACAGGTACAAAATGGTCAATCTGGGCATCTCATCAGGTAGGAACTTAATCAGGAGCTTACATGTATGTTTCATGGTGTTATGACTTGGATATAAATGCTTCCTGTATGAATCAGATTTTATTCAATAAGAAGCCAGAAAGATAAAGCTGCAGGTAAACCAAATCAAAGCAGAAGAACTGCCTTGAATAACACAAAGGAGGCAAGGAGAAACATGCCAAAGATACAAATTTTAAAAATTTTATTTCCACTACCTCCAATCTTAAAGAAATTTTTTTTTCATAAATGCTAGTGCCCGGTTGACTAAGATAAGAAATCAAACTAGACCACTGGTACTCTCTGGAACTTATGAAGAAACTAGGTATGCTTAGAATAATTGATGGAAAGCTGGATAATAACATTTTTTTTCCGTCAAAAACCTTTCCTCAAAACACTGTCTACCCACCATTGAGATAGACCTGTTTGGTTCTAAACACTTTACTGATTTCAGTGGCAGATTGCCAAAAGGTGTGAAACATAGGCTGATCTTCTGCGCTAACACAGAAAATGAATTGAGTATTTTAAGTCGGAGCCTAAGACACAGAACTGCAGGGATTATTTCAGAAATTGAGCCTTAATGTCACGGGCAGAGCAGGTGTTATCCTTCCCTAGAGAGAAAAACTATTAACTTGGCCTCACAGAAAATGATGGAGTGGCTGAGAACATTGTTAGGGAAGACTCCAGTATTTTTTTCCTTTTGTGCTGGAAATACAATTGTTTAGGTTAACAGAAATATTAAACAAAACGTTCTGAATATACCAACAGTCTTGAATCAATGGTTTAAATCAGCTTTCACTTTTCTCAAACTTGCTCATCTGTTACTTGTTCAATCATGACTAAATATTCCACATAGGGATAAAAAAAGTCAACCACTTAATATAGGAGCAAATCTGAGCAAAAACCCTGCAGCCTTCAAAATCATCTGCTAATCATGAAAAAAATCATTAAAGTCTTGCTAATGACAAAAGATCAATATCATTGTAGTCCTGCTAGTTTAAAAATACAGGCAAAACAGAACCAGTACGGAAGAAGTTACCTTATATAAAGGCAAATGACTTTGCCTTTCCTTGTAGCCCTTGCTTACATAGTTTGATAATTGTGGCTAGAGCATGGAAGGTAAAGTTCACCATTTGTACAGGTGACTGCTAAACATGAGATGGATTAACACCAATATTTCAGCTTTCACCATCTTTCTAGTTGTTTAGTTGTTGTTTCTAGCTGGTTTAGTCCTGCAAACTCTCCCTCATTATTATCACAATGTGATCTTCCCCAAATGGATATTTTTGCTCCCGGTTAATCCATCTTTCTGCACACATATCCCATGGCCAAAACAAAGGTAGGAAAGTTTGGGGGTTTTCTTGTCTTTTGAAAAAAAAATACCCAGTGAGAGAAGGGAAGGTTTTACCATCATCTAAGAACAGCTGAAACTACAGAAAGGCTGATCAGCATTCAGCGTCCAAGGAGGTGCAAGCAAGTGTAAAACAGAGCTTAAATCAATGAGACACAACTTCAACCCAGGAAAAAAATTGCAGGCTGAAGGACTGGTGAAAGTTCCTGTTTCCAAAGATAATTGGAAGTTTTGTAACTGAGAAAAAAAGAAAGAAAAGTCACATTTCACATCAATGAGGTGGAAGAAAGTTCTGGTTATCTACATTGGCAGGGAAATGGTAATTAATGAAAATTACTTAGATTCTTTGGCCACTGCCAACAATGGTTGACAAGCTAAAATTGGCACATAATGATAGGCTGAAAAATGCTGCATATATTGGCAGCTCTTCATTTTCCTCTTGGTATCCCCCAGCTGCAGAATTTATTTTTAGTTTGTTTGGAGACTTTGGATTCCTCCACCAGCCTCTTGCTTTAGTGCTATAGTATGGTAGGGTCCTAGCATAAGTCCCCAGGCATTTAAGAAAATAAAAAATAAACCAGTTGTAGCTGTAGCTGGAGGTCTAATCCAGAGCAGCTTTCTGTGTTTATCATGTGACAACAGCTGGGTTTGTTTAAGCAGTCATCTTAAGCATGGTGAGACAACTCAGACCTGGCTCCAAAAAGAAAATTGAGTCCTGGACCTGCAACTTCTAAATTCGTAACCATCTCATGAAGGCAGTAGTCCAGAGTTGAGCCTGAAGGGAACCATAACCAGCTGAAAGCATGAACCACAAAATTCAGGCCTGATACCACGAACCAGTGGCAAGTGCTAAGGAAAGCTATGGGAGTCCTTTGTAATAACAATAAGGTGCAGCAAGCATTTCAGAAGAATACTTCACCTGTGAACTACTGAAGCAGGAGCTTCTTGCCAGGCTTTTTTACCTTTCTCAGACTCAGTATTTTTTCCTATTCTTACCCCACTTATCTGTATAGTTTGCTTTCCATGTCCCGCAGGAACCGGAGGCTCCTCCTAAGAGCACTTGCTGATGCCATAGTATGAAATTTCATTAATTGTTTTAAATCAGAACAAACACAGCATCCTTTAAGAAAGCTCTGTATATGTAACAGAGACAAATTTACCCCTTAACGTCCATAAAATGCCTTAGAACATTCAGATATAAGGCTTTAGAGAAGCTGACAGAGTAATAATTAAAGCTGACTGCTCCTATTTCAGCTGAAGGCACCCTGACCTGCAGTTCAGGCATGGAAAAGCTGATAGCCAAAGCATACTTAGATAGGTGCTGTGCTAAATGGGAAACTACAGCAGAGCCCACAGTGGAATTCCTTCCACAGGGTTTTCCCTTCCACCACGTTGTGCAGTGCAAAGGAAAACCAGCCACCATGCTTGTGCTGAGGACCTGAAAGGTCAGTGACAAATCACCACGTAGGACACGGATCCTGTCTCTCCACTTCTGCTTTGTTTTCCAGAGCACACTGAAAAGAAATCGGTGAACCTACAAATGTGCTGCTCTGACCTCTTGCGTTGTTCTCTTGGGCTCAGACAGCAGTGCTGCTATGAAGCAGCTCCAAGCTGGCATGGCATTGTGGCATTGACATGCAAATGAGCAAAGCCAATGGAATATCTCCCTTATGCTTGATTTTGGTGGGGTTTTGATTTTTGTTTTCTGTTTGGTTTGGGGTTTTTTGTTTGTTTGTTTGGGGTTTTTTTTATAGGTTGTATTTACTTTTTGATGCTTTCATAGTCTCCCAGAATAACTTAGATGTATTCCTGCTTCAACTGCTACTTTTTTTTCTTTTCCCAGCAGACTTAGAGCCTTAGTATGTGTTTGTTTATATATACATATAGATGTGTGTAAATTCAGCTTACTTTAGGAACAGGAATATTTTAAGCATTTCAACGACAAGAAAAAGCATATGATGATTCTTTGAAATTCCTTAGTGTAAAACAACTGCAGCTGCCCCTGTCTTGCTTTAAAATCATCAGAAAATCTGAGACCTAACACCCAGCAATGATTATTCAGCTTGCATGAACTGGCAGCCTGTGCAGCATTCAGGAGAGAAAAAAAAAAATACATTTCCCCTTCCTCTTTTGGCTCATCAGGGATGAGCCAAAAACTCAACAAGCAAAACTTGACTGAAACTTTTACTGCAAAATCGTTCCAGAAATGTACTGTTTGCATAGTTTAATTGGGTTTAGATCCCCCAGAGTCAAAAACACCTCCCCCGACCCCTTCTAGCAGCTTTCTAAAAGAAAAACACTGAAATCTTCAGGGGGCTTAACTTGCAATAAAGGTACAGGGCAGGCTTTACCCAATCTTCCAAGTGCTTAAATCCAAAGTTCTGGCTGATGTCTGAGAAGATACTGAAGTTTTGTGCACAGTTTACCTTGGAGATGCACATGGGGCAGCTGCACCTTTTGTGTACGGGCTACAGGAGGATGGGAACACATTCATCTACTATGGCTGAGTCAAAAAACTTGAGCATATTTTTTTCCCCCTGCATTAGACATCAGGGGACATTGTTAACAATGAAAGCAATGGCAAAGCTCTTCTGCTCAAAGAGCTCACTGGTTTCAGACACCGTAGAGATGTAGGTTGCTGTAAAAGGTGCTGAATGCTGTTGTGTGCTGTTTCAAAGAGAAATGACATTTGTACCCTCCCAGATGCTTGCTGAGTGCCATTTCTACTTTCTTCTGCCTATTCCTCCCCGAATTGTAACTTTTTAACATTTGTCTCAATTATCAAAAGTGAAACTTGACAAACATAGTAATGAACCCCAGGCCAGGCTTCTCATGTGATCTACCACTTTGTGCAAAGACAAGAAAGAATTTTTAGAATTTGACCAGCAAAAGGACCTCAATGCTAAGACATGTATTTTAAGGCTTTTCTGTGTGTTTTTGTTGTTTTGGTTTTTTTTAATGCATATAGCAATAGATATTAAAGCACTCAGAATAGCTGAATATCCCAACATTGCTTAATAATAGCATTTATTTTAGCATCCTTGGCTATATATAGGATCTTGAGGTTCACATCCAGAGGGAGGGTTTGTTTGGTTTGAACCACAGAGCTGTGGTGCAGTGGTCCAGACAGTCCTAATTTTATTTAGCTTAGGAAAAAACAGAAGACAAAGTGTTTATACCTCCAAGCATCTTCAGTAAACCCATGGCTTATTGCTAATACCAGACCTCTGTGAATCTCACCCCAGGCCCAGTATTGCCATTGATTACCCTGAGGTTTTCAACAAGCTTCCAGCCCATGAATCCTCCAGAGGATGAGAACAGACAAAAATAAGTGGGTGGAGTAAAGAGGAAGGGGATGTTTCAATTCAGAGGATGCTCTACTAAGCATAAATTGGCTTGAAAGATCAGAAACGTAAACGACACACCCCCTTGGCAAAGAGCAAGGTAGCAAAAAAAAAATACCCCAGGACTATTTGTAATAGTGCCTGATAAATATCAAAATGATCTTAGATTTCATTTAAATGTTAAAACTGAGTTTGGATCTGAAAACAAAGGATAAACGTATTTCTTCTGACATTTAGTGATGTCTGATGACATGCAATTTCATTGCTTTTTCTTTATGATGTAATTTTTGTAAGTGATACCAGTTGTCATCAAACGTCATAAAAGTCAGACTTGCCTCAACCCATCAATATTTATCGTTCCCTTCCAACAGAGCCTGTTTCGAGTTTGGTGCGCATGGCTTTAATTGTTTAACGGAAGAGTTAAGCCCAACCTTCCCTGGTATAAAACACCAGGCTGAGATGGATCTGCTGACATGATGCAATTGAGATCCTCTGGCAGCTGCTGCAGCAAATGCCCTTTAAAGGAAAAAAAAATCTAAAAGAGGGGAGAGATGGGGATCTAGCTGGATGCTGGATTAGTAACTGGATACTGAGTTGTTTGCTCCTGGGTCAGTCATTCGAGTCCTCCCTGCAGGGTCACTGGGCCCCCAGAGACCAGGGGCAGGTGTCCCCAGCGTTCCACATGGCATTAATTAATGCCATGGTTCTCTAGAGAATCCAGGAGAGAGAAATGGTAAACAAACCTGCCCTGAAGGGTGGATGTGTGGAGATAGACCTGTCTGAGCCCCTGC
The DNA here is from genome assembly GCA_013396875.1 of Vireo altiloquus. Classification (NCBI taxonomy): domain Eukaryota; kingdom Metazoa; phylum Chordata; class Aves; order Passeriformes; family Vireonidae; genus Vireo; species Vireo altiloquus. The sequence continues at coordinate 373,554 of VZRF01006954.1, forward strand.
TATGCCTACCTTGGTCAAGGAGACACATCCAGCAGTACCTGGAAAGACTTCTGCTCCTTCAGCCTCTACTTCGGGCCTCAAATCCTATAAGTTATGGGATCATGGGGAGCAAAACCAACACAAAAAAAAAACCAACCAAATCCCACATCCTCACTTCTCTACTACTTGTTCTTCCACTGTTGTCCAAACCCTATGTGTTGTAGGAAATTGTGGCATATCCCTCAGGGGCAGTGTGAAGGATGCTCATCTGGAGGGAGAACTTAACCCATGGACACCCATAGCCTCTCACAGACCCATCCCGAGAGTCTATTCTCTCCTTTCAGGAGATTACCAAGTCTCCATGCCCCTCTTCTTTTGTCAAAGGGACGCAGTTTAACTTCATGGGTGTTTCAGGTCTGACAGGAAGAAAACCTTTTGGCTGTGTGCAGCCACTAAAGCACAAAAATGAACAGGAAAGGCCCATTTAAAGGAGTTGGGGACTGGAGCAGTGAAGTTTGACAAGGAGAGGGATGCAACAAAGAGAGAAAATATGCCATTTTTGGAAGAAGCTCTCTAAGCTTGAGCCTCTTTGGAAAGCTGCATAAAATTCACTGGGGCAGCTAAAAGCAAGTAATAAAATTCGCCTGAATTGTCAATAGAACATTGTTCACAAAACCCTGATAATTTGGCTTTTAAAGCACACGGAGTAACTCACATTTGCAGACGCACTTCTGATTTCTTGACACATTTTGTTTAACTGGGTGGGTTTTATTTATTTCTTTACTTTTTGTTTTTGTCCACACGGCTGGTAGAGGGAGCCTGTACAGCTTCAGTTCACATTTGTCTTGTGAATATTTTGTGCTGCCACTCAGGATATCAGCACTAGATCACCAAATCTCAGCATACCTCTGATATGCCTAGGACTAGACAGCCTAAAAATCTTGTCCATAAAAAAAGGGAAGTTAAAATTTCCAGACTTTACTTACAGTTTTAATTTGCTTTCTGTCTTCTCACACATGGCATGAGGCAGACTGCATTTTGCTCACAGTCCTGCAACACAGGGAGGTTTGGTCAGGATCTATTAAAATCTGTTTTCATCGCATGCTTGACTTCCTTTAGCAGTGCTCTGAGATTCCATGGTTTTCTTTATTTGTTATTTTGCATTTATCAACCCTGGGTCCTTCGTGCACGTTCATTAAGGAGATCTCACAGCTTGCCTGTGAGGTGGGAAGTTGCTACTTCTGCTCATTGTATTTCATACAAAGGAAAACCAAGCTGAGCAACAGCTTTGTGTGCCTGCAAGGGGGACACCAGTACATGGTGAGGAGTCCAGCCCTTTAGAGGAGGCTTTTGGGAGAACATTCCCGTAGGTGCCACCCTCCTAACTGTGCTCAGGGTACTGCTGTGCCAGTGTGAACAAATTAAACCACCATATTGCTTATTCTTGCCCCTCCAACTGTCTCTGCAGCTGTAAATCCCAGCAGTGGAGCAGGTTTGGGTCACCCTGACATGGGGACCACAGAGAGGGACCCTACCACCAGCCACCCACTGGAAAGGACATGGGGCTGAGCCAGGATGCCCATGTACTGATGGGCTGTAGGGCAGGCAGTGCCTGACTCAAACACAACCTGCCTGATTGTGGTACAGACACATGCAGAGCAGCTGCTGTCATCAACACGGGCTGCTCTGTGCATGGAGAGAGAAGCCCAGAGCCCCAGAAAATGGAAGTGGGGTTGCCAGGCTGCTTACTTAAAGCATCAGAGGTGGTTGCCCATCTCTACAGCTGCATTAACACCTCCTGGGGGTTTGGTAGCCAGCAGTGGTCTGCTACTGCCAGCTCAGGGCAGGGAGCACCAAGGCTCTGCTCCCTTAGCAAGGTTCCTGCACGGCAGGAGCAGCAGGACAGCTAAGGCCAGCAGAAGAAAGATAAAACATGCTCTGCATTAGACCATGCACCTGTACCTCATCTAGGGAACTCCCCTTCCTTGTCCAGTATGAGGAAAGATCCCAGCTCAAGATCCAAGACCACCAGCTCAGGGTACAACCTAGCACATTTTCAGCAAAGTCTGCACTGGGGAATCCAAAACCCCAAGCCACTGAGCCCAAAATTTCTTACGCTCAGAAGTCATGTTCATTAAAGCCTTCCTCCATCTGCAGTTCAGCTTCCTGCCAGGCTCTCCCAAAGGCCTTCTCTGGAGCTGTACCACATCCTATATGACAACCCCTGCCTGAGGATGTCATCTGCGTCAGGAGATGGCCCAGGGGAACCTGCTGATCATCAAGGTGGTCTTTGGTAATTTCCAATTGTTTCATGCTATGTATGTTACGCTTCTGGGGAAAAATATCTCTTTCCATTCTTATCCTGACTCTATGAGAAGGGCTTGCCTCCAAAAATTCTGCAGGCAGCTGAGAACTGAGTGCAGAGGTGATACTCTCACTTTTGAGGTTCCAAGCTTTTGATCTTCTTGGAGCCTGGGAGCAGTAAGCTTGCATTTGCTTTCAAAACCATAAAATAGTTCTTCAATCTACTCTAATTTTCAAATTTTGATAAAGAAGTCAGTTTGATTTTTCTTTTTCACTAAGGAATCCTACTACAGAAGGGAATGTAAAATACGTATTTATGTTCCTGGCACATCAGGTCTTTTTTAAAAGAAAGAGAAAGGACTAAGTATAGAACACAGCCTTTACTAGATCACCCAGTCCAGAAGACAGCATAGCAACACAATTCTTAAATGTTAGAAACCTTAAATATAGTTCCTAGAAGGAATGACAATTTTTGATAGAAATTATTTTAATTTTGGCTGAATTTTTCAATTTTCTATTTCATTGCAAAGCAGAATTTCTACTCTCCTAGAAGGAGAGAAAAATGGCCCCTTTCTGGTGCATAAGGTTTTTTGGCAAATTTTCAAACTCTAGTGCAGCTCTGTTATCTTGGAGAATGCTTTTTCCATGCATTTCTGGAGGATAGCCCATGGAGAAATTACGTCATAAATATCGTGGAAGAGACTGGATAAAGAGTTGTAAACATGCAGGATGGCTTTAAATGTAAATTTGAAGAAAAACATGAATTACAGGACCACATGCATACTGCCTGTTCTTTAATGCAGTGCAGGGCTCCATCCTTATGCCACCATCCAATCTGGTTCCTGTTCAGTATTTCCAGTGGTGAAAGGTCATTATGCAGATTTCTGGCAGCTACTGAAGCATCACCCAGTAGAAGCAATATCTGGTGATCTCTCAATTGTTATAAAGCTCTGGGAGTACTAATCTTTACAGAATAGCACATTGAATTTTGGGTGAGTGTTATGTGATGTGAAGATTAATAATGTAGGCACTGGGAAATTGGGGAGCACACAGAGAAGAAAACTACATAGGCTGCTTTTATTTGACATTGGGGATCAATGTTTTCCTTCCTGTTAAGAAGTTGTGGCAGTGGAGGCAATGTAAGGAGATGTTATAAATGTATCTTTCACCCCCAAGAGGTGTGCTCAGCCATTTGGAGTGAGGGTGTATGGCAGACCTTTTATTTGTCAAAAGAGAGGAAGAAAATTCCCATTCTTCAACAAAACACCTTCTGGTAGGTACGAAGAAACCTGTTTTCAAATGGATCTTTCATCTCTTGAAGCAGCATTAGCTGTCGCCTCTTTGTGAAGAGACAAATTGCCATGTCCATTGGGTTCTGATTAAATGTCTTGGGATAATAACTGGCCTTTACAAGAGCCTTTACTTTATTTACCAATGTTGGTTTAACATTCTTTGCTTAAGAGTGCCTAGGTATCACCAAAGACAGTGGTGTTTAGTTGGGCTAAAGAGCTGTTAAACATACTTGTGACTGGAGGTCAGTACAACGTGAGGCAGTGTGTAAAGAAGCAAACAGCCCCTTCTGCTCCACACCTGCAGTCTGGGGCTGAACGGGGGCTCCTTTACCTCCTGATCCAGCCGTGCTTTTAAAACTGGGTTCTGTGGGCTAATTCCCACCTGAACACTGGAAAGTTTAGTTTGTACTGGCAGATGCTGACTCCAAAAGGTAAACTGTGTGCCCTGCCTGTTTTAATGAAACAGACCTGTCTGTATGCACGTAACCCTCCCGGCTTCTTCAGGCCCTTTCAGCTCTTTGGATGACACTGGCTGAATTCCAGACCTCCACTTCCCAAACAGCACGTGGCTAAACCCACAGGGAGCACCTCACGGTGTTGAGAAAGCCAATTCTGCTGAAACACCCAGAATTTTATCTTTATCCAAAGCATCATTGAGCTGGGCCAAAAATACCATTAGCTATTTTCAAACTTATCCCTAATGTTTGCACAATGGAAAAAAAGTGATGTTAAAAAAATTTAGGTTTTTTTTCCAGATGTAAGAAAACGATTGCTCTGGGAAAGGTTCATTCTTGTTGTCATATCCATCTTCTGTTTTGAGGACTTGATCCCGCAGAGCTCCTGGCTCCACCTCTGACTGTCAAGAATTACATAATGAAATGGAAAAAAAAAAATCCCAGTTTTTCCTTAACCTTAAAGTCATTGATAACATGCATTTAGACATCCCCTTTGGAATGACATGCGCTTGGGAGCTCCAGGGCTGGCCTGTAAATGTTACTCTGTTCAAGTCAGGCAGTGTGTGTGGAAGTGAGTGCTGTGTCCTGTCAAAAAGGATGCAGGACAGAGTTTATAATATGGATCCAGGAGCATGTGGTTTACCACTATTCATTAATAATCTCCTTTGTTCCTCCACGCAAAGGTGTGGAACATTCCAGCTGAATAGACTTTTTGGCACTATCCACCTTGGACAAACAACGTGCAGTGTGGTGTTCCTGTAAACTCCTTGGCCAAATAATCACTGGGATCCTTCTCAGTGGTCTGAAGAGGGGGAAAAAGGTCTTTCATGGAGAGAATTAGGAGCCACTGACCTTCTTGCAAACATTTCTTTCTTTTACTTCCTTTCTACTCTCCTGTTTTACAACAATAAGACTGTTTTATATGTCCAGGAAAGGAGTTGTTTGGAAATGGAGGTGCTGCATTTTAGTTTGTGAGTAATTTTTTGCTCGTTTGGTTGGGGTTTTTTTTTTGTTTTGTTTTAAAGTGTATGTAATTTCGCAATTAGCCTACAGCAAAAATTAGACCTTCATGTAGATTCACACACAAAAAAAATAGACTTTTTGCTGGGACTGTAGTAAACATTTTAAAACAGACGTAGCCTGAGGTGAAGCTATTCTTGTGCTTGTGTTTAGAAAGTAAAGGATAAAAAAAATTGTGAAATGGATCATTCCTGAGTGTATTAAAACTGTAAATGCCTGTTAAAAACACAATCTCCAATCATATGGGCAGATGGTGCATCCTACTATATAATAATGTCTCTACCTAGAAAAAAGAAGGGCAATTTAATTGACAGACATTTTCAAATCCACAATAATATACCTTACAATGAGTAAGTCAGAGTTTGATGCTGTAGCCCTTATTCTTGGCAGTAATCTTTGCTCACCAGAGCAGTCTACTGGTTTCACCTTTTACCAGCACTAAACTGGGGGGAAAATAAAGAATATCCATGGATAGGGTTTTATCTTTGTTAAGATGACACATTCTCTTCAACCATTCAAGAAATATCGTCCTCTCTTATCACCCTCTCAAGGTCTTCAAGCACCTACATGGGGAAGAGGTTTCTGATGGAAGAAGAGTCTTTAATCTAGCAGAAAAAGGCATAATGAGATCCAGTGATTGAAAGCTGAAGTTAGACAAATTCAAACTATCTTATCTAGGAACTTGGTAGATTCCCCATCACTTTTGAAGTCTTTAAGAAGATATCCAGTCTTGATGTAAAAGATATGCTCTAGATCAAAGAGAAGATATGGGTTTGATGCGAAAATTATTGGGTGAGGTTCTGCAGTCTGTGTTATGCAGGAGGTCAGGCAAGGGAATCATAATAGTCCCTTCTGGCTTTAAAATCTGTGAAGCCCAAACACGACTTCAATAAGGAAAAAGCAAGCCACCCTGACGACCTCTTCTGCCCACAGAACTTTAATTTTGGAAACAGAAGCTGGTTAAAGCAGTTCATCAGCCTTACCTGGACTCTGCTTAGCAGACTATTCGTAACACCTCGGGTTCTTTCAAAGAAAGAAATTGAAAAACAGTCTAGTTTCTCTTTAATAAAAGTAGTTGGAAAGCGCTGACTGGTTTCTCAACCAGCATACAGCTATTTCTTTTCAAACTATAACAAATTTATTTTAAATTTTCACAGCAAGCCTTTTATGTTGTTTGTCATAATTGTCAACATTTATTTATTTGATACTTCTTTTAACACATTCCTGCAAATGGAAAGGAATAGAACTAATTAGGTAGGATTCCTACATTTAATAGCATTTATATAGCTGTTAAATAGGGAATAAATAATGTCTTTTAATCATATTATTTTTATTGCTTTTCTACTATGTAGCTAAGTTACAAAACAGCTTTCAAATCAAGACCCAACAATACCAGCTTTCACAGTTTTTTCTCGAGTCCTGGATAATTTTCCTTAAATTGCCAGCACCAGGAGTCATGTAAATATATGAAAATCTTGACATTTCTTTAAAAAAAAACCAAAATCATTCATCGGGGTTGCCAGTAATGTTTGAAAACATGATACTCACTCCTCAAAAGACCCAAGCAAAGAGCTAAGTAAATAAACACCTCAATTTCCTTTTTCATCCTATAATTTTAAAGCAAATCTCCTGATTCTGGAATTTAAACATTTGATGTTGGCAGTTCCCAGTTGTATTGAGATTCAACTTCTCCCATGGGGAAGGAAAATCTGGTTGGGCTAGAAAGGGGCACCTCGGTTTAACTGACCAGGCTTAAAAAGACTTATTTATCATAAATAAACAACATTCGAGAAAAATCAAAGACCTGAACACAAGATGAAATCTCGGAGAAGCTGATGGCCTGGTCCAGACCAGGGACTCAGTGTGGCTTCTGTGACAGCACTTTTCCCTCCCTGGTTTGGCTCAGAGGGCAGCCACTCAGTTGGCCATTCGAGCCATGATGACAATTTGGGCAAGGATGCAGCAACACACACCAGAGCCCTTCCCCATTCCTGCACCACTGGCAGCATCAGCCAGATGCCTCCTGCACTGGTGGTCTAAAAGAGGCTAAAAGCAGTTTTCTGCAGAAAAAACCCTTTTATTGATCTGGGCTGCTGCCATTCTTCACGCAGCCTTTGGGCAGGGGGTCAGCAGCCTTCCCTGCTCCTGCAGGTGCCCAGGTGTGTGTGGGGCAGTGCAAGGCGTGCCCACTAAGGCCTGGGGGTCTTTTCTGGATGGGGAGGGGTCTGTGGGAAACAGGAGAGGCTGTAGGTTGCAGGAGAGGGTGGTATTGGCAATGTCCCCACATCGGGGCTACAGACACCATCGCAAGATTTAGGCCGTCAAACCTTTGTTTGAAGGGTAAAAGTGTGAATCAGCAGCAAGGTGGGCAGAAACTCACGGCTTAAACACATTCAATGGCCACGTGAACCTGCTCACACTGGCAGCAGCAGGGCCCCCAAATGGGTTGTGGTGCAGAAGGCATGTGAAAAATGGCAATAAATGTTAAAGCCTCTTTAAAATCTCCAGTCCTTAAAGAGGCATGGACACCCTGCCAGCTCTCCAGCTCTTTTCTGTTGTCATCTCACTCCAAACTGTCACAAGATGTCAGTGTTTTCAGATACTCCTGCTATGGCTGAGCAAACAGCCTCTCCACACTGCCTGGCTGACTTTCAATGGCATAAAATTCATCCATAAAATTGAGCCATAAGGTTCTCAGCAGAGTGGCGGTACCACAAAGAAACTTGGCGCAGGCACCACATCAGCCTCTGACAGTGGGATCAAGGCACAGCTGCAATTTACCCTTGTCCTTGGGGTAGCTGAAAGGCACCTGGGTGCCCAGGCTGAGGTGAGTGATGCTTTTTAGGATCACTGAGGTTAATGCAGCCCTGGTTTTGAACCAGATTTTTTTTTTTTCCTCCCCTTGAAAAAGTCTTTTGGAGTGTTCTGGTATGAGAAGTTTGTTTTAGCTGGTAAATTCCTTAATCCCAGGTTTCCCTGCACAACACACCAGTCATGATGGCCTCTGGTGGGTAGCTCAAAATCCTGCCTACTGGCATTTTCCAAGTTCCTTTTACTTCCAAACACCTTAATCCAGACCCTTCTCTTCATCCATATATATATAGAAGGATTTTCAGGGACCCCACTTTTCCCAGAAAACATAGGATATGCAATTTCTTATCCACTGCTGACCCTACTACTCTGAGGCATGAAAGTTATAAGAAATAGTGAAGGTTTATGTTGAGAGCCCTGGGCCTTATCCCCTCGGTGACTTGTTTTTCCTACTAATGTTAAAAGTCTGCTTGTAAAATTTAAGAGAAGCACCTTAACACAAAAGGCATCCACAATTACAGAACTATCTTCAATGTCCTTATAAAACCGATGCATGGGTTATAAAATCAGTGTAGTATCCTACTTTGGAAGCTTTGAATTACCCTTTCAAGGAGTCACTCATTGCCGTCACCTAAATAAGAATATTGTACTAGGCAACAGATAGATTCTACCAGCTGGATAGCACTAATGTCCCCTCGTCCCACCTGACCTTCCTGGCAGTATTCAGTGATCCCTGCAATGGGGACAAATGGTGCTATATAAAAATATTTTTCCCATCTTCTTTTTGGGATCTTTGTCCTTTTCAAGACTCAAAGTTCAGGGGTTTTTTTTCAGAGACCTTTGTGGAAACTGCCTGTGAGGTCATGAAAATTAGCATAATTTCAGATGGGGGTGTGTTACGGGGGAAAAAAACACCTGGTCCCATTCCATAGAAAACTCCTAGGAAAAATGAATAGGTTACAGTAATGTTTTCAGCTCAAACAGATTCATTGAGTTGAGCCTTTTTTGTTAATACCAAGGTGTTTATTTCAGAGAGATGCTCTAGGTAGGCTGCCTCTGTATGAGACAGCTGATTTATGCTGTGATTGTTTGCCACCAGCGGTCCTGCTGCCTCACAAGCCACACCCTTCACTGCCATCCCGAGGTTTGGATTTGATTTCCCTCGAGAAAGAAGCTTGTGTTCACATTCCCATCCACCTGTGTTGCCTCAATACAGCATTGTGTGTTTCCTGCTTTTTTTACCCTCCCCTCCCCACCCCTGTGAATTTGCTCTCATTGAGTGGCATGAAGAAAAATAAAAATAAAAAAAAAAGCCCACCTCCTACTAAGAGGACTAAGACCTGGGGAGCCAGCGAAGAGGAGAGGCCGTTGCCTCTAAAGTTCAGAAATAAAAAAAAATGACTTGTTCTTTTGAGCTTGCTGTTCCCTGATGTGACACTGTGATCAGTATCAAATGCTTGGTGGCAAGGATTTTTGTCAAGCTTTCCCAGCTAAAATAGATTTAACCTACCAGTTGCTCTTTGTGGGTTTAACAATGTGTGTGACAATAAAGGGCTGCTGCCGCTGCATTGTTAATACATGAATAGTCCCGGTTCTCTGTATTTACTATTGTGCACTGCAGATTTCCAGGAAGGACTGTTTGGCTCTGGCTATTGATACGTGTCCTGTTTTGCAGAAGGAGCTGAATCAGCCCTTCGGTGATTAGTTGATGTGAAGGAGCAGTTAGGATTTAATTGAAATTAAGGAAAGCACCCGATCGCCTTTGAACTGCTCTCTAGGCTTTCTCCCCTGCTCAGAGGTGGTGTGCCTGGGTTTCATGCTTTGCTGTCACTGTCTCTGCGTGTGAGGAGTTCACCCTGTGGGTAAGAAATTTTCAAAATGCCAAAATCAAGGAAGAAATCTATTCCTTGATAGCAGCTTGTGGTTTGTACTTGGCTAAGGCTGGCCAGCAGCGCTGTGGAAAGGAGGAAGATGCAACAAGAAAGAAACTGATACACTCTGTTCCTCCAGGAAAAGCACTGTCTGAGAGGTCTGAATGAGAGGGAAGCTGCAAGAACCCCCATGGATGCTTCTGATGACTCCGGTGCATGTAGTTTATTCTCATTTTATGTCACACAGCCCCCCAAGCACCCAGCTGGGACTGGGCTGCCTGGGTTGGAGAAGGATGGTGAAGGCAGGAGGGCTGTGTGGGATGAAGCAGTATGCTGGCAGCATCCCAGTGCGTCCCTCATGGGGGTCACTGACTCCTGCACAATGGTGGAGGTGTGTTTGCATCACTGTGCCCTTCTTCACTCACCCAAAATACCCTCAAGGGAACGGTCTGTAAACCCTGGCCCGCCCCATGAGTGTCCCCTCAGGAGCAAATCTCAGCAATGCCTTTTCTCCATCTAGTCTAAGGGAGCCCTTGTGGGCAACCCCCTCGATGGGAGCCACATCTGGCTCTCCCCTGCACGGCAAGATGCAGTCTCAGGTGACCCCGAGTCAACCCTAGGCAGGAAAGGAAAGTTGCACTCCCGTGCTGAGGAAAAAAAAAGGAAAATCCCCAAAGGGTGAAACATCTCTCCATCCTGGAAGTGATCCTTGCCGGTGTTTCTCTTGGTTTCATTTCCGTAACAATCAGCCACTTATTATTAAATCAATGCTGCTGGGGAAATGGAGTTAAATTAAGGGAGATCAGAGGCAGGAACGGAAGCGACGTCTATATAAATATCTGCCTATATTATATAGAGTACTGTAGTTAATCAATCCTGAGAACAAAGAGCTTGGCTTGAACTAAGGAACAGCCCCAGCCAAGTGAAGGAGCCCTGCTGCGGTAAGCAAGCAAACAGCACTATCGACAAGGAAAATGTTTATAAAGACTTCTCTCCCACTGAAGGAGTTGAAAAACAAGGGTTTTCAGCCCCTGGGGCAAGCACTGGTCCCCTGGCTCTTTGGGCGAGCGCTCCTCTGAAGGTTAGTGAGCGCAGGAGCCAGATGAGGGGACAGCAGCTTCTCTTAACTGAGGCAAAAGTCTTATTGATTATACGTTCAATAAAAGGTCAAAACTCCCTTTGAGGGTCACCACAGTTGCAGTAAAGCTCTTCCCAGCCCCAGCCCCTCTCCCTGTCTGCAGAGTGTTTCGTGCCAGTCTCTCCAGGTGGACACCTGGGGTAAAAGTGAGCTGCAAATGAGCTAATCATCATTAATGTGTCGGTAGAACCTGCCAGCCTGACATCCCTCCTAATGGCTGACAAATGTCAGGGTGACTTGTATGCTTTTTTTGTTAATTGAATTGGTTAATTAGGTCCCAGAGGCCTGGCTGCTAATTGTGAGCTGCAGTGGAATATGGGTTTAAAAAAACATGTCACAACAACAAAAAAAAAAAACCAAAACCCCCATAAAATCCGATGCAAGGAAGTTAAAACAAAAGGGAGAGATGGGGGGAAAAATAGCACCCCCCACTCACTCACTCACTCTCTCACATGCACACACAAAACCTCCTTTGTATTCTTTACAATCTGTAGAGTTACCTTCGCCTAATTTCTGACCTGCCACATGCTACTGCTTTCTTGATGTGTTTTTAAAAGGAGGGTTAGAGAAATTCCAAATCTGCCTTTTTTGACGAGAGCATCTGCTCAGTCAGAAACACAGTCATTAATTTTCTGCCAATTAGCAAAAAGAAAAAGAGAGAGAGAGAGGGAAAAAAAAAAGAAGAGGGGAAAAAACCCCTCCAGATTTGCATCTTAATTTGTTACTTTGTAAAGATGTTGGTTTTTTTAAAAGTTAAATACTCCCTCCGGTTTGCCAGCCATAGAAAGTGAAGAGATGATAGCAACTTCCCACCAAGAAAAGGCAATTAATCATTATATTTTGCACTTCTGTAGCAGCTTTCATCCCCTGATCTCAAAGCGCTTTGGAAATTATTGTATTAAGTCTCCTGCCAAGCCCCGGTGAGGGTGGCAGTGTACCAGCAAACTCCTTGGGGCCAAGGTGGTCTTAATCTGCGTCTGCTGAAATGTGCCAAGGACACTAATAAACTTTATAACAAATAATTACTAGTCTACCTGTTTCAGCGAGGGTTAAGCAGAGGCTCAGGGAGCACTTGGGGGCTTCCTGGAGCAAAACAACCTTGAGCTGGAGGGGACATCTTGAATCATCTTCCTCCAGCCTCAGCATTCCCACTCCTTCTTTATTAAGAGCCTCAACTGGCAGCTACAGGCGGGAAGATCTCTGGCATTGTAAGTGTTAGAGCTAGAGCTGTTCAGGAACCAGCTTCTACACTGTGCAGAATACCCCACAGACCATGAAAACTGCCTCCGCTCTGTACTGAAACAAAAAACTTGGGAATTCAACCATTTCCTTCCAGGCAAAAGTTGAAAAACTAATGCCCAATCACTTGAAATGTTTTTTCATAAATGGTACCACTCTGCACCATGTCTCAGCCTTGAAAAGTTCTCTGTTTGTTTCCACCTTGCTAAAAGAAAATTTATTGTGTTTCAAAAAGCAAAGCTATTTATTCTGAATGAATGAAATGAGGGTATTGTTGTTCATGGTATTTATTTTGTTTTTTAAACAGATGCTTCCATCCATAACTGGTTTGTGCAATTTTAAAGCAACTTGTCAAAATCCCCATGTTTCTACAGAAAGAAAAAAAGAGCTAATTATCACAGAATGATGATTGCTCCTACAATAGCCTTTTCCTGAGCCGGTACTGACGTGAGGAACTTAGCTGTTTGCCTATTTCCATGCAGATTTTTGATTTCTGGGTATTTTTCTTCCTTCACACAACAGAGGGATGCTATTGACTCAGAAGCTGGGAACCCAGGTGGTTCATTCCTGGTGCTATTCCCTGTGCAGACTTGTTGTGGCAGCAGGAGTCAGTTTGCCTCAGTTTCCCCTTTTCCCGATGGTCTGGGCTGGATGGTGCCCCCAGGTGCCTCCTTGGCCGGCGAGGCACACGGCCTTACTCACCTCTCTCTCCTCACCCCAAGCTCCCACGGGCACCTCAGGGCTCTCAGGAGGGGCAATTTGTGGATGCTGGCAATGGACTCGCAGCCCTCAGGTGAAGATAAAATACGACGATTATCCTGCTCTCTTCCCCACCCCCCTTCCTGTCGGATAGCAAAGTTGCCTCACGAGTTAAAATAAATTGCCTCACACTCCCCACTGAAAGCATTTTGACTTTGTCTTGAATCGCGTATTCCAGTAGTCATTATACTTCAGCTCCTTCTTCTTCTTCTTCTTAGCATATGACATACATAGCAGTTCAAAAGTTGCAGCGAGCTGCTGCCAGGTCACATTCAAAGGAAAGTATCTGGGAAGCTGGCAGCTAAAAGTATCTGATAAGTTGGCACTGTTACTGCTCAGCAGGAGGAGGGAGAAGTGAAGGAAGGAAGGGGAGGGGGAGCCAGGCATGGGGGAGCAGGGAAGGGGAGAGATTCAAAGGGCTTTTGTTTCTGGATCAGATTCTTCCAGACTCTGAAACTTTTGCAGAGATGTATGTGCCAGGGATTTTTTTTTTCCCTTCTCTTCCTCCTCTCCATAGTTTAATGCATTAAAATAACCTATTAAAAGGCCTATATTTGCTTTCAAGCAGCACTCTGAAAGGCGCTCAAGATGTCACTATTAAAACCGGCGCTGTGCTTTGCAGGCGAAGGTCTGTGGTGAGGAGAATAAAGCAGAATTGATTAGCTGCTCCGACTTTGCCAGCCTTACAAAGCCTGCGGTGTGCCACAAGTTGCTAGAGAACAGATCAGCAGCTTCTAACCAGCCCACCTGTACACAAGGGTGCATCACTTTGAAATCCAGCTTGGTTCTGCAAAGCCTGACGCTGGCCCAGCATTCCCACCATGTCCCCACATTTCCCATTTCCTGATGTCCTATTTTCCCCCTTTTGTGAATCATTTGGGAAGAGTACAAATTAAACCATCATGGCATTGCCTCTGAACCCGGAGAACAAAATGCCCTCCTGGGAGGCTGGGGAGGGTGTTCCTTCCGAGGAAGCCACAGGACCCCAGTGCAAACACCGTGGCTGTTGCCCCAAGAGGCTTGTTCCTGGCTACTTAATCGACAATGAATATTAGAACAGACTGGAAAATGTTGGAAAATGCTGCAAATGGCCAAAAGCATAAAGCCAAGGCACAAAGGTAGCGAGGAGATTGGAGCCCTTGCGTTCTGCATAGAAATTATCTACTCCATGCCTTTGAAATTAGGGGATGGTGTTCATGTCATGCCGTGCATCAATCTGACAATCCACCCCTGAGTAGTCGTTGTTGTCATACCACAGGTCACATTTGTTACAACTCTATTAATGTGTATGAAGTTACTTCCAGTCTAACACTGGTCTAAGAAAATCAGGCTTAATTAGATTCTCCTTGTAATTAAAGGCAATTTATTCTTATGCTTTGTGTTACGCTTCTGGCTTGCCCGTGCTATTGTCTGCTGATTATTAGAAATGTATTTATGAAAGGTGTAACAATTGTGTAAGAGCTGTGTTTATAGCAAACATGCAATTAGCTTTGCTTGTACCATCCCCAGCACAGCAGGGCCTTGGCCCCTGAATGCAGCTGGTGTTGGGAGTATTGCACTAACAAAGAGTAGGCACAGGCAAGCCTGATGTCATTTGCCTTAGTAGGTTAAGGTTGTATCAGATAAAATCAGGCTGAGGCTCTGTGTTCCATGTTTAGCCCTATAACTCTTCCCAATTAAAGATTTCACTAGCCCTGACTAGCGACTAGATTCAGATCTGCCTTTCCAGAGGTTTGCACGACCAACCTGGGCCCCTGACTTTAACAGAGATGAGAGCATCAAGATAAGCAAGTGTCTATCCCTTAAGGGTCCAGACTCTGTGCTATTCATACCTGTGCAACTCAGTGGGAAAACACCCTTTTTTCCCCTTCACAATTATGCCAACACCTGCCCAAGCTACAAGCAGGAGAGCAGGTCCAAGGAGATACAAGGCTGCAGAAGCAGGCCCACATCAAGAGCTGCTCTCTCCACGCATCCCCTCAACAAAAATTGCCAGCCATTTGTGTTTTCATTCTTTGTTTTCAGGGAAGAATTTGCTGAACAGTTCTTCCATGCCTACTGAAATCAATAGAATTAGTTGAAAATAATCCAATACCTTCAGTAATTTCCATTTAAATCAATGGTAAACTAGGTGTGGAGACCAAGCCTGGTCTCCCTTGCTGCTGCTTAAAATAGTTTAATAGAGGAGAAACACCTTTGCGGGTGAGCTGGCTCAGGGAGAGTGAGAGTCCGAAGCAGATTGTGGGAACAGTTATTTTCCCCACCACCACCCATGTTCTCAAATAACCTGATTATTCTCATTAGCGCTGCATTCAGATGGCTGCAAACAAAAAAAAGAAAGCGGGGGCGGGAGCGGGTAGTAAATCCCCCATATATGAATATGGTGAGGAGTTTAGGCAGCTCCCTCCCACTCCTGCTAAAAAAAGTTTTAATCTTGGCCGCTCCATGCATATTGACTGGCTGCATATTGACACGCCACCTGCTGAGGCTGCTTCAGCTATTGATAACCAATGCCATCGCGCCTAGAGTTCAAACACCGACCGGCAGCTTTCATGTTTGTAAACAGTATTGATCTGCATAAATCAGCTTGCCATTAGACTGCCGGATTAAACAAGGACGAGGACAGAACATTTGTGAGATTAAATCCGGAAACAGTTAATTAAAAGCTGAGCAATAAACCCAAGCTGTAAACAGCAGGCAATTAATTCAGGCATCTGTAGATCTGTGCGCGCAGTCCTTCGCCACGTTCCTGGCTGTGCCCCTGTCCCCCCACCCACCACCTGTCCCCAGCACGAGTCTCCTGCCTCCTACACCCCTCACCAAGACTCATGCTGGGGTGCTCCCTCACCACACTGCTGCACAAGGGGCTCTGAAAAGTAATCTGGAGATGTAGGGGCATTTTTTGTGAGGAGAGGGGAAAGGGAAGCCCTGGTGGCTTTCCTTGTGCACGGTGTGGTTGTGTTGCAGTGGAAGACCTCACACAGCTGCCCTGTGAGCAGCGATGGTCCAGGCCTGGGAGACGAGCCAGGGATTCCTCTGGTCTAAATATCTTTTCTGACCCCCACCAAGTGGCCTCTGGTCATCGCTCCGGTGTTTCACTTCAGTTTCCCCAGCTGCAATGGAGAAGACAAGGCCTTGGCCTCTTCAATTCAGCCATAATTTCTAGCAACTAACAATCCATTTAATGAAACAGAAATTTCTTGCATTTACATAAATATTCATTTTTGAAACGAACAAACAAAAAAATCCCCCAGCCCAATGACCTCAAAAAAAACCCCCAAAAAACCCAAAAAAACCAAACAAAAAACAAAAAAAACCCCAAAAAACAAACCACCACGTGCAAGATTTGAAGATTTTCAGGTTTTCACTCTTCCCTATTGGTTTTCATCCCCTTTTTTCCTTCCTTCACACTTTCTAATGAAAAAACGAGAAAGAGAAAAGAAGGAGAGAATTAAAGCTGCTTAAAGGATGAAGGAAAAGTTCACTTAACTAAAAGCAAACAAGTAAATTCGGAAAAATATAAGTGCAAAGGTTATTTTTAATTCTCCCTTGAAATGTTTCCCACATTTTCTAACCAGTTCTGTTAGTTACATGTCCTCAATCCACGCCTTACAGAATTACAGTTAAGTTGGCTTCATTACAGATGATTTAATGGTTATTTTATACTGCATGTGGAGAACTTGTAGGCTCTAAAAACAGTGCAGTGTGACTGAGTCTATAACTGTGTGGGATTTATAGGGCCATACCCCTCGCAACATTCAAGAAGGATATGCATTCCCCCACACACTTTGCTTTCAGAAGTGGGGAATTAGGGCATAGAAATATTATGGAAAACTGGGAAACCAACTCAGACCTCTGAAAACCTTGTCCAACACCATGACCAATGAGCTATCACTAGCAGCAAGCAGTGTGAACTGTCAGCAGATCTGCACTGGCCCCAGGGGCTGTTCTGCTGGCCTTTTCCTGTCCTGATGCTTCCTACACAGTCTCATGCTGATTTTACGGGGGTGAATTAAATCCTGTTATTTGTAGATGGACAGATGAATGTTTCTTACAGGGGCTGGCTACACTCCTGCAGATGGTCCCAGTGGATTGTAAGTGAAAGCAGTGGGTGACAGAAACACCTTACTTCTCCAAAGGTGGATTTGTGATGGCACCAAAGCCAAGGCTTCATCCAACTGTGACTCCAGGAACACAGTGTGCTCTGCTAGGTGAATTACCTGTATCTTAGAACCCCCATCCATTTTCCAGGCATAATCTAAACCACAGCAAACTACTTCCATCGAAGTTTTCCTTTTACATAATTTTCTCTCTCATGGGAAGAGAGCAAAAAAAAAACATACCTAATGACCAGCCCTTGAAATTAAATGGCTTTTACTCATCTTTTTGCGACGGTGTTCTGAGATCATGTCCTGAGTCCTCTGCACAGGACCATGGCAAGAAAATAGTAGACAAAATATTTTTTTGTGCCAGCACTTTGTAGGGATGACAGTTGCCTATCAAGTGTATATGCAAATAACATGCAAATAGAAGATTGCACAGAAAGGTGGGTGAGAGTTCTTTCTTTGACACCCAGCATCAGGAATTGGTATCGTCACATCAGTAGTTTTAAAATGGTGAACAGGCTTCAAGGGCATAGTGGACATTATTTTTATAACAAATGTAAGATTTCTCCCGGCCTGCAGGAATCACCCCACTTTAGTAAGCAATGCCTGTGCTACCAGCATCTTGCCAGGTCTCACGAAAGGGACAAAAACCAAACCAAACCAACCTAACCCAACAACCAGGAAAAACCCCACAAACCAAGTAAAAAAAAATTCCATCATTTTGAAAATTATTAAAAAATTAATTTAAACTTAAAAAAAATTTAATTTAATCTTCAAAAAATTAAAGTTGCTGACTGCAAAACTCCAGCTTGCAGCATAACACCAATGCATCACTGGTTAGTTGGAGAGCTGTGAGCAGGAAGGAGAGAAATGGTGCCATGAAAAACACAGAGTGATTCTGGTGGGGTAACTGGCAGTGGCTTTGACAGTTTGAATAAGGGTTTTGCTAGTACTGCTAGTTTGTGTGACGCCAGAGCTGCTGTCCTAAACCTCTNTAAGCAATGCCTGTGCTACCAGCATCTTGCCAGGTCTCACGAAAGGGACAAAAACCAAACCAAACCAACCTAACCCAACAACCAGGAAAAACCCCACAAACCAAGTAAAAAAAAATTCCATCATTTTGAAAATTATTAAAAAATTAATTTAAACTTAAAAAAAATTTAATTTAATCTTCAAAAAATTAAAGTTGCTGACTGCAAAACTCCAGCTTGCAGCATAACACCAATGCATCACTGGTTAGTTGGAGAGCTGTGAGCAGGAAGGAGAGAAATGGTGCCGTGAAAAGCATAGAGTGATTCTTGTGGGGTAACTGGCAGCGACTTCGGCAGTTTGAATATGGGTTTTGCTACTACTGCTAGTTTGTGTGACACCAGAGCTGCTGTCCTAAACCTCTGGATGTCAGCACATATGTTAAGCATGGGCAGCAGTAACTTCAGGGGACACCGTCACAAGGTACAGCACTCTGGAGCAATTATTAGAGCTAATGGCAAATAAACAGTAAAAACCACGTAATTTTTGACCATTTGAATTTGGTCTTTTTAATTTCCCCATTTTCAAGAAAGCATCTGAAGTCCTCATAAATTCTTCCCCACAGTGACTCAGAGAATCAGTGATGGGAGCAGGCTGGTCAATACAAAGGATGTGTTTGTTCTGCATCACAGAGAGCAAAGCTCACCTGGAAGAACCTGGCTGGAAGTCAGAGGTTCAACCAGCAGTGGCTCCTTCCTTCAGTCAGCCCCCCTAAAGGGTGTGTCCAGTCCAAGTGGGAGTGTGAGTTATTTGTTTAATGGACAGAAACCCATGTGCTGGGAAATTTGCTTTTACAAGTTGATATGTTGACAAATGCAGTACAAATTGCTGTTGTCAGCAGCAACCAGTTCCTCCTGGGCAATCCTGCCCAAGGCCTTCAGCTGAAGGGAAAAGACAGGTCAAGGCTGTGTTTGAGACCTAA
Organism: Vireo altiloquus; assembly: GCA_013396875.1. Taxonomy (NCBI): domain Eukaryota; kingdom Metazoa; phylum Chordata; class Aves; order Passeriformes; family Vireonidae; genus Vireo; species Vireo altiloquus. The sequence goes on from VZRF01006954.1 coordinate 392,479, forward strand.
CAGGCCTCAGGCATTCACTGGCTTTGCTTTTTTCACCCCTGACACGAGCAGCACCTGGGAAATGCAAGTATAATGCTAAATTGTGAGATGATTTTAGAACAGCCTCTGAAAGCCCCCAAACCAGTGACAAGACCTGGATGGTCAGAAGGCCATTGTACTGGGCAGGAGGGGAAAGTGTAGGGGCTCAGTAAGGCACAGACCTTTCTCCCTCTTCATGCCATCCCCAGGTGCTGTGACCACACACTAAGAAAGAGTCTTGTTTCTTTGACACCTCTCCACTTCACTTAGGGCTGAACACCATGTACAGTTCAGGATCAGGAGTAGCAGGGGGCAGCACAGCCTTTGAAGATCCTTCTGCTTGGCCTCCCTCCAAGGTTTTATTACTATTTATTACCTCACGATGTTATTACTGGTATTTAATGATATTATTTTGGCACTATAGTTGTGTATCAGACATCTGTCCTGAACCAGAACCTGACTGCCTGAGATGCTGTACAAGTCCATGGGAAAACTAAATGCAGCACTTTTGTCCCCAAAGCCCACAGCCTAAATAGTTCAGCATTACAGCCTTTTACCTTCATCAGAGCCTTGTTTTTATCCTCTGGATTCAGCTTGCAAATTCAGGTGCAAGGAGTGGGTTTTTCTCATAAGAAGTCAAATACCACCAGTGATGACTGGGAATGATTTTGCTGTTATTACCAGCCTGCTGCCTGCAATGCACAGTGGAGCCCAGCCACGTTCACCCACAGCAGAGCAGGGCCTCTGAAATCAATAGCTGTTCTTACCTGGGTAGGGTCAGGCTCAGGATAAAACAGTTCAGGGAAATTTCAGACACCAGGTGTTGGACGAGACGGCAGAGTTAAGGATGCTGCTGCTCCCCAAAGGCCATGAGTGAACAAATTCCTCTCCAGCTGGAGACTCTTATAAATGGCCTTCAGTCCAAAGAGCCAGATCTGTTTAAATTACAATGTATGTGTCACAGTATGTAAGAACCTGCTCAAATCATATGGAAATAACTATTCTTGGAACACCCAGGTCTCCTGACATCACTTCCTTGAGAAATTGATCCATTTAATTCCATTGAGAGACCAAAAAATTGGTGGGGGGAAGGAGGAAAGGAAAAGAAAAACCCTGTCAGTAGAAGGTCAGAAATGCCTGCAGGTGGAGATCCTCTTTCTTTTTTCTCTTCTCTTTTTTTTTTCCTTTTCTTTTCAGAATTGTTTCAACTCTCCAGCCTAGAGGAAGGAAGGATGGTCTGGTGGATAATGGTAGAGGAACTGTTGACAGTTCAGAGTTGGCCCCTGTTCCATTCTGCTGCAGACATACTGTGCAACCCTGAGCAAGCCATCACCTCCCAGTGCCCTTCCTCCCCTCTCTAAAGTGGGATAAAACCATGCTTATTTGTTTCTGGGAAGGACATATGGCTTGGGGCTTCCTCCTCTCAAAGTTTGGAAGGGTCTTGCAGAGAGAGGAGGGAAAAAGCACTGGGATCCAAACTGCCAGCCAGCAAATATTTGAGCTGCCTTGTGCCCTGCAAGGGAAGCAGATCTGAGGAGCTGATCTCTTTCTTTCAACCCCATATCCTGATGTTCAGCCTGCTCTAGGGGTGCTTGTGAGCAGAGGTGGTGCAGTGTGACTTTGCTTTTGGTAGTTGTGTTCAGCAAGATAAAAGATGGATTGAGACAAAATATGTTCAGCAAAAACTATATGCCTGAGCAGCACTGGGGCACAAAACTTTCTGAGCAAGACAGGATTCTGTGTACCTCTCCACAAAGTAAATAATACCATATGTGCATTAAAAGGCTCCTATTATTTACAGAGTGCTGACATGAAACCCCCTGGAAGAGTTAGTATTTTGTTAGGTAAACGTTTTTCCCTCTGAGCATTTTCCTCTTCTCCCTCTCCCCTCCCCCTCGCCCAATGACTTACAGATGTTAGAACAATAAATTGAATGAATAGTTTCCCACACTGGAATGCCTGCATGCTGAAGAATGCAGAAATGATTTCTGGCCAGTTTCTGACACTGATCTACAACTACACTGCATATATTCTCTTGCTCTTGTATCAAGTCTTGAGCTGCTCCCTGCCAAGAATTAAGTGCTTGTTCCATAAACCTGGTGTAGATTATCACTTAGCTGTATAGATGTATCTAATAGAATTAAATAGTTTGGCTCCTGACCAGTAACAGATGTGCTACATATAATGCAATAATAATGAGACTGAAAGCACCATGTTATGCCAAGGGAACATTGTGAGATAGCTCACATTTCTTCTGCTGCCCAGTCAAAGCCCTGTGAAAAGTAAATTGAAAGTCCCATGTTTATACGAACAAAACAAGATTTGGCTTTCCTTCTTGTTTCATTTTAATCTTACAATGGGTTTGTTATCCATCCCATGCACAAAGGCGAGCAAGGGGTCAGCTTTCATTTCGATGGAGCAATGGATTTGCTTTACCATAGTTTTATTTTTCACTAAAATTCTCCTGTAACTTAAATTGTTATAATAAAATAACGTTGAACCAAGACACAACTATCTGCCTGAGACATGTGAGCCCACATAACTTGATCCACCGGGGACAGGACGGGCTGGGTAGGAGGAAGAAGAGCTCAGCTGTACAGATAAGCTGACCTTTTATTTTCTAAAATAAAACTAAAAAAACAATTAACAATTATTTTTTAACAATTAACAGACCATAATCCTGGGATGAACTGTATGTTTCCTACAAAGCACCCGAGTTCCTTCTGATTTTTATTGCAAGGGAGGTTCTGAGTACTCCAGCAATGAGGTTCTTCCTGTCTGCTGCAGGGAAGGGAAGGGAGGAAATGCCCTGGAGGCCAAGTGCCCGTGTGGAGAGCCTTACCAGCAGACAGCAGAGGGGCCATGGCCACAGCCACCTTCCCACACCGCCACTGCCTCACTTCAGGTCACGGCAGAGGCTCAAAGACGGGAAGTGGCACTGGTGGCAGGGACGTGACCTCCCCACCAGCTGAAATGAACTCCCATTGTCCACCACAGCTTTTGATCGTCGCAGATACCTGGTGGCAGGGCTGAGGGAAGAAACTACCCCACCTGAAACCGTGACAGGGCAGGTGGAAGATACCTCTGCAAAGGGCAGAGAAGGTGCCCAAACAAGCTATTGCTGGATGCTGGCGATGGGGCTGTGTTGTTTCTGTTCTTCAAGTGTGGGCATGGCTAATGAGAAAGTTGTGAAGGGAAGCGAATTCCCCGAGTGCCTGACTGTTTCAGCCTTTCTTGACCCATGTTGGTCTGGGTTCAGACGGAGTACAGCACAGAGACTGCACTGCACGGGCAGTCCAGGTTACAGATGAATATCAGGGCTCCAAGATGTTATTGTTAGATCTATCAGCTGTCTTTGATGCCCTGAGGTATTGTTGAGTTGCTTTTGATCCTCGGCAAGAATAGATGGGACTGTGCTCTGCTCACTTTTCCCTTAGCTTTCAGAGAGATCTCAGAAGGTAATTTTGGATAACTGCCCCAGTTTACTGACCTTCAGGGAACACTGCCTGATGTTTCATCAGTAATGTACACAAAAACAGTGGGGGTGATTAATGAATTGGTACTTTTTTTGTAATTTTCTTGGACAGACAGAGCTATTATTAGCACTGGACAAGTACCTCTGATTATATTCTGTGACCATCCATTCAAATGCAACATGGAAAGGCCAGGCTGTCATGGCGATATTCAGACAAAACCAGTCTCTCCAGCTTCAGTAGGAAGACCACATAGGAGAGTGTTAAGAGGGCTGGTGCAGTAACAGAGAGTAGCTGGCCCCTTGGGTGAAGAAGTTGAGCTGGCATTCACTTATTTCTAGAGTCTGCATTCACGCCCTGGAGATGATGATCCAGATGAACAGATGTAACTGCTCTTTCTCCCTGCTTTCCCCCTTTGAAGGGAAACACTCTGGGTGACAGAACCATGACTGTGACCACTTTTTAAAGAAATAGTCATAGCAAATTCATGCAAAACTGGATGCCCAGAGTTATGACTGACAGCAACAGTGGGGGCAGGGACATGAGACTCCACTGCATGCCTGATTAAAGTGGAACCACCCTGCTTGATTTTTCAGGATCAAATGGCTGTGATGCATTGTACAGACCAAGAACCAATATTCTGTGATGAGAAATTCTGGACCAAGTATCAGACTCAAACTGTGATAGTTCCAAGGAACAAGAAGAAGCAGCAGCAGCAGCAACTAAATTTGGCAAATAAATTATTCACCCAGCTCCATTAAAAGCAAAAGAAAAGGATAGAAAATAGCCATCTGGCAAACAAGGAAAAGCTCAAGACAATTATCCTCCTCACTGTACATCATCCTCTCAATCATACTCAGGGAGAATGTGACAATTGATTAAAACTAATTGGAGGTTAAATTAAATGATAATTAGCATTAATCAATAGCAGTGTTGGCATGCCAGTGCATCCCTCCTTTAGGCAATTCACCTCCAATCCCCAACACACCAATAAGGCTGGTGATCTGTGAGCCCAGCATGAGCTCCTGCCATCAGTAAAGAAGCAAGTCCCAGCAGCATTGACCTGGAGGGTTGGAGGGAAGAGAGCATTTCAGCAAAAGGCAGCCCTGCCAGGACCGGGGATGATGCTGCACCTCTCCTGCAGCTAATCACAGCCAACATCAAAGGCTAGGGTGCCCTCAAATGATGGAGGCTGGTAACGACAGCTCAACGCCCGCCTGCTTTCAAACAGCACATCACTAAGAGCCTTGCCAGAGCATATTATTATGTTTTTGTTAAGAATGCTCGTTTCTCTTCGTCTCTTCACTTATGGGTTGTTTTTTTTTTGTGGGTTATATCATTGTGTGGCCAGTGCACAAGGAACAGCCATGGCTTTACAGCCCCCAGTAAGGCAGAGCTGCCTCCTTGCAAAGGGCTTGGTTTCTCCAAGTGTGTCATGTGCAGACAGATGAGTTCAGTGAACTTTGGGCTCTGTTTTTAACGTTAAGTCACAATTTGTGGTTGTGTTTAAGGGGAGAGGAAGAGCCATTTTGTCATCTGCCCAGAACTGTGGTTCAGCTTGAATAAATAAAACGCAGGCACCCCTTATGAGCACTTGAACAGCCCGTGCACGATTGAGCCTGTGTGCTCAATGCCCTGCACACATCCCTCAGCTCTCAGGAACCCGGATGCCAACAGATGGTAGAGACGAGTGCAAAGAGGCAGGAGGCTTTAGGACCAGCCACACGTCCATAGAACTTCCACCTGCCTCTTAACCAAGAGCGGCCAGTTTCCACTGCAGTGTTGAAAACAAACTCTTCTCAGGAGGCTTTGAGCAAGGATTTATCTAAACACTGTCAGCATTTTGATGCCAAATTAGATGGTTCTTGGGAGACTTTTTGGCCTCTGAGGCTTCCCCAGGTATCTCCAGTTCAGACTCTGGAAGCACATGGTTATGCTGAGTGGACTCTTGCAGGAAAATGAAAGAGGAAAGTGTTTTAATGCTGCTCACATCTCATGCAGGGCTTTGGGGTGAGCACAGGGAAAGGAAGCACAACTGCTTCCTCTGCCTTTCCGTGACTTGTCCGTGCCAGGAGCAGGTCTGGAGGGCAACAGCCCATGCAGAGCCTCCAGAGAATATCTCTACTATCAGTTACCTTTGCTTTCTCACATAAGCAATGAACAAAGAACATTCATCTGAGCTCAACTAGCTTCTTGTCTCCATCCCCAAAGCAAGGGAACCAGGAGAACGAAAAAAAAGCTTACCTGCCTGTTGAAGTTTCATCAGCACAGCTCAGAGAAATGTAGTTTAGTACTCAGTGTAAGAAATGCCAATATCAGCATTCTTATGCCAGTGCTAGGGAATTTTGTTGATTTCATACCGCAAAACTTTTCTTCGGGATATTTTCCAATCCAAATGAAGTAAGGTGGGAAAAAAATCCTAATTTTAGCTGATTCCACTATGCTGTGAGAAATCCTGATGCCGTTCAGTAATGGACCACACTATCCTGCTGGTAAGCGTGGCTCACTCCTACACTTCTAGTCCTTCCACATCTGCCAGCTACCCAACTTTCCTGTGGAGTATCACATGGCCCTATCCTTGAGTAGTCACCTGAAAGAACTGCACATGTGACTATGCCATGATTTTGGGGACCATATACAGCCCACTTGCCCCAGTTTGGGAACTGTTGGGATTGGATATGGTACATCATCAGAAGAATGCTGTGGACTGTAAAAAGACCTTTTACCCTAGGAGGAATTGCCAGTGCAATTGTCCTAATATTAGCTTTTTGGTGCACTTAAATATGAAGACATTTATGGCTGTAACCCTTGGCTGTAACCCTTCTCCTCTCCTTGTGTCACGCACACTTTTGACCAGCCTCTCCCAAATGAAGGTCATAAACTTTCATTTTCTGGTGTGTTGTGGAAGAAACCAGATGTTGGAATTCCTCTCTAGACAGCACACCTTGGCAAACTCTTCCCAAGGCCTGGTTAGGAACCACTTTTCCAAACGCTGGGGATCTACTTCACTACACAGCAGTCCTCGAGCCAGTAAGTCCCCTGATGAGAACAGACTTACCAGCTCCAGAAAAGTCCTGTGTTACACACTCAGCTTCCAGTGCAGAGCTGTCCTGCACCTGAGCTGCTCATAGCACACACACACACAGAGTGCAAATTTCTCTGCAAAATGCAGTGGCTGACCTACAGAGACATCAACCTAATCTTCACTGCTCCATCAGCATGAAAAGGAAGGGGCTGTGTAAGTAACTAGATACTTAGATTGCACCCAAGATTATGGGAAGAGGACAAAGAGAAACATCTCTCGAGCCTAGAGGAAAACATGGCTTTCTTTGCACTGACCACACACGTTAAGCGCCTTTGATCAGGGGAAAAGCAGGTGGTAAAAGACAGTATATAAAAAGCTTGGTCATGCCTAACACGTCCCTTTCCAGATCAATATATACTTGTTAAGATATAATCTTCCTGCTGTAATGCTGACAGGCTAATGACAGCATGAGTTATCCATTATCTAAATGCCTGCATCAGTACCTGAGTTAGATTAACCCCCGGCAGACTTAACTGCTTGTGCATGTGACTCCATGGTCTGTCATCACAACACCCTCACCTGTGACTTTTCCTGCCTTTTACTTATTAAACCATCATGCTGCAGGCCCTCACCTTCTCCTGTCCGTGTGTTGATGAGTGCTGAAGGTGTCCAGGGGATCCCTCCACCTCCTCTGAGCTGCAGGCTGGGCAGGTCTGTCTGCAGGATGACTGTCTCCAGCAAGGACATTGCCAGCGTAGGCACACCCCTGGGTGGGACGGACCCTCTTTGCCAAGGAGAGGAATGGAAAAGTGGAGATACTTGCTCTGTCAGTACATCTGAGAAGTGGAATAAGAAGCTGAGGCCTGTTCCTATAACTTCCCCAGCATGTGGCTCTGGTAAATTTGAGTGGATAATTTATTTTAAAAAATAAGACTCGAGTTTCTGTCTGCGTATTTTACTGGGTTTGGGTTGCAAGTGCAATCTAGTCCTTCTCCTCCCCCCCCAAAAAAAAAGTCCAGACAGGATGCTGTAACATTGCAGCAGGTTTGAAGAGGAATGAGACCTGGCTGGGCAGCATCCCCAGGATCCTGCCCTGGCTTTGGTCCAAAATTTGCAAAATGGATTACTACAACACATAGCTGGGGTCAGGATCCAGTAGCATTTGCAATGAGTGGTCTGCACAGTTGCTGGCTTGGGACTCGGGGGATTTAGGCTTTAATCCTTCTTCTGGTCTTGCCCTCCTGGATAATGTGGGAAAAAAAGGCAGAAGGTGCAAAGATTTAACAAGGTAATTGAAATCTATTGGTTTAAATCTCATTAGAATATCCCAGCCACACTCCCAGCAGCTGCCAGAGAAATGCCACTGTTCACTTCCAAATTGCCTCATGTACTCCATTTATAAAGCAGCTGCAAATGCAGCGAGCACCTGGCTGCTGGAGCTCTGGACCTGAATGTGCCCATCACACTCCTTCACCCCAAAAAGACAAAGAGGGAAGTTGGGATGAGCAGGGAACAAACATCTGCTCCACCAGCCTGCTGTGCTCGGGTTGGAAAGCTCTCCCACTCTTGCCTGGGAATATTGGTAGTTCAACACGTAACTGAATTAGCCGCAAGAGAAAACAAATCACATGTGACTGAGTCTTCTGACAGAAGCAGCTTTGATGTCCTTCTGGTCGGGCTCGCCTGCCTCTGAGCCCAGCCACCCCCCACCTGCACCCCACCCCACCCTGTCAATAAACTGTTTGTTTAGCCTTGCACAGATTATTCATTTCTTGGCACAGAGCTCTCAGCTCCAAAGAATTAACATTTGGATTGTATTTGCTGACTAGTGAAGTGCCAGTAATACAGCTGGGATTCGTTGCACAAACTATTTTGATGGGGGAAATCAACGACAAACTGAGAAGAGGAAGATCAAGCAGTGAACCCTTTTGCAATCCTTGTTTGAAAACATCATGTTGGTGATATTCAGAGTTTCTAAAAGTAGGGTGGGTGGCAAATAGGATGTGGCAACCTTCTCCCAGGTCATCTTGCTGACTCCCACATGCAACAAACTAACCCCAGCCCAGTCCTAGAATAGAATAATCACAGGATATTTCATTTTAAACCCACCATCATGAGTTTTTTTCCTACAGAAGAGGAGACTCTCTGAATGTTTATTGCTGTTGCACTGGAATTTCTTTTTTGGTCAGAGAGGGATTTGAAAACTAAATACATTTCCTGTTGGAGGCCAAGGGCTGTGAGCTGCAAGGAGAAGCATAGCCTTTGGCTTGCTTCAGCAGTAAATAATCACTTGTGTTCCAAAAAGTCATTCACATTGGCAAGGGCTCCCAGCACCTGCAGATAGAAGTGCCCGGGGCAAGTCCAAGCACTTCATTTAGACTGTCCCTTATTACGATCAATCAGACCCCATTCCTTGTAGCCACAGGAAATTCTGGGCTTAACACACATGCGTTTTAAAATTAAAAAGGTGGAAAGATGTGCAGTTAAAGACACAGAAAAAGATATGGGAACTGAGGAGTGGTTTTCTATGTTTGCATGAGAAACTTTATTTTCTTACTTCAACTCCACACATGAATTTTAAGCTCACAAACCATTTTATCAGTATTTTGAGTCTTGGAGAAGTCTAGAAGTTTGCCTTCATCGCCATTCTACCTGTATGTTTTTTGTGTCACCTTGTTGTCCATAATACAGGCACAGAGAGGATATTTTATATCTATATCTTCCTACCTTTTTCTGTTAAACTTTTGATGTTGCCTGGGTAAGCCCTTTTGGCAATTTCTCAGTACAAGTGGTGTCAGAGCCCACCAGGCAGCATGTTTGACCCTAACTTTCTGGTGAAAGGCTAACACAGCAGGACTATGCTTTTCTGGGGAAAAAAGTAGTTAAAAAACCACATAGTTAAAAACCAACAAACAAAACAAAAATCAAACAGCTGTAGTCCTTTATATCTCAAACCTACAAGAGTACACTGACTGACTTCTCTTCAGGATCAGGACCAGGCAGCAAATGTGTGAGATGTGTGTATGTGGATTGCTGCACGAGCGGGGTTGGGGTCACATCTGGCTGTGCTCAGGATACTCTCCCACTTCCTCGCATCCGAACGGAATTCGGTTTCACACAATGTATTTCCTAGCCCAGGTGTCACAAAACCACGAGTGCTGCCAGCAGTCACTTTGGGGTCTGCTATAGCTCCTTCTAATTTCAAAGCTGTTGCCAGAAGAGACAGTATTTTTTGAGGCAACAGAGTGAATTGTTTGCATGAAAGACCCTGGAGAGGGTTTTCACCGCTGCAAGTCTGAACTATCTTCTCCTCCTGACCCCAGTGCTGCAGAGTGCAAACTGGGTGTGGGCTGCTCTCTGTCACAGATGGAGCTCAGACCAGCCCAGGAGCTTTCAGTTCTGGCTGTACCAGGGACACTTGGTGCATCCTGGTACTATTTTTACCAGTCCTAGGAACACTGAGTTCAGGCTTGCACTGGCACCAGCCAAAGGAGAGCTGGCAACACCTTTGGGAATGTGACTCAAAGCACCTACCTCAGCACTGTGGTGTCCCTGAGTACTAAAATAACCATGGATGCAGGAACATCCCAGGCAGAGACGGGGGGTGTGATGCACTGAGATCACACAGTGTCAGGTTGCTTGGCTGTGCAGAGAATGTTCACAGCACCATAAAGCAGCATCTGCTCCTCCCCGCTCCAGAGATGCTAAAGGTATGTAGCCCTGGGACTCCAGCCTTCTTAATCTGCTGCTGGATTTCCTACCAATGCAAACCTGTCACCTCAAGTGCCCGGCTGTGCATGCACTGCATCACAGCTGAAGTTCACTCCAGCAGGCCACTGCAGGCAATTAGTCTGGAGCAAAGCTCAGCCTCCCTCCGAAATGCAATGAAAACACCAGAAAGGCAGCGCTGGGTCCCACTCGGGCAGACTACACGGGTTCTTCTTTAACCAAAGCCAGGTAAGTGGAGGCTGCTGCTCTGTGGGCATCGGGGGCACTGTCCATCAAAGCAACACCTGAGGAACAGCCCTGTGTCAGCACCAGCTGCCAGGACAAGGCAAACTCTCGTCCGCTGCTCAACAATACAAAGGGCTTCTTTCCTCCTCCTCCACTAAGTAAACTCTTAAAGACCGTGACCCCTGGAAAACATAACAAGAGCAGAGGAATTTACAGTCGCATGTTACAGGTCAAGGCATCGAGTGTTTCACAGCCTTGTGATTCCAGCTAAAATCTCCTCTGTCTGTCTGCTCTGTGCAGAGGCAGCTCCCATCCCCACAGACACACATACATATGGATCCGCATAGTAAAAAGGGTAAATGAAGGCCCAGCTTTTGTTTCTTGACCTTCCTGCCATAAAAAAAACTGTGGCAAAGACATGAACAGCAGGGCAACTTCTTCACAGAGACCTGAAAAACCTCCAGTGGGCATTTGCAGTCGTGAACATACGTGTCCCATTATATAGAAAGATGAGGTATTTGCAGTACTGTGAGAGCAAAACAGTGAATTGCAAATCTCCCCTTGAAGGGATAAAACCTTGTACCTTTCTATGCAGTGATAAAAAGAAAAATACTTAATGTATCAATTAAAAAATATGTGTATATAAAATAAGTCCTTCTCACTGATCTTCTAGGGTTCTTTAGAGTGCTGTATCATTTTGTCAAACAATTGTGGAAGTCTTGTACTGAAATTGAATACTTAAGATACAGTTATGTCTGGATTTCAGACTGAGAACTGGACTCAGGTACATCTAGGTGAGCAGGGATATATTTAAAGTATATTTATAATATATTTATTTTTATATTTTTATTAGTTATAGGATGCAGATGACTAAACATAACATGAGATTTGATGCATAGGCCCAAAGATGCACAAACCCGGATCAAGAGATTCTTAAATCCAAATTAACCAATTCCCTTTGCTCAGGCCTCTCACAACAAACAAATGCAGGCTGGCAGTAGGAGCCCATGTTTTCATCCTTCTTACATCTCCAACTTCTCCATCCAGCAATTACCAATAATAACAGTTCTAGCTGCAGCCAAACAAGAGGCCATTGCTGGCACAAAGCAAAGATGAAGCAGAGCCTGCTCTCACAGTACAGTCTGCAGCAATATTTGCCAAAGTCCTCACAGGAAATGGGTTGGCAACATCTCAAGGGCAGAAAACACCTCCGTGTTGTACCTGCTTCCCACCTTTCCTGCAGGCACTTTCACACACAGAGCTGGAAAGAATGGGGTAGATTGAAAGGGCACTGACAACCTCCCATTTTTTTAACAGCTCTGTGTGACTCCCCAAGGCCTTGGGATATATTTGGATACCTTCTACTTTGGGATCCCAGAATTCAGTGAGGAACGCACCACCTGAAAAACCACTAGTGCAAACTCAGCATTATATCCCAGCTATAAGACCAAACTCCCTCCTCAGTATTTGTTAAAGTTTGCCTCCAGATTGAATTTTCCTCTAATTTCACCCACTCCTTGCCCCAAACCTTTTAACATGAGATGTAACCCAAAACACAACAGAAGAAGAGAGAGCCAGAAGCAACCTTCTGGATGGTGAGAGGTGTCATGTGTGATTTCTCCAGCTAACAGGAAAGTGAAATATTAAACGCTCCCTTTTGGACCCTTTTCTCTGTTTCTCTACCTTTATAAAACACTGCTGCATGGGGAAGAGGCCAAAAGAAGAAAATCAATTGTCTTTCTCAGTGCAGAGACCTTTTCAAAAATGGTGCCCTGTTCTGCAGGAGCCCGAATGTTTTTTTCAAATGCTTCTGGCAGAAGAGCAGAGAATCCTTCCAGGACTGCTCTTTGTCTGGTGAGATAGCTGTCTGTGGGGTTGGGGCAGGGAAGGCTGCTGTTAAAGTTTCTTCTTTTCTTTCCTTTTCTGTGACTTTTCTACAAGAGGAATAGCTACGGGAAAAAAAAAAGGAAGAAACAAAAACACTGCTCCAAAACAAAAAGCAAGAGCATGCTGTGCAATCATTGGGCTCCTGCTCTAAAACTTTCTGGAGGTCTTCCTCTTCCAGGCCACTTTGGACTGCAGTTGAAACTGCCTCTATAATTCTTCAAAGAGTTTTGGTACAACAGGGTTTTTCCTCCCAATAGAAAAGAATTAACTTGCCTCTTCATTAAATTGTCTAAGCAACAATTAAAAAACAAAAATCTGAGAAGGATGTGTCTGACGATATATTACAAGCTAAGTCTGTCACAGGTCCTTGGTCTCCCAGTGATAGTTCTGTCACAATAAATAACACAGGTTTCTGTTTTTATGGTTAAGTATTTTCAAGGCAGTTCAGGTGATTTGATTTTACCCTCAGCACAGGCTACAGCTGCAGCCTTAGGATCGATTTTAGGTCAATCCAGGGCAGCCTGCCACTAAAAGAGGCAATCCTGCCCTTGCTCCTGCTGTTTTCCTCAAGAACGATTTGATGCTAGTAAATAAAAACCAATCCTCCATGAGAAAATACTGTTTTCTGATGGATTAGGAGCTGCAGGACAGTGTTGTGTTTTCCCCCATGCATTTGTGCATATGGAGATGCTGAAGGTGGGTGGCCCTGAGGCCATTACCTGCCCAGGATTTGTCACCTACTGTGGGATGCCATGGCAGAGAACTGCACCTTGGACATCTACACTGCAGACTGTGTCTACAAGCGCTGGAATTTGCAGCTTAAATCGCTGATGTGTCTTTAAACATCCTTCTGTCAGCCCGAGAGATTTTATTTGTTGGTGGTCTTCATTTATAGGGCAGGCAGCAGTGGTGTGGGACTCGAGTGTGGAGAGAAAAGAAGAGCAAGGGGAAGCTCTTCCAACTCCAAAAGATTCTCCTCTTTGGTTTAGGGTGAACAGAGGCCATCGTGAGCCTTTCTCTGGATTTCAGGGAGCTTTGGATCAAGCCCAAGGTGCCTCATTATCCCACGACAGAATAAAGTCACATACTCATTTTTATGAGTGAAAACTATTCTTTCCCGCCAGTGAATGGCTGAGATCTGAACACAGCTGCTATTTTGCTCTGTGCACTGAATCACTTCTGATTCTTAAGTATTGAAACAGTGACATGCATTTCCACGCCTAACATGGGACCTTTCTCCATTATTGTACCATGAGAAGAATATAGTAATTCATGCTGTCTTTATTTTTTAGCTTTATTATTGCTGGGACTCCTTTTACTTCAGGCTGAAAAAGCAGGCAACGGGGGCAGAGAGGGATGCTGATGTTATGTCAAAATATGAAATTTCTGAGAATAGGAGATCTCCAAAAGTATTGGAGTATTCAAGCATCTCTTCAGCAACACTTAGGCAGGAAATACAGGAGAGGTTTTATGTGAACTAACATGGAGCTATGGCAAAAAAAACCCCCACTTTTTATTAATTGAGGTCGGTTTTGCTCTAAGGATAAGTTTGGGTGTTTTTCTGGCAGAAGGGGCTGTGCAGAGGAGCCTTTGCTCTGGTATGTGCCATGGATTTGAGAGCATCTACCTGATAATATCACACTACAAGACAGGAGTGTGGCAACAGTAAAGCATTTAGGAGAGATAACCAGGAGTGATCAGAGACTTGGGCAACAGAAGATGAGGAGAGACAGAAAGAATGAAGCTTTTTCCATCTAGACAAGAGGTAGTGTACAGGAGACAACCACAGAAAAAACAGGCGAAGGGGGAACTTTGGAGGTCATCCAATCCATTCCCCTCCCCTGAAATAATCTCAGCAATATCTAAATCTCTGCTGATAGACATTGCTTTGACCTGTTCATAGACATCTCCAGTGGTGCACAGTCTACAAGCTCCCAAGAGAGCCTGGTTTACTGCTTCACGAGTGAGACTACTGAAGTATTTTCTTATCAGCTCATTCTGAATCATTCTTTCTTCAGTTTAAGGCCTATCATTTCATGAGCCATTGTCAATTCCTAAACAAAGTCAGACTCTCATTTCTGTTCACCATTCCTGTGTAAAAGGAAATAAGATTACATGATGTTTTCTTGACAAACCCACACTGACTGTTATTCTTCTTCTTTTCCCAGATGTGTCCAAAAAACTAAATTGCTTGATATTTGCTGGGGCTGAAAATATACACGAGCTGGTCTGTAATTCCCATGTTCCTGTGTGTTCCCTTCCTCTGAATGAAGATAGGTTTGCCCTTTTCCAGTTTTCTGGTATCTTACTTAGCTTTTCCTGGCTTCTCAAAGATAACCACAGGTATCTAAGATCTTTTCAGTCCACTTTCAAAATATTCTAGGATGAAGATCATCAGGTTCAGCCAATTATAAAACATGAAGCTTATCTAATTTTCTCACTTCTTTCATTATTCTGTGCTGAACTCCCATTCTTTTTCAATTCATTTTCCAATCCTGTTAGCCTCCTGCTCTCAACTGATCTTTTAAATGAACACTGATACAAAAAAAGGCTTTAAACACTTCACCCCCTTGGTATCATCTAGCAATACCTTTCTCTTTTCATCTTAGGATAAATGTATTTGTAGAACAATTTCTTGGTACTCACTCTTCATATATGTAAAAGAGCTCCGCAAAGAGAAAAGGAACATGCTATTCCTCACAGCCACCGAGGGCAGGACAAGAAATAATGATCTTCAAGCAAAGGTTAGACATTAGGAAAAGTATTTTACCCGTTAAAAGGGAAAAGTCCAGGAATGCATTATCTTGGGAGCTTGCTAAATTTCATATCATAGGCAGTCTTTAAGCACAGGTTACACAATTAATTTGTAGCCTTTTGCAGTCTGTGAACTCCTAACATTGCACCTGGCAGGGCTTCACATACAGCTGCTACAGCCCAGTGTAAATGGGATTTCTCATGTTGTGATTTGCCTGAGACATACCCCCACACACACCTCCTCCTAGAAATGCTCTACAGAAAAGCAAGAATCTGTGGGTTGTGCTTTAGGAGCTCATGGATTACACAAACTTTTGTCAGGAACTGGATCAGGGATTCCTGCCCATCTGCTTGTCTACAGTTCAGTGATCCCAAAAATCCCAGGTACTATAACTGCATCACTTGTGACGTCTCAGAAGTGAAACAAATGTTTGCAGTTTCGTTGGTTCCCTTCACTGAACAGAGGCTCTGAAGTGGACTGTACTTTTTAAAAAACTTGATAATAATTGTTTTATCTATCTTATAGATGAGTTAATTGTTGACTATCAATGTCCAGCCTATTACTACACTTCATAGTGCTGCAGGTTACAGAATGGTGCTGTAGCAGAGCAGAGACAGATCTTCTGATCTGCCTTTTCATCCTCCAATCTCCAGACCATTTTCTTTAAATCTCATTCTTTTGCATAACTGAACTAATATTTTGATAATTTGCATATGTAAATCTGAACTAAAGAGAAACCCTCACGGCTACTGCAGAGAGGCACCTGTTAAATGTTGTAAATTGAAATGCTTTCCTCCCCAAGCTAAAATAAAAAGTGCCCTGAAGGGTAAATTTCCTTAAGGGTTTGTGACTAACTTGATTAGTCACTCTAAATTGTGATAGATGGAAGGAAAAAGCAGTTGTCAAACAAGGAGGAAATTCCAATAGAAGAGTAAATTTAAGGATGACAGTGATGATAAATTCTTACAAGCCTTAGAAAAGATCAGCCTTTTGTGTAGATCTCATAAGGACCATTGAGAGTTCACTATATAATGGGCTGCTGTTCAGACAACTCTGGGAATGTGGTAGTGATTGGTTTTAAAAAGAAAAAGAACACCTTAAGTCCAGGTTAATCTGCATTTTAAGGTACCTGTAACTAAAATTTTAATAACTCCCCTTCCTTCCTGCTCCTGCAGGTGAGTTTGGGACTGCTTGGCCAGGGGATATGCTGCAAGAAAGGATAGTGATCTGGGTTAAGTAATTTCAGATTAAAGCCAGGTATACATTTTTTCCTGTCAGTATTGGGAAAACTCAGCAAAGTTTCTGCTTCATTTTTTGTCAGTAATAATTTCTAAATATAAGTCAGATTCTTTCTAGTGGATATGTTTTGTCTGCAGTGGAAACTGGATCTGTGAAGAACAGAAAAGATTGAACAGTGAATTCTTCCAGGTTGATTATTGCTACATGCTTTCTTCCTTTCTGAAATAAATAAAAAAAATCATCCTAAAAACAAGAAGGGAACCAGTTTTCTGTTCCGCTCTGAACAAAATCTATCCTCTGGAACTAGTTTAAGTCCAGGACATGGAAGAAAGGAAAACAAAATATTTCCCCTCCTCTCTCCAGAAATGCCTAGCAATTTTTCAGCTGGCTGAAAACTAAAGGGAAAGCACCAATAAATTTCATTGAGTTTTTTCCACATTTCAAGTTTTTAAATACTGCTAAAACTTAACAATTCCAGCCATTTCTCAGATCAATATCACATGGTGAATATAAGGATCTGATATTGCTAGAGTTGATAGCAACCAATTAGTTGGGACATATATACAGAAGAATTGCATGGAGAATTGATCTGTTCTGTTTTCCAATTAATTTAGTTGCTTCAGCATTTAAATTCTTACCATTATATGCACATTAATAGCACTCAGGAGCTTCAGTCATGGGACAGAACAAAGTTGTGCTGAGATTATACATTAGAAAAAGGCAGCCCATGAGCCTGCCTGAATGTCACTCAACTTGGCACCAGCCCTTAATGGGTCTGTCTAGTTCCTAGCCATGAATTAAGTGAAGTTTCATCAAGAGAAATCCTGAAGTTTTCTTCAGTCATGAGTCTTTCCCTCAACAGTTGAACTCCAGATCTTTACTAACGTGGTCATTTCTAATCAGTGAGGTCAGAAGTAGTGGCTTCTCCCATCCATGACAATGAGTTTTATTTTGAGCAAACCATGGTTGGTTTTTTTGGGGGATGTAAAGATTCCAAACTGTAGAAGTGAAATTGTAGCAAGATCATAAATGAATGATGCTGTTCCAGGGCTTGGAGTTTGTGTTTTCCAGTGCCTGAACACCTCACCCACCTGTTGTTTCCTCAATTGCTTTTTTTTCCCCTGTTTTGCGAAAAAAATATATCATTCTTTACTGTAAAACTGCTACCACGTGCTCAGCACACAAATGTTGTGGACACTTCTCATAATGGGCAAAATACTTCAAGCACCTCTTTGGAGATCAGGAACACCACCACAGCCCAAACACAAGGGTTCTCTATCGTCTTGCTGACTTAATATGAAGCAGGAAGCAGATCAAATCTCACAAGGAAAGCCAGGTTTTGTGAGATTTCAAGCAAAGAAAAAAGCATTTTTAAGAGGCATGTGTGTGCTCTGTCTCATTTTGTGTTATGCTCGCCACAATTCCAGCCATTGGCTGGGTGAGCTGACAAATCTGAAGCTAAACCTGGCTCTTGGTTAGATGGGATAAGTGCTCTATTCCTGCTACTGCATGTACATTTTTGAACATAGAATTAAAACAGCACGAATTTCACTCCATCCAAGAATTGGCACAATCCCTCCAGAACAGTAGATTAAATCAGGATTTCCCAGACTTCCGGCTAGATGTATCCTTCTCTAATAAAAGCTCTTTTCATTTGTTTATTGCTTTAGCTCACTTCCACGAAGAAAATGTCGCTTTTGTATAACCATAAAGCTGTAGTCTGAGGACTGTAGTCTGAGGATCCTATCGATACACTGATAGACTATAGGAGAGAATTTTCTCATGTTTTCTGTGGTAACATTAAACACAAACTATAACACGGGATCCATGGGATTTCCTCTATCATTCAAGGACTTACTGTATGTGTTTTTTCCCAAGAATAATTCCCGTTGAAGCAAAAAAAACTAGCAAGAAGACCAATGAAAGCCAATGGCATCTTGGTTTATGTGAGAACTGCGATATCAGATACAGGAGTGACCATCCTGGGTAAAACCTTATTGCAGATGTTATCTGTAGAAGTGTGTATAGATCTCACCATCAGCATGTGCTTTTTGTTGCTTCTGAACTGAATGGCCAGGAAAAATTCTCAGCGGTGTCTACTTTAGAAGAAGGAAGAACCAACGAAATTTGAAGAAACATTTAAAATCCCTAAACAGAAGTCCTCTAAACAGAAGCGGTATTAAAAGAACAAATGGTAGCTCATGAATTCAAAAGCAAGCCCTTTCCATCAGCATCTGACCTGAAAACTCTTGATATTTGTGTTGTGAGTAGGTGAAGCTATTGGCACTGCTTTGGCTTTCTTTCTGTTTCTTGTTCTCCAATGCAGACATGTTCCTCTCCACTAAGGAGTTGTCAGGGTAGTTTTCACCCCCTTGATTCAAATATGTGTGCAGCAGCAAAAAAACCCTGGGTTTTGGCTGAATTCCTGTTGTTTCCACTGGTCCACAAGTTACTTTTTTCACCATTGTGAGTGAAGTGGTGGTGGTTGCATTCTGCAGAAAACATTCTGAGGTGTGACCTATTATATCTGATAATATAAATTATTTCCTCATCTGGTTAGATTTCCCGTTACTCCAAGGGCATAACAAAGTTTGTCATGTAGTCACGTAAAGTCATGTGGAGTTTCACTACCAATGATTGCAGTGCCAGGCACAGTGGGAAGCATTATTCCAGCTCCTCATGTACTTGACTGGTTTCTAAATTAACTGTGACCACTTTGGAAGATGACCAGGCCATCACCGCACAAAGTTAAGTGGAAACTTCTGCTCCCTGCACAGGAGAGAGAAGAAAATACATTCTTTACAAATACAAGCCATGAATTCTTAACATGTAAACACATGACAAAATTGTCAACAGGACAATTCAGGTGTTCCAGGCTTGCTGGATTAGCAACCATGTTTTTTTAATCATGGAATACCCCTCTAAACTTTCATGCATCTTCTCTAAGCTGTGAAACCTCCTCCTCCCACAGGAGTAGAGCATGGCTTGAACATGATGGCAGATAAAATAGCAGCAATCATGTCTTTGGTAAGTGCCCAGAATACTCTCATCTGTTCTCAAAAGTCAGAATTTTGCTTTTGTTAAATGCCTTGACTCCAACATATTTGTAAGCCATTCCCTGGAACATAATTGGGCATGGAGAGAGAGGATTGCTGCATATGCTGACCTCAGGGTTTCCCTCAGTCAGACCTAAGACCTCTGGACAGATCTTTGACAAAAAATTCATCCTTCTTACTGAGCGTGCAGGAGAGATGATACATCCTTGAACAGCACTTTGTTACAACAACATGTCACAAGAGATAATATTGCCTTTAGCAGTGCATGCATTACAAGTATGATAGTTGATATGCTAAGTGATTTTTTTAATAGACCTTGTTAAACACGTTAGCTTCAGAGACCTCAAGCTATCTATCACTAGAGCAAGTTGGGGTTTTTTTTGTTGTTGTTTTTTGTTGGTTTTTTTTTTTTCTTGGTCTTTCTAGGGCTTAGCAAAGTGAGCTGATTTTTTCTTGTGGATTTTGCCTACACATTTTTTTTTCAATAATACCAGGCCCTCCAAGAGGATGTCCTCTGCACAGCCCTCCTCTGCAGGGCAGTGGGAACTCCCAAACACACCACCTGCAATTGTAACTGCAGCCAAGAAGCGAGGTGGGGCCATGGATGGAATGTGCCAGCTTAATTAGAGAAACTAAACCAAGGAAAGGACAAGAATAATTCGGAGAGGTAGGAGTTTGCAAGCAGCTGGAACAATTGAAAGATTGAAGAAAATTCAGTCTGCTTTCCATCTTGTGGATGAATGCCACTGCCTCCTTCCCCACTCATGTCTTTGTTTAAAGATTCCTTTAGTGTTTATTAAGAGCACACCACTCTGCCAAGGCTGCAGCTCACCCCTGGAAGGATCAGCACAGGCTGGGAATATGCCTGTCCTCTCCATTTCCAAAGCTGGCCATGTTGCTGGAAGCATGGTGGGGTGAGTGAAATCGTATTTACTCTGAGTTTTACAGCTAAACTCTGCATTGAATCCCAGTGTGGACAAATTCTGAAACAATAGAAGAGTCTTTGTAAGGGAAGGAGGTAGCCAAGAAATTCAGGACACTTCTTCTCAAGGGGCAGCTGCATTGGTGGTGTCTAGTGCAAATCAGCCCCTAAGGTAAAGGATTTTTGGCTTTTCTAGCAATAAGCCAGAGCAAAGGGTTTAGAAACAGAAGCAGGAACTGTCTTTAAACCAAAAAGATAGCCTGGATCCCAGTGCAAAGGATCGGGAAAGAGGATTTACTTCTGGTCCCTGGAACTGGCAAAATGAAACCCTGAATCTATATAATGAAATGAGAGGAAAAGATACAGTTTCCCTGTTACTGCTGACACACAATTAATATAAAATAAGGAGGCTGTTTGGTGTTGGTTAGCAGTGATCCATCCCCACCGACACAATGAGGGCTAATGAACTAAATCTGAAAGCATCAGCATAAGATTTTGACAAATGCGTTGTTTGCCTATTGAGAGGGTAGAAAATGATTATAAATGACAAGCTGGGCTTGTTTTCAGGCATGGACACTCCAGGAGCAGCAGCATTATGGCCTCAGTTGGCTGTTCTCTGTGTAAATGATTTCACACTTCTGCTACTGAATCAATTGGGTGTTTCTCCATTTAAGAATTGCCAAAATAAAATATCTCCTGCTCCACAGTCAAGGCATGTTCTTGAATCCCAGGGAGGAAGAAGAATTTTAACATATCTGGACTTTTCTATTTAAAAATGAAGTGTTGGTCACAATGTAGTGCACACTCACTGCTCAAGATTCATGGGGATATTGAAAATTTGAAGCAATTATTAGCAAACATGGTGGAAACACAGAATACTGTACTATAAAGTTGAATAAAAAGTCACATTTCATGTCTTTTTGTTCTGGCAGAAAAAGAGAAGATGTATACTTAAATATTTCAGCTACAAAAAGTCCAGACACCAAACTAAGGTGAAGGTTCTGGTACAAACTACAGATCATATAATAGTCAAATGTAATTTAAATTCTGAAATCTCTTATTCCAGCATTTCTCTCAAAGAATATAATGACCTACATAGATGTCTCACAACCTAACTTTGCCTCTTGTTTCTCTGGTCTGCCAGTTCTTGGGCAGAAACTCTGTAACAGTTAAAATTCCCCAATGAGGTAGAAAATGTTATAGAAAGAGCAGGAATAAGAAGAGTTTTGGCTGATTTACTGCTCCCCATTGCTCAGTTCTGCACACATCTGTGCCATTATAAACATAATGAATAATAAATCCAAGCTCATTTTTAGGGCTGCATCCATTGCAAGTATAAATACACAAAGGCAAAGGATTTCTCCTTGGAAAGTCGGCGAGAGGGAGTTTTATGTAATTCTTATGAGACTTAATGAAACCATGAAGATGAAACAATTTCCATTTTGCCTTCATGGGAGCAGACTTAAGTGAAACAGTACCTTTCATTCCTCTTTACAGAAGGAGGTTCAGAGCACCAGCAGGTGGGCAGGTTTAAATCAGCAAAGTGCAAACCTCGCAAAGACTGGTGTCTGGGCTCAATGCAGGGAGCCACATGAAGTTTGGATGCTCTGAACTGCCTAGCATGAAGCAAGGAGATGTCCTACATGCTTGTCCAACCTTCAGATTCCCAGGGGCCGGATTCTAGTCTGGGGACTCCTCTGGGTTGTGTTGACTCCTGCTCTAACCCCAGGCATGGGGTTGTTGCATGTGTGGTCTCAAAGCACTCTGCTCACTGAAGTTGTCAACATTATTCTTCATGCTAGGAAGCAGAGCAAAGACTCAAGAAGTAGAGACCCACTTTTCCTGCACCCCAGTCCTGATTTCTGCTCAATTCTTCTACCCATGGATTTCCCATCACCAGCAACTCTTGCCATTTGCTTATCAAGGAGACTTGTCACTGCAGCTACTCTTCCCTAATTTCTCACCAGGGAATGCATTTTCAAAACTTTTGTACCTGTTTCCTCAGGGTTTGGTTAAACAGAAACTGTCAGAGCTTTACTGTCTATTGTACAGGAGGAGGAGGGTCTTTGGAAGTCTATGTGGTGTTGAAGGGATCCAAAGCTGGCTACAAAATGCTCATTCACATTTGTAGAAATCTCTCAAAAAACCCCTTTCCAATTAGTCACGCACTCTGCAAGCCACAGGTGAAGCAGGCCTGGAGAAGTGGAGCTCTGATCCTTCCTCCAGCAGTCCCTCTAAATCAGGATGCTGAGCTGCATACAGAACATCCTTCTTCACACTTCTACTTGGCACTCTGTGTTTCTGGAAAGCCCAATTTGTTTCTGAGGGGATTGAGTGTCTAGCACATGACATGCAAACTAAAAAATACTGGCTTTGCTTAGCTTTAGGTAGTGCAAATCTAAACAAAGTTGCTAATGTTGTCATTTGTGGAAGAATTAGGAGAATAACCTACTAAAACAGTTTGTCAGGACATTTGCACATTCCAGGAATCCAGTGAGGTTGAAATGAGTTTTCCTCCTCCCTGCAGTGTGTTCTCGAAGCACTGGTGTCACCCTGAAGAGCAGAGGTGGAAACCTTTTGGCTTGACCCTCAGGCATAATCCTACAGTCCCCAGGCCAAACTCTGTCCTGACAAAGATAAAATGGAGGAAAGATTTTTTTCCTACAAACTTGGGGCTGTTTCTGGCCGTTGTCTATTGTCTCAGGTTCTGACACAGAGTCCATTTTCATACCCCCTCTTTCAGCCACGCAAATCAGGCAAAGCAGAGAGCACAATGGAACTTTAGCATCTTTTCAGATCAGCGGTTCTGAGCCCCCTTGAGAAATCCATAAAGGCCGTCCCCAGAGTATTTAGCAGATAATGCTCCCTCTTTCCGCCTGCAGTGTTTTGAAAAGTGTAGCCCATAAAATGTGTCTGACATTGTAGAGCAAGCCCAGCTTCCCTGCGAACGCCGTGGCCTCCTCGGGACGAACACGGTTCCCATTGTTAGCCCTGACTTGCTGAATGCAGCAAGGCCAGGGGAGATTTCTATGCCTTGCACAGCAATAGCACATGACTTGGAAGGGAACTTCTCAAGGAAAGTATATTTGATCAGTCATAAAAACCTTCCCGGAGATGCATGCTGAACGCTGTGTGTGTGTATTATAGCTGGCACTGTTAACAACACCTATTGCTAAGTTTGCATGAGATTTTCCCACACAAGACCTGGTTTGGTTGCTTATAACCTACTTGGTCAGGCTTTAACGGTTTGGACTGACTTTTTTTCCATGCAGAATAGTTGCTTCAGGAAGAATATATATTGGAAATTTCTGCCAAGATAGACTGGTCTTTTTTTTTTTCAGAGTGAGTTTACAGGAAAACACATTATTTTTGCCCCTGTTAAATCTTACAAAGATTTTATTGAAAAAGTCTTTTTTTACCTCATTGCTTTGGTATTTGTAGGGAAGGTTTCTATTCTAGAGATATTATTGTTAACCCTCTCTTCCTCCCTGTTATACTTGGGTCAAACTGGGACCTTACTAAAAAAAGAGTAATCTATTCAGACATGCTAGAGATTGGCAAAGGGTATCTCAGAGGCTGGACAGGTTTTTACCTATATTGTCTGAGGTATTCCTGCACATTAAAACAGAGACTTGGGCAGCACAAAGTTCCTCTTTCTGCTGCCCAGGCAAGGACATGCCCAAACAAGAGCTGGAGAGGTGTTTTGGGAAGATACTACAGCTTTTGCTCATAGAAATCCTTCTCTGAGATGGAGTATATGCACCTCCAGACACACCACCTCCCCTCGCCCATCCCCAGTTCTCAAACAGAACAGGCAGATGCTCTAAGATGAGCTCAGGAGGGACGGGGAAAGCCTTCCTTTCACCTCCCATCCATTACTTCACCTCCCCCATATCTCAAGTCCACAACTTTTATCAGCAATGGAACGAATCGCATGAGAACATGCAGGGGGTGGCAGGAACATCTGGGCCACATACTGCACATGCCACTGCAAGTTAACCTCTCACACGCTGTTGGATGCTGTGCGAAAGTATGTCAGGGACACAGCTGTGCTTCACACGCACAGCTCAGCGGGCAGGACCCACCTCAGGGTGCAAAGAAGAAGAGGAAAGAGGGAGAAAATGAAGAAAAACATGGGTATGGGAGATGGAAGATGGGAGGAAGGCAAGGCAAGGCACGATGAATCTTTTTGGCTAAGGGGCAGTGCATCACTGCAAAGCAATGCAGCAAATCCTTGGAGAAGCACCCCTTGCACAACCTGCAAGTGTAGCGCACCAGCAGTGCTCTGCACGAGCCAGATTTGGTTTAAATGGGGGCAAAAGGGGCAAGATGCAGTGGAAAATGGGAAGGAGGGATGGGAAGGTGCAAAGGGAAAGAGACTCTCAGAGCACTGAGTTTTTGCAGGCTCTCCTCGACCCAGATAATCAGCAGAGCTCAAGCTGACAGCAGGGGATTTAAACACTTATAGGGGGAGCTCAGCTGGATGTCTCAAGGGAAAAAGGGTTGGGAAATGCAGTTCTGTAGAAAAGACAGAGAGAGAGAAAAGAGCTGTTAAGCAGTGAGAGAGACATCTGGAGCATAGCTGTTCATTTTGGTTACTCTCTGCTCTGAGCTGGCAATGGGAATGCATGAGAAAACACCTTCAGCATCCTGATTCTTTCAAGAAGAGACAAAGAAAAGGGTCCAGGCAGAAAGTCAAGTTGGACAGGCATCAGCAGCCCAAGTCCTGCGCTGATCTTAGGTACCAGATATGCCACCTTTGCAGGAGGGGACCTCACAAGCTCTGCAAACTGATTAAAGATGCTGCCCTCAGACCCCTGCTCCAGTCTTCCATACCTATATGGGCCAACATGCAAGGCCAGGAGGGATACAGAGGGGTAAAATCCAGGGCACAGTGACTTAGGAGGAGCTATAAAACAAGCTACTTGTGAAATCAGTTCATCACTAGGATGAGAAATGGTCCCTCTTCCAACCACCATCTGACAAGAAGCCTTTCAGTGGTAGAGATCCACAATACAAGTCATGTAAAATTTGGCAGTTAAATGGTTGTCTACTTGGAGATGGGATTAATGTTCTAATTGATTAGTAGGCATACAGACATGTTCTGAGCAAATGGTCATGTCTGCAAGGAAGGGAAAGTGCTTACAGAACCTCTGAAGGCTGTTTACCCCTTGGAACTGCACCCTGAGTGAAAGGACATTCTCTTTTCTCTTGGTAGCAATGGCAATGGGGGATTTTCATCCTGCTCCTGCCCTGCCCACTACCACTTATGTACTGTCGAGATATCATGTGATATCTTCTGGAATAATTTCTTTTGCAAAAATCAATGAGGTTGAAAATGGAGACACCAATCCTAGGATATTTTTTCAAACAACTCACTTTTTATTTCAAAAAGACTTTGGGTTTTAGGCACCCTTGCTCTTTTAAACCTGTGTATCACCTAGAAAATATTAAAAGATTTTTAGATATTTTATTACCTCTTTAAGCATGTTTTAAAAAGCATATGCTCTTAGAAGCATACAGGTTTATATATGGCATTCAGGATACATTATGCAAGTGGATCATGATATAGGATTTTTCTCACATTTCTCTGCTGCAACAATATACAACTCACATATGCTCTAAAGACAAACTTTGCAGAAGCACTAGATAAAGACAGCACAGGCAGAAGAATTAACACACACACACATGCACAATTAATTTTCTGCTTGTAAAGCAAATTAATGCTTTATTACTTGTCCTTTCTCTAGGTCAAATTACCCCGCAATGCTCATTAAATTTGACTTTTTTCTACCTAGCGAGTACCTAGCATGTTTTAAGGAGGCAAAACAAGAGGGTGTAGTGACCACAGTCTGTTAGAGGATTACAGAAGCATTTGGAAAGAGCAGCTGAGATTTGCAGTAGGGCTGCAGTGCACACACGGGCTAGGGCATCCCAAACTCATTCTGCAGTAGGTGGGAGGTTCCTCCCTGCCCCTGCAGCCTGCTTTCTCTGCAGGGTGTGTGGCTCACCCTCAGGGCTTGTGGAACACCCTGTAAATGTGACCTACAGTGCTGTTCTTTAAAGACGCATTTATAAAGTACAAATTTGCCTAAATGCTCTTGCAAACAAGACATCCACCTGCCCAAAGTACCACGGATCAGGCCTCACTCTTGTCCCAACACCAGCTGTGTCCTAGCCCAGCCTTTGCTGGCTACCTGTTGGGCTCAGTCACTCACTACCACTGTAAATGTGTTTTGCCTGTCAGTGGGGCCAGCCAGTTTTCATGCCACCAGAAGGGAAGTAATCCATTTAACAAAAGCAACACATTTTTATAGGTTCTGGAAACACTTCTGTTGCAAAAACAATAAGGTGAAGGAGGAGGAGGGGGCAGACCTAAGACATTTTTCAAACAATGGGCCTTTTCTTTTAATAGGCGTTTACAGAACCCCAATCTTTCAACACTGCGTATCCCAAAATATATTAAAATGCATTGTATTGCAGCTAGTTAGGATTTATATTTTCTACTTGCTTAAGTTATTTACACTGGTGCCTGTTGATACAATGTGAATGCATCAGGTGCAGACTCCATTTCCCATCCCCAAAAGGCCGTGGCACTCCCCTTCCCTGCTCAGTTCCTTTTCAAGGACTAGGTTAGGCTGGGGTAATATCATGCAGATTCCCTTCTTGTCTTAAGAATTATTTTACAATGATTGAGGCAATATCTCCCTTGGCCTCTGGTGTCCATCCAAGGTTTCTCCTTGGTATACCCCACATGGGAATGACAGCACTCACCTAAGGAATAAGAGACAAAATGCATCATGCCAAACTGTTTAAACCAGATTAAACACATATTGCCCAATCTTGCAGTAAAGGATTACCACTTTTCATTTTACCACTGACTTTAAAACCCTTTACTCTAAAACTGCACTATCTAGGGTAGGAGGTTTGGAACAACACACTCTTATTTTGGATATGAGAGCGCACACACAAGGAATTAATTCATCAGTAGTTAATCTGGAATGATGTCATGTGCAGACAACTCCCATTTCCGAAACTGTGACAAATACGGGGAGAGGGGAGAAGAGACTGTAAAGTATCTTTAAATCCTTTTTCTCCTTCTCCCGGTATCCTGCGGCAGCTCTATCCTGTCCTTCCTGCAAGTGAAAGAGAGCTTTAACAACAGCTATTTCCTCCAGAGCCCTATGTGCTCTGCAAAAGGGACAAGCCACATTGCCTGGCCATCTGGGGACAAGGAGGAGGGGGGTTAACGTGGGGCTCTTGCAGGAAAAAGCCTGCAGTGAGTGAGGAAGTTGAAGGTCAGCCTTTGCAAGAGGCTTGCTCAGGGGCCACTTTCCACTGCTGGAGTGCTCCAGGGAGAGCTCCAGAGTAACCAAGAGCTGCCTCTGACACTGCAGGCAAGTAGTGGTTGGGGGCACATCCCTTGAAATGGCCACTGAAACCAGGAACAAGCCAGTTGTTAAGGGGAGAGCTTTTTCCAGTGTCTGGAGCGTGCTGGGTTCATCTGCTCCTGGATGGTGGTAGTTGGGTGACTGGTTTTATTCCTCCCCTGCCCAGTGTGCTTTGGAAGCGCCCCAGGAAGAAACAAAACCTCTGCTGTGGAGGCAGCCGGCTCTATCTCTGTTTACAAGTCGAGGGGGACTTTTGTGCCCAGCTACCTACCTCCCTGCAAGGGAAGGCTGCTCACACAATGGGGACCTAACAGACTGCATCTGTTTTGTCTTAGTCTAAAGCATTCCTTTCTGGTGCTAACTGGGAACAATTTATCTGGAATTTCCAATTGAAACAAGCTTTTTAACCTCTATATTGACAATTTAAGTTCTTCTCAGGCAGGGGATCTGCCGTGTATTTTACAAACAGGCCAAACCAAAATCTCAGTATTTTTACAAGTTTTTACTCAGACCAAATCTATTTTTCCAAAGTGCTGTTCTTTTACTCAAACATGGATTTCAATGCACTGGCAGAGGGTGCCCAGTAACAATCCATGCTGCAGGATTTTAGATTTCAATCCACTTCAAGAGATTATGGAGGTGGGTAAAGGAATAGTCCTGGAAAATCCTTCTTGAGGAAATTTTTTAGATGCATTTGCAGTTATGTGCAACACAGCCTACACAAAGGCAGAATTTTACTTTCATTTATGTAAGAACAACCAGACTAAAGGTCCAGAAGCATGTCTAACAGGGTGGGAAAACATGCAGGTCAGGATTTCTCCTATCATTTCTACTGTCCTTCCTTTGCAGTCTTTTCCAACAGTCATTGATTGTGGGATGTCTGTGCATTGGATCCTTCTCCTAAAATGTCTTAATCTCATCCCCTTTTCAACCCAGCTCACCTCACCACACCCTGCAGCAGATGCTTGTGTACCCCATGGTGTGGCCCACCACCCAAAGACCTTTCCATCCCAAATCCCAGGGACCCGCAGGGCTGCATTGCAGGGATCTAACTGGGGTGGAGCAAGGGAAAACCTCTCTGAATATTGCCTATTCCTGTCATCTCAGGAGAGACACAAACACGGCAGAACACCACATCTTCTTAGAGCCTTTCTGCAGAATCAGTGAGAGAACACTGGCCTTTGAATTGAGGCAAAATATGTGTTGAAAACTATAGATACTGACTGAATTTTGCTTATGGATATAAATTCAATAGACTTCTTTAAAATAAGGCAAGCCAGTAAGCCTTGGTAGGTGGGTGGCTAAGAGCCAATTTGTGACAAACAAGGAATAGACACAGAAAAAGGAAGCCACGCTGGTGGCTAGGGCACAGACAAGCTAGAATTTAACCCAGATCTCCTAAACTCCATCACAGGCTGAAAATGATCTGTGGTGCTTCAGTCTGGGTAAAAAAGTGATATAGCAGTCTTATAAGAAAAAATATGTCAAAGAAATAGAGGTGCTTGGGGACAGGTGACTTGGAAAATTAATACAAGCATAGAAGAAAAGGTAAAAGCTCCTGTGCAGTAGAGGAACAAAAGGAGAAAATTGACTATAGAGATGGGAGGAGTAAAGAAGAAGGGGGAGGGAGGTCTTCCATTAACTGATTCATAAACATTTGGAGGTCCCTCATGACATGGTGCCTGCAGGAGTAAATCTAGTCTTCCTCCTGGAGCAGGATCTGATGACACTCTAAAAGTCTTTGCTTGCTCATTAAGGATCCCTTTGTCCAGGACTTGGTAAAGCTATTCCTCAAAACCAGAGAAACCCAATGTCTTGAACTCCTTCCTTCTCCCTGCTCAGCAGCATTTATCTGTTCATGTGATTATCTTTATTGATGATCTGGATGAGGGGATTGAGTGTCTCCTCAGCAAGTTCGAAGATGACACCCAGCTGGATGGGAGTATTGATCTGTTGAAGGACAGGAAAGCTCTGCAGAGGAATCTGGACAGGCTGGATCGATGGGATGAGGTCATTTGTATGAGGTCCAACAAGAACAAGGGCTGAAGCCACTTGCAGGGGATTAAACATGGCCAAGTGCTGGGTCCTGCACTTGGGACACAACAATGAAGCACTGCAAGCTGGGGCCAGAGTGGCTGGAAACTGGCTCACCAGAAAAGGGCCTGTGTTGACAGTGGCTGAACATGAGCCAGGTGTGGTGCCCAAGGTGGGCAAGAAGGTCAATGGCACCTGGCCTGGATCAGCAACTGTGTGGCCAGCAGGACCAGGACAGTCACAGTCCCCCCATACTCAGTCCTGAGCAGGCCACACCTCGAATCATGTGTGGTTTTGTGTCCCTCACTACAGGGAAGACATTGAGGTGGTGGAGCATGTCCAGAGAAGGGCAGAGGAGCTGTGGAAGGGTCAGTAGCACAAGTCTTATGAGGAGTGGCTTAAGGGAACTGGGGGTGTTTAGCCTGGAGGAAAGGAGGCTCAGGGGGACCTTATTGCTCTCTACAACTGCCTGAAAGGAGCTCGTATCTAGGTGGGAGTTTAACTGGACATAGGGAACCATTTCCTCACTGAAAGGGTTGTCAGACATTGGAATGGGCTGCACAGGAAAATGATGGGGTCACCACCCTGGTAGTGTTCAATAGGCAGGTGGATGTGGCTCTTAGGGACGAGCTTTAGTGGTGCTGTGTTAATGGCTGGACTCAGTTCTATTAAAGATCCTTTGCCACCTAAATGATTCTATTATTCCATAAACCTTACATTTCTTTCCTCCCTGTTTTCAGGCTGGCTTTGTAACACAAGGGACACGGCTGCTGCTCTGCCACTGCCTGCCCTGCCTTCAGTGCAGATTGTTTGCAGTTGGGATCTCTGCTTAAAACTGGTGGGCCCTAAGAGTCCTATTCCCCTCAAGTCTTGCACTGGGACCTCACACCAATGAATTCTGCAGCTGTGCCAGAGAGTCCCAGGCTCCTGCCTAATTCACTACCCACATGTGCAGGGAGAAAAAAAGAACTACTACCCCTTGCCAGAAAAATTAAATAAGTCATAGGCATCAATCACTCCCTAACATGCACATTTTTATTCTCAAACAGCTTCATTTAGAGTGTTTTAATATAGAACAGCCTGACAGAAACAATGCCTCCTAAATAGCTGTATGGGACTCTTTAGTCAATAGTACATACAGTAAATATTTATTATAACGTAACACAGGTTCTGTTTGTTTCTGCTTGTTTTTGCTTTTTATACTTTGCATTTGATGTGAGTGGGAGACACACCAAATATTGTAAATATTTATAAAGTATTCAGATTTGATATTATTTGCTCAGGTACAAATGGCTCCAGTTACTAGACTGTCACAAATGAGAAAACCACAAATACAGAGCAACACTGAATGAAAACACAGTGGAAACATGACATAACCACATCTACGGACTGCAGTAAACATTCCTCACAAGAAGAAACTAAATAAAGGTGCAAATATCTTTTTAAAGAGCTGTTTTGGCAGATATTTTAGAGACATCAACTTAGTGACAGGGGTTTTGTTCCCCACCTTCTAAGTGTCACTAAAATATCTTAAGTCTAAACTTACAAGCAATTAGCTTTTGGCTATTTTGTTTTTAGAGAAAACCTCACCCTGAAGAGTGCAGATAGATGGATGAGGTGGGGCTCTTTTTTTAAGACATTCAGTCTTGCTTTGCAAAATAAACATCCCTTTAGATAAGTGGCCTGAGGAGCCTCGAATTTTTTTTCTGTAGAAGACAGATGATCTGGAGGGTCACAGACCTAGGACCTGCCGTCACTCCCAGTTCAGTTGTGGGGACACATCCTATGAGTCAACACGTTATGGTTACCTTAGCGACTCAGTCCATCTCTGACGCCTGTAAATCTTTTACCATTTCAGCTGAAACCTGTTTAGTTTGGGGATGAATCAGAGGACCTGGCACTAAGCTCTCTTGCACAACAGCAGCTTGGCCATGCCAGGAGAGATCCCTCTCCGATGTCCTTGGAGCCAGCCCAGCACTGTTGCCTGCTGGCCTTCCCCAGCTTCCCAGTGCTGGGCTCCAAGCACCCTGACCCCAGAAAAGGTGAGGCTCATGTCCCTCCCCATGCTGCAGGGCACACCAGGTTCACGTGGGTGTTTCACTGCCCCTCTCTGGATTCCCACTGCTGGGGTCTTGGTTTCCCAATCCACCACAATTATTTGTGTCCACAGTTTTTATCAACCGTGATTCAGAAGGATTTTTCTAAGGCTGGTTGGTTTGAGTCATAACCAAGGATCTGAACTGCAGACAAAATTTTTGGTTGGTTTGTGTTTTATCCTAAGCTTTTTCCCCAGTGCTAGTTTGTCTCTTATACTTGCACAATCAATAATTTTCCTCACTGATAATGCTTGGTATATCATTTATTTCCGTTGAATAACCCCTCTGGATAAAGCATGATGAAGTAAATACCGGAGACAAACACAGAAAACATCTGGAACATGTTTTTCTCTCCAGCCAATTCATCATTTCAAAATGTACTGTAGGCTGAACTGGTAGCTCAAACAAGACTAGGTACTGATGATATTTTTCTGCCATTTTTATTATTGTATATTATAATAAAGTTCTGGTTTTCCCCTCACTGGAAACTCTTCTCTTGTTTTACACTTTTTCCCATGGTATAGTAACAGAAATATATTATTGGCATGGTCTGTAGTTCAAGGTCTTTGACATTTCTTTTTTCAAATGTATCCCTTACAAGGGCCAAAAAAGAAGTTAATAAAAGCATTAAAACCACCTGTGAATGGTCATTTAAATGCCACATTTAAATTAACGATAAGTAATCTACACCTTCAAAAAATCCTGACTGACATGTAGGTTTGCTTTCTCCCCTTCCAAACTGTGGGCTAAGTACTAAAAATAAAGTGAAATAGCACTCAGGTGCTAAACAGATTATGACTCACAGCTGGAGGCAAAGAAATTGCAACTCTATCCCAATTACACTAATTTAATTGGGTGTTAAAAAAATCCTGGGATCCCAAAAGTAGTAGCCAAGGCAAGGTTATAGACATCTAACAGGTAAGGGAGCCATCTCTAATTTTTTTGTTTTGTTTTAAAAGGTTCTTCCCGTGCTGGTGGAAAGGCCTGTCCAGGCAGGAACTTTTTCATGTGAAATTGATACACAGCAATAACGTTTGTGTAAGCAGCAGAGCAATACCTTCATGTGCAAGGTGAATTCAGCCCTCTGACACTGCCACTGCTGCTGGCAGAGGCTCTGTGCTAGAAGAGGAGGGATCAGGATACCCCCAGTTTATCCCCTCCACCTCCCAGGTCTCCGATGCTGAAACCACCCCCTGGTATGAGGAACAAGGACTTTGTGCCAGGCTTTGCCACCTTTGGGCACAGGGACCTTGATGCTTTCTTTTCCTGCTGAGAAAATGAGGATGATGACACTGGGCAGGGTTGCAGCACCCAAAACAGGCATGTACTCATCCCCAGCCCATCCCATAGGGTCTGCAGTGGGTGCTGAGCCTTGTCAAAGCCCCAGAGAGGCTGTGAGAACCTTTAAACCCAGCCAGCGTGGAAGCACTCTATGGTGGTGTGGGCAGAACCAGCAGCACATAACCCTGCTGGCCTGGGAAGCCAGGGAGCAGGGAGCTGAAGGCTGGATACAATCTCCTGCTGGGTGGAAGAAAAAGGAATTACTTCCTCCCCGGGAATATTCTCCTGAGGCTTTTTCCTTCCCCTTTGGTAAAGATAAAAGAAACACAGTCCACCTCCTGTGCTGAAGAGTTCCCATTCCTCCCCAGCCTTCCTCTCCTTCTCCTTCCGCTCAGCCTCCCGAAAGCAAAGAGCCACTGGCAAGAGGAGTCAATAAGTAAATAGCAAAGGCTGTGGAGAGGGCGACTATGTTTTTGCTGAGCACCTGGAGCGAGGGTGTTGGAGGGATCAGCCAGGAGCCACGATAGCATCCCTCAAGGAGCCACCTCCTGGTCCAGCACCCCTCCTTGCTGAGCACCTCCCCATCACGAGACATCACCTGGAGAGCCCCCACAAGCATCACCTGCCTTGGACTTTAGGGGGGAGTGTGTTTAAGGGATTTCCTCTCAAAATATAATAAGCAAAGGTTGTTCTAGCCACGCACATAATGAGTTTGGCACCAGGGGTGTGTGTTTCTCTTTGCCTTTGGTTCCCGCAGACCGAGGCTCCTCATCGCCCGCAAGAGCATATCTGTGACTGTGCCTCGTAGCTGCAGTGTCCTTTTAAATGGTCTCCTCTCTGTGATCTGCACATCCAAGGGGAGCCTTCTCTCGCCAGTGGAAGTTGCAGCCTTGTGTTGTGACAATTTCCATTGTGCCAGATGCTTCTCCTCCAGCTTGGGGTTGGGCTGCAGTGAGAGGGAACAGCCCGAAACACATCAATTCTTTCAGAATATAAATAGCAGCAATCACAATTTCTGTATCACTGTCTGAGGGGGAATAAATAGCTTCAGGGTCAAATGTTTTTAAAACCCTGAAAGAAGAAGAATTACTTTAAAATAATAATGACAATAATAATAATAATTTAAAAAAACCATGATACAGCTAATGGAGAGATTCTGCTAACGAATTCTATATAAACGCCCTGTCGGCACGGAAGCAGAATTATGGAAATGAAAGCTCCTGAAGGGCCGTGAATCCATCGGAGCCCGACCCGGCGGGAGCGGCGGGGCCGGGGGACGGAAGGTGGCAGTGCAGCATAACGAGAGCCGAGCGTGCCTGCCTGCATAAAGCACCGCACTTATCATTTGTTTATCATTCCCGAGGTACAGGGCTAACAAGTTTAACCATAAAAAAACAAAACAAAACAAAAAAAAAGCAAAAAAAAAATCTCTTTGGGTTTGGGGTTTTTATTTTGTTTTTGTTTGGGTTTTTTTTTTGTCTTTTTGTTGGGTTTTTTTTTTTGGTTGTGTGTTTTTTTGTTTTTTTTTTTGAACGCGCAGATCAAGCTAAAATTAAGGGGAAAGCAGGCGAATCATTTAAGAAAACAAGAGCGAGAAATACAAATAGAGATGTGGTCTGGTTTATGCACGCACACAAAACCTAAACGAACACGAAACCTTTTGTCGAGGCGAGAAGAAAATCTAAGAATTACAGTGTATTGTCACAGTCACATATCTCAATGTATACGGCATTTTTTCTGAGCAACTATCGTAAAAAATTGTTTTAAAAATAGGAGTAAAGATTTCCCACAGGCTACATGCATATTGATATATTCCTTTCATATTTGTCTTTATTTTCAAACCTTATTCAACATTTTCCCCCAAATACTTTGTTACAGCATCCTTATCTTTTCTTTCACAAATAAGGGACAGTAGACATTCAGGGTAATGAAGAAAAACACTCTTGACTCCGTTTACTTCCCACTGAGAGCCAATCCAATACACGACCCACCAGAAAAGAACGATTTTTCATTAGTTTTCAACTTCCTAAAACTGAAATAACTCCAGTGTTTAAAAAAATCCTTACCCCTCACCAAAAACAGAACAAATGAAGTCTGGCTTTTGCTTTGTGTTTTGGTTTACAGCATTCAATATTCATAAAAATAGCTTTAAAAAAAACCTCCAAGGGACATTAACTTTCTAAACTTAAAAACGTATATCTATTTTATAATTATTTTCCCACATTTTCCATTGTTTGATGTATGAGATATCATGAGGATAATAATTTAGTGCCTGATCCCATTAGTATTTCCTCAGAGAAATACTATTCTTCTGCATATTTTTTTTTTTTTTCTGGGCCTGAGGTATTTACTGGGGGGGAGTATTTGAGGGAGAGGGTAGCTGGGGTCAGAGCCAGCATCCCTTGAGCACCGAGCCGCCTGAACTGGAGGGGTCCTGAGCCCAGCTGAGCATTACAAGGTGGGTTCTGCACTCCCTGCTCAGACAAGGCTCTGTCAGAGACGCTATGGTTTCCTTTGCAGCATCCGTGGCCTGGGAAAAGGGGACAGACTCTGATTTGGGACCACGGCTGCCACTGGGGCCAAACCTGGAGTGAACATTCCCAGCTTCCCTGACCTGACTCAGGACCGACCACACTGACTCACCCAGGAGCTGGATCCCAGTTTCTAAAAAAAAAAACGGCACACCTTAGCATTAAAGATACCCTCCAGAACACTTAAAAATAAAAAGGGAAAGTATTAAACATAGCTTTTTAAGGGAAATTATAAGCTTACATTAAAATGCTTCATAGAGTGGGGGGGAAAAAAAAAAAGAGAAAGGTCTTAAGTGTGGATGTTTCTCCGAAGCTTAAAATAAGTTGATTCTACTTTAGAAATTGCACCCTTTTGGTTGAGGATGTTATTTGTTTTAGGCTTTTTTATGCAGTTTTGTGGAAATATACAGGCTGCAGAAGGGAGGAGAAAACATCAAGAAATATGTGTGCGGTGGAGGGGGGGAAGGGAAGACTGACAATAAAATAGATCTCCTGCTAAATGCATATTCTTCTATTTATGTATTTGATAATGAGACAGAAATGCCCTTGGCACTCCGTAAACAACAGCTCCATAACCAGGAGGGAAGGGCAGAATAATGCATAGCTACGTTTCAGATCATAAACTATTTCAAGGGCTATTAACATGCCAGCCTGTTAGATTATTGGGGATTTTCATTTTATTTTAAGTTAATGTTTACCATTCTTAAGCAATTTTGCTGTCTTACCTAATTGCTGTTTTTGCAGATTTACAGAAGATTGTTGCTTGTGAAGCTCCTCTCCTACAAGAAGTTCCTGAGAAGAGACAGTTGATTTAACTCTAATACCCATAAGAAAATTTTTAGCTTTGTAGCAATTCAGCAAAATGTTTATATAAATGTTTTTTATAATATAAGGATAAATTTAGGGGTTATTCACCAAGACAAGTTGGCAACAAAATTCAGAGCTTCATAACTTTCAGAAAAGGAGATAGGAGAAGTTCACATTCATAATAAAAATAGATTATTTTTCCTTTGCTTTCAAAGATGCTTTCTGCATTTTCAAACAACATTCCCTCATGATAACAAAACGTGTTTGTGTGAAATGTTTGCAGTGTCAGATGGTATAACTATCGTATGATTTAAAATTAAACAATATAATTACCATTTGGCAACTGATATTTAAAGCTGTAGCAACTATTTCTTCAGACAATATTTAGGCAGTATTTAAAAAAACAAATGAAAGCTATATTTTTCCTGTACATTCATTTTGAAACCTTGGAGCTGGAGTACTTCCTTCTTTCCTTTTTCTTTTTTTTTTTCTCAAAAACCACTGAACTATTTCTGTGTAAGAAAATTTGGTTTGTGATATCTTGAATAACAAGCTTTTCTACAGCTGTTCGAGAATCCTGCTGCACTGAGACAGTGAGTGGAGAGCTGCAGGAGAATGTGGAATTTCTTCGATTGGATTTTATTATTGAGTTTGTTCCTACGTTCTGATCACTGGATGTGGAGATGGGAGCTGGGGACGGCTGGTAACCACTTGGAATGAACATTTCTTCAGTCATCCGATTCAGGGTGTTTAGCAGTTTCTAAAATTAACACCAACAATGATAAAAAAACCACTCATTTGTATTACAAGATGCATATAGGCATCTTGTTTCTTTGAAAGTGGCTCACTACCAAATTTTACCACAGCTTTATCTTGGTCCTGCGTTTATTCCAATAATTAACCAAGTCATCATTACCTGTTAGTTCCAATCAATTTTTCCAGGATTATGGATACTTTGAATTTTACATATTTATTTTTAGAAACCCATCACATCTATTGGAGAGAGATAAGTAGGATTCGGAATTTCTCCTTGTAGCTGCAATTCGTTTCTGAAGCTCAGGCTACAGAAAACAAAGGCATTATATTTCCACGAATCTATTACAGCCAAACTAGGAATCAGAAGGGTATTTTACTTCAAAATATCTGCATGAATTTTGAAAGTGATTTTCAACTGGATATGTAGAAATGCCCATTCTTCTATTTTCTTGGTAAGTATTACATTTATTTAACTCATCAGGTTTTTTTTCCCCTCTCTCTTTAATAAAATATCATTTTTCTCATTCATCTCTGAGCAGTTTAATTTTGTCGAAATAAAAGAACACAAATCCTCCGCTGCGGTGAGAGGCAGAACTTTTCCCTCCCCGTGTTTCTGGAGCCATTTCAATCTATAAAGTGTATCAATAAGCAGAGCAGAAGGCAGCAGAGAGACAGTCCCCGGCAGCAAAGGCAGCTCCGACCCTGCCTCGCTCCCCAGTGCGTGCGCAGGCTCCAGCACAGCTCCCCGAGCTAAAACCACATTTCTTCCAATGCCCGTCTCACATGGTAATTTGGGATAGAAAAACACTGCTAAAAACATCTCATTAAGAGGCTGAGAGGGAAACAATTTTTATAAGGCGTACAGAAAAAGACAATAAAAGGGACATTCTTACAATTCTTCTAGATGCTTGAAGACAGAGGCATTTTTGTTTTATTTTGTTAAGCTTTTCTCCAATGTTCAGAATTTTCCAGCCCGAGCAAATGATTTTATTTCTATTTTATATTTTTACTGCCTCATTGTGCCTGTAAATTTCGACTTTCAGGGATTTCATAATAATAAAAATATCAGCCAGAGACATCAGCACTGTGGAAGTTTTGCAAATAGTGGATTAAAATCTTCTGATGCAGACATTAAAATCAAGCAAGTTAAGTTATGTCAAGCAATGTCACTTGCATGCTAACTTACCTAATGGGAAAGACTCAGTGCACTCGCACTGTAAAGATCTCGGCTCAAGAACTTCTCTTTCTAACTGCAGTGAGAAATAACCAGCCCTGAGCAATTTATATGACCAATATCTCTTCTCTCTACTAATAGTTAGCCACATGTATGCCAAGGTGGCACGAAGCAATGTTATTTCGTAAAACACCGTGGAGCTATCATCTTTTCAGTGAGTGTGTGAATCACAGGGCTGTCTTAGCGTGAACGCATTTAATTGTGTGAAGAGGGTATTTGCCAGCATTTGCTTAAACCGCCGAAAAACAGCTTTGCTTGTCAATTGTCACTCAAGTTCGTACTGGGAACAAACAGGGAGCAGAGGCACAAGAGAGGAGTGTTGTGGGAAAGGGTCTGGGGGTAGGTTCAACCATAAAACTCCAGAAAAACGCTGAGAGTGTTTTCTTGTGGTTAAATTTCTTATTCCCCAAAGCTCTCTACTCGTTTTAAGTTGTTGGTCTCAGGCCGGAGGCCAAACAAGCCTTTGAGCCATGGGTGGAAAGAAGGAGTTCCTCCTGATCACCAACACGGCATTGCAGCCTGCCCGGGTTGTGGGGTCAGTGTGCTCTGCTGGGGCAAAAAGAGGTGGATTTTGTGTCAGGGTGTCCATGGCACACAGTCCTGCAAGGTGGGCACCTACAACCAACTTTTCTCGGGGGACTCACACAGCATTCAGGACCCCTCGCTCCTCTCCTCGCCCCCAGAGCTACCAGGACAACACACGGTCCCCACGTCACCCCCAGCAGGACTTGTCCCTCCACGGGGACACAGTGCTGATGGGTCAGGGCACAGCAAAGCCCACGCCAGAGCTCATCCTCGCTGCCCCTGATCCAGGCAGTGTCTGTGTGCTGAGCCAGGAGGAGAAACCTGGGCTCCCGCAGCCAAACGAGAGATGCTTTTCCCCTTTTCATTACCAGGGTTTCTTAATAAAAACTGAAAGAGCATTTTTTTTCAGAAAATGAACCCCAGGGGCCCAATCAGTGAAATACATTAACCTTTCAACTGTCAGCCCCCCTCCCTTGAAATTAAGCAGTACCAGCCCTTGAAACGGCTAGATTACCTTCTTATTTTTTAATTGTGTAATGATGGTCCAACAAAAAAGGAGCAACTCAGGACTGGTAAATATTCAATGAAGAAATTTATTGTAGTTCTTATAAAGGGAATACCCATAGCTTTCTTCACATGGACTTAAATCAGGCAGAAACTGGAGCGATAGGCATAAAATGAAATAACGGATGCACTATTTCTAGTGGGATTTACATCACCATTTGGTCTAATTATTCCTGATATTTCACCCATCATATTAGAAGCTTCTTCAGGGAAAGAAATAACAGTTTGTCTCCTTGAGAACAAAGAACAAAGTGTCTCTTTTCTCTCAAGAAACTCAGCTATCATTATGAAGAGAAAGAATCTGTCCATTATCAAGAAATCCCACTAGAAATCTTGAATATCTTACCAAATAATTCCTGAACACACTAAAAATACCAGCAAATGAAAGAAGGAGAAACTATGGAACCTTGGAAAATAAATAAATAAAGGAGGCATCATGGATGCTCCACAACCCAGTCATATTTTTCCTCACAGAATGATATTAATCCAATAACCAAACTGTGACTGGCATGTAGGGTTAATCTAAGCAAGACAGCCACCACCCCTTTATATTCCTTGTTCAGCAAGGCACACTTTCAGCTCTATCTGTGGTCCTGGATTAAGTGGTGGGAATGCATTTGCATACATTTGCACGGTGAGTAATTCACCATGAGTGATTATGTATGGGACCCACTTCCAGAATGCGTGAACTTTTTGAGATTGGATTTCCTGAGGACAGGGTGGTAAGCTTTAGGAGGAATTTAATACAGACCTAGGACCATGAACAGCTTTCAGGAAAGTAATTTCTTAGGACATACGTAAGAGTTCTTTGTTCTGGGTCTTGTATTTAATACTGCAGTATCTAGTAAAAAAGCATTTTAAATGAGAACATGGAGCCATGGGGTTCAGGTGCACTAATTTGACAACTTCCTAAACAGGATCTTGCTGGGTCAACTTGTGAACTGGGAATATCCCCGGGTCTGAGAGAAAGAGCAAGCGTTTCCCAGCATCCTGCCGTGATCCTGCACCTCTATAGGCAGTTGCACTTCGAAAAATGAAAGAAAATAAAACCTCAGCATGCAGAGATAAGAGGGCTGAAAATACCAGCTTCGTGAAGAAAATATTTTGCCTTTTTCCTAAAATATATTAACTTCTCCAAGTCTTTCCAAAGGTCTTTTCCCATCCCGAAACACAGACAAATGCTGCTCAGTCACTGCCAAAGGGGATATTGAATGTATTTGACCTTGTATGTAGATGTTGTTTAAATACATTCAGCTTTATTGCTTGTGAAAATCTTTGGTCCTTGAAACTAGAGTTCTTAAGTTTAGCAGCAGTGGCACAATTTATGCTGGTACTTGGTGCTGAGCATCTGAGAAACTCCACCAGTTAATCAGGGGTGAAGTGTGCAACTTTGGATCTCTGGTTCAGCTTTTGGGAGCAGGGTTCTGCCCCAGTGAGGAGTTTCATGGCAACACACTGTGTTATGTTATGTTATGTTATGTTATGTTATGTTATGTTATGTTATGTTATGTAGAATTAAATACTCCCTCAGATAGTTTGTACGGTTCTTGTTGAAATCAGTAACAAATCTGCTCCGAGCTGTGAGAGAAAATAGCATGGAGTTTGGATGTGGACTTTCTGTGGTTACTGTGGTCCTATAAAGCATCTGTAAAGGACTGAGTATCTCAAGGAGCTATCTGCCTTTGCCTTCTATTGAAAACAATTGCAAGTGGGATGCATGCCCTAAATTGTGATGTTAGTGAAAGCTGAGCATAGTCCCAGATTGCAAAATCAGGCCAGAATGATGAAAACATTTGTATATGTGCTACCCTTTTATTTTCTTTGGCATGCTCTAAGTAACCTCTAACCTTTTCTTTCCCCATGTAAAGCTGGTCTTTGTTTGAATGGAAACAGAATGTGAAAATGATGACAAAGGGATTTTTGAAACAAACACAATAGCAAAAAAACAAAGGCAAATGAACTTTCACTGAAATCTAGTACCCCACCAAACTCTTATAAGAGTATGAAAAGAGCAAGTTTCAGGACTATGAGATAATTTTATACAAGAAAAATGATAGGCTGAGAAATATAACTGTGCTTGCATGGGATGTAAAGGAGCCGTGCCAGTCTGTGGTGGGCACACACACGCCCTGCCTGTTTTGTTCAGGAGGCAATGGAGCACCCCCAGACTAAGCTGTCTCCCTGAGAAGTGGTGTCATTGCCACCAAGAAACTCTTCTTGGATTGATAAATGTGAGTGTAAATTACCAACAGGCCAGAGGAGCTGCTTTTATTAAGACTATGCTGTGCTTTAACCCCAGAGAGCAACTCAGCCCCATGAAACCACTCACTTCTCTCCAAGTGGGATGGAGGAGAGAAACAGAAAAGTAAAAGTTAGAAAACTTGTGGGTTGAGATAAAGAAGTTTAATAGAGAAAGCAAAAGCCACACACACAAATGAAGCACAGCAAGGAATTTGTTTCCTATTTCCTGCGGTCAGGCATTCAGCCCTGCTCAGGAAAGCATGGCTCCATCACACTGGAAGGTTACTTGGGAAGACAAACATCACCACTCTCAGCATCGCTCCTTCCTCCTTTGTCTCCCAGCCTTACGTGCTGAGCATGACCCCACATGGTCTGCACTATCCCTGTGGTCACTTGGGGCCAGCTGCCTGTGTTCCCTCCAGCTCCTTGTGCACCCTCAGGCACACTGCTGGGGTGGGGTGAGGAGGAGAAAAGGCCTTGGCTCCGTGTGGGCACTGATCAGCAGTAACAACAACTTCTCTGTGTTATCAACGCTGTTTCCAGGAAAAATCCAAGACACAGCCCATACTTCCAGCTACTATGGAGAAAATTAACTCCAACCCAGTTAAATCCATTGTTTCCTGGGATGTCTCCCAAGCTCTACCTGCAATACTCACATCGAGAAGTATAAAAACAAAATCCCTCCCGATTTAGTTAAGACAGCTTTAGAAGAAGGAAAGTTGAGGTGATCACAACTAGTTTGAGACACAGGACATCATCCTATGGGAAGCAAGAGATTGGTCGCATTTTCCTGTGGGAAATGCACAGAGGAGCAATGTCTCCAGTGTTGGGTGTGGAGAAGGCCATGGGATTTCTCCTGTGGGGTACACTGCTCCACCAGCAGTCACAGTTCGCCAGCTGTCGAGAAGAAACTCAACACCTGCAGGCGTGAAACATCTTACCAGGCCATCAAGGTGATGATTCCTCCCCTTTCCACACAAGAAAATGTAATATCGTGATTCTTGAGTTTATAGTTTCTGCTCCAAAGCCAACTTTTTCTGGCTTTGTCTCTACTCCCTCTCTCACTCCCTTTGCACCCCCTCCTCCCCAGTCTACCCCTTTTTAAGGGAGCAGACACAAAAACTTTGCTTTCTCATTCCTCTTCTAGGAAGATTCCCTTGCCAAAAAAACTGTTTTTGAAAGTCACCTGGATCAACAGGATCCTTTTAGCTCATACTCTCTCTTGAGCATAAAATGTGTTTAGCCAGACTCATTAAAGTATTCTGAACGCCCTTGCTTGGTGACACAGCTGCTTGCAGACAAGGCACAGGACATGTTAAGGTCCTTGTCAGCTGATGGCTGGGGGGTTTCTGCACTTGGGGAATGTGATCAGAGTTCATTGATGTGTGTCTGAATCACCATCAGTTTCAATAGCCTCCGAGTTCAAGTGCCTTAGGTGCTAGATGAGCCTGTCTATAGTTAATATCCCAAAATCAAAGGGTCAGAATCACCTCACCTCAGTTATTCTGATGTGGTTTTTTTCCATGGGATGGGTTGCTGGATGAGCCTTGCTTCTCTCATATTTCACTCATTTAAGAAATTTTATGTACTTGCTTCCAGGACCTGTTAGAAAAAAAGTCTAACTGTTCCTAAAGTCAGGAACTGTTGCCCTGATTTTTTCAGCCTTCTGAATGTTTGCATTTTTGTAGTAGAGTCTCTCACACATTTTATGTAAACAAAACAATATTTTTCTAACTGTTAATTTTTGTTTTCATTCTTCCTCTAAGGAAGAGAAAATTGATGAACTTATAATTTAACCAGTGTAGTTGGAGAAGAAGCAACCTCACCCTCCAATCCATGAGCATTGTCAAAAATCTATAAATATGAAGTCAAAAAATTAAACTGTGCCTCTTTCTACTTGAAACTAGCTGTCTCCATGTTGTTCATTTCATGTCCTCTAGCGACAGGGAATGATATTCTACAGATCATTGTGCACTACTGCCAAACTTCTATCTCCAAATACATGCATTGTTGTTCTTAGAAAGATTTTGTACAGGAAGTGTACAGTGTCTTTTAAATGTGTTTATTGAAAATTGAATTACTGTATGCAACATATTTACTAAGAAGTTTTAATTATGTTGGTGGAGGGAGGTCACATATGCGTATCTGTGCCAGTGCTGACTCTAGCTTCCTCTGTTCTAAAAAATATTTCGGAGTGAATAAGGAATCTAATTCTATAGTTGTATATTCAACACACACTTAAAAAATCTATCCCAAGTTCCAGATACTCTGGGAAATTTTTTAAAATACAGTGTTTA
Organism: Vireo altiloquus; assembly: GCA_013396875.1. Classification (NCBI taxonomy): domain Eukaryota; kingdom Metazoa; phylum Chordata; class Aves; order Passeriformes; family Vireonidae; genus Vireo; species Vireo altiloquus. Next base: position 436,565 of record VZRF01006954.1, read on the forward strand.
AAAAAAAAATACTATTCAGTGTCCAAGCCCAAAAAAGGTAGAACAATAATAGCCAGTTGCTTGGACCCCAATTACTTTTTGTGAACCACAGATAGTCAGGATAAAAGGCATAAGATGTGGAGGAGTCTTTTTTAAGCCAGAGCTGACTGTCATACTCAGAACGAGCACTCTGTAGGTCAGCAACAGATTTTACTGCTAAATTATTGACAATCACTAAGTTAGGACACGTGTGAACCAACTCTTCAGGAAAGAAAAGAGGAAAACATTAGCGTAAGTATATTATCTCCAGCCAAGAAAAGGAGGTGCAGTTATTAGATGCAGACTGATTCCTTTAAGTAACATGCTTCTGTTTCTTAGATTTAAAAAGCCAGGAAAGCTTGGTAAAAGCTGAAGTATTTCCTTCAGTAGGAAGTTTGTTGCTTTGTAGACAGGGTGAAGGAATCTGGAATTCAAATCAACAGAGCTAAGAGCTCCCAGTGCTTCAGGAACTAGGGATTTTGTTTTGGCACACTGAGAATTAGACACAAAGGTCAAAGGTGTTTCATACAGATGCAAAATTGTAGGCTGACTTTCCAGGAAAGCTGGCTGTACTGGGGAGATTGATATCTGCAATACACTGTGGAAAGCTGAGCACTTTGGGCAGTTTTCCATCACATATCACAGACAACCCTGGGATCTTCCTGTAGCTGGGGGAGCTTATCTAGTCACAGCATGGATTGAAGAGCCATATGAGAAAGTGTCCTCTCCACAGAGCCCTGCAATCTGACAGTGCCATGCCTGGAAGGAAGGCTGGTGTGATGCTCCAACACTTGCAGCCACTCCCCACGGCTGCCCCTCTCATGATGGAAAAACTGGAAGTCATAGAGTAAAGCTGAGCCATGTAAGGCCTCACATCTCCACTCTTTGTAAAAACAGTGTAACTAAGAAATCACTGTTATTTTGTGGGAATGCCATGCTTAACTGATGTGGTACCATAAGCTTGAAATACAGCCTTTCTTGAAATACAGATGGCTGACAGAGTGCCATAGGCACAGGTACCCTGGCCAGAAGTATCCCTAAAATAAACATTTCCCTTTGGAAGAGGGAAGTCAGAGGACATTCAAATTCAAATACAGCTGTCAATACTTAGATGAGTAGAAATTACTGCACAGGTGCTCATGGTTGCGCAGCAAGAAGATTAAACCAAGCTTTCCCTTCGATTGCAGCCCCATTTTTGGCTACAAGCTACATGACTTCTGCTGGCAGAGGGGACATTTAAATGTGTCCATTGCCCATCTTTCCAGGCTTTTCATTTGCCAGTGTCTCAATTAAGCAGATTTGAGAGATAACCCTGCTCAAAGGGCTGCAAACTTCGTGGTACCACAGTCCCAACAAGAAACTACCTCTCTTTATGCACAGGGCCCCCTGCAATCCCCTACAGCTGTATCCAGCCAAGACGTGACTAATTACCTCATTTTCATAGTTAATACATCTAGGGAGGAAGCAGTAGTGAAGACTTTGAAGGAGAGTTCCTGATGGCTGGACTTTGATTTCTCCACTCAGAACAGAGCAGGGAGCCTGGGAGTGTGTCTGCTTCGAAAATAGTTATTTTAGGGGAAAGTGGGTAGGAAGAAGCGTGTTTCCACTGACAGTGCTGTACTACCTGAGGGGCTGGAGGTCCCAGAGGGAGGTCACTCGAGCAGAGATTGCTCCTTAGCACGTATCCCTAAGTCCTGTGGGTTTTCCCAGTTTCAGGTACTCAACCATCCTTTTCCACTCCTGTGTCACTGCAGGCAGTGGCAGAGGGACACCCAGCAGATGATGCAAACCTGAATATAATTTTGGAACACTATTTTATGTGTCTGCAGCTACCTGTGCACCTAAGTGTCATACAATAAATACCTAGAAAGGTTCATGGGAGGAGTGATCAATAGAATCCCGTCTGAGTTGTCTCTTGGTCTCTCTGTTCCCCTGGTTCCTTTGTTACGCTTGTTGCATTTGTATACAGACAACTCAGAAACTTTCCTAGGTGACCTTTGAATCTCCACCTTTCTTCCTTTGTTCCATTTCCTGAGTTTTTCACTTAATGTTCTCTCTGCACTTTTTTCCTTTTCTGTGGATCTTGTGCTATCTGAATCATTACTCAAGAGTTTTTTCTCTGCTGTTCAGGTATTTACTTCAGCAGCCTCTTCTTGTGGTCTCTGTCCTTGCTGCACTCCTGGCCTTGCCCTTTAGCCCATTTCTTTAAATTCTTCAGTTTCTCTTCGGGGCTGTCTTGAGTTTTCTTTCTGTTCAAGTTAATTCCGTCCTACCTCTTACTCATACGTTCCAAAATAAGCCCTAAATGTCCAATAAAAGTAAAAACCTCCTACGTTAGGTCCTGCTCCAAACGTGATGAAGTCAATGGAAAGACTCCATCAGCTTCCAAAGACTGGGTCTGATTTGTGCAACTTTCTGGTTCTCTCTTGTGCACATGGGCACTGTTGCTATTTATAAACCATGGATTTCAGATTGCAAAATATTTGTGACTCTGCTCTCACAACCTTGGAGAATTATGAAAAGGAAAAAAAAAAAAAAGGAGGGGAATCTTTTAGGATCAAAATAAAAATTGGAACTAAAAATAGAATGGGATTGTTAGCCAAGGATTCAACCTCAGATGTAAATATTTTTGTCCTGAAAAACAGACTAGGTTTGGAATGTTTCTGCCATTGGGTATTTTCTCCTCCACATTTAATGGCATCATGCATTTGTTTTTCACATTCCTAACATATTTGGAAGCATCCCTAGCGACTTCTGAATGGTGTAAGGTTTCTGCAAAGGCTGAGCATTCTCAACATATGCTGAATGAATATCTTCATGCCCTAACCTGAAAGAACCCAAATCACTAATTGGTTTTGAATCTTTACACCAATGCATTTTGTTCTTTAGTTTAAAATTAATGGAGATGTGAAGAATGTAAAAAATATTCTCATAATTATAGTTTCCAAAACAACTTCAGGAACCTTTGAGAAAGTAAAAAATATTTCAGTCTGAGGTGACGAAGTCACTCGACACCTCCTTGCAGCCCAGCAGTTCTGCTTACCCCTTGGAGAGGCTTTGATTCAGATTCAGCATTTTGGTCTTTACAGAATGTAGAAGTCCAAAATTGATGAAACACAGAAGTTAAAGAACATGAAGCTCTCCTAAGATGGCCAGAGAAAATTTTTACTGCCCTGTAGAGGCAGTGAGTTTTGTCATAGTAGAAGTGAAATATTCTTAATATCAAAAAAAGAAAAAAGAGTGTAGCATCTGAGTTACTGTGGAAATTTTACTTGCAAAGCAGAAGTCTAGAGAGTCAAAGGAAATGTCTCATTCTTGCAGTGTGGCCTTTCTGCCACCATCTATTCCGTTAACTACTTTGTTAGTGACACCTGTATTATTACCTGATAAGACCTGAATCCTTCAACTTTAATGAAGGCCCTGGAATAAATTCCCATTTGGAGAGAAAGGGTGTTTCAGCATAAGATATCTTAACCTCCTCAAGCTCTTAGGTAAAGATTCTTCAAGATTAGGATGTGGTACACCTCACAGAGCTTTCTGTATTTTGTTCTTCTAAAGTGTAGAACTAAATAACAAAAAAAGGGGTTTCTATATCTTGACAAAGACCAGATTCCTTCTTTTATAACAATCTGAACACATTTTAATATCTGATTCCAGCCAAAGTGGAAGCTGAATCATATTTATGTGGTTATATTGATTTTAAGGTTTGATTAACAAGGTACTTCAACCTGGATTTAATTTTATGTCTGTGAACAGTCGCTGGACTGAGTAGGAAAACTCATGGCAACAATCTGATGTGTGTTCATGAGCATTTTTTAAGGGCAAAGTTAAGGGCAAACACCTCAACTTATTTTGAAATGTAGGCTCAGGCACAGTAGGCAGCATTGCTGTTACACTAAATAAGAACAGACCTTCCACTGGCACAGGAGTGAGCAGGTTCACCGAAGTCAAAGATAACAGGTTCATGGGATTTGCACACCTGTCCTGTTGCTATCACAGAGTTACTAATAGTGGCTTGACAAAAAACATAAAAAATAATTTGGTCCTCCAAAATCTGTTGGCACTGTTCTTATTCCTTAGAACCTGATTTGGAAGAAAAATGTTAACTGTCCAAAAGCCCTGTTTTGTCATATTTTGTTTCAGAGTTGAAAAGATGACCTGCAGAGGTCCCTTCCAACCTCAACCATTCAGTCATTGTGTTTTCTTCCTCTTAACACTTTTTTAACATTTAAAAGAGATTTCTCTGCCAGATAAATATCAGGAAAAAAGATTCGAAGGAAAATAAGAGGTGATGGTGAGACTATAACCACTACCACAGCAATGATAGTATAAATCTGTACTAGCTGGTAGTAAGCAAAAAAAAACCACAAAAACCAAAAACATAAGAAAAGTGGCAAAAATCAAAATCCCAGGTGTTTGAAATGTTCTGACTCTCAAGAAACAAAAGCAGCATTTTTTCTGTTGCATTTCACTTGCGACAGTTTTTTGGGGAAAAAAATTAAAATAAAAGATTAGAAATATTTAAAACCTAATTTTAAAAAAATTGGTTAATATTTAAAAGCTAATTTTAAAAAAATGTTTTTTTAAAGAACCCAGTTTTTGTCAGGAAAATTGGGAAGTATTCTCTGACACATCTAATGTCAGTATCAGTGTTTTCTCTCATTTTTCTAGTCAGGATCAGAAACAAAACCAAACAAAAGAGAACAAATGTTAAAATCTGTAATCTTTCTGACAACCTCTGACAGCTTGAAACAGAAGTGTGATAACCCTCCCACGACTGAATACCTCATTTTGGTAAGGGAGCTTAAAACTGAACTTGAGGATCTTCATCTTATGAACATGGCTCAGCATCATCCCTACAGAGTGATGCCTACAGAAATCACAGTCAGGGACCAGCCAACAAAATGTGCAGGCAACTGAGCCAATAATAGAGGAAGGGAGGAGACTGGAAAAGGGGGTGGAAGAAAGGGGAATATTTCGTTGCGTATCCCTTTCCACCTCCTTTTGTCTGCTTTGTCCCTCAAGGTTCAGCTACATGAGCCTCATTGTGTGAACCTGTCTTTGATATCAATGGGGACATCTACTTAAAAATTGATGCCATGATATGGCCCCAGGTATTTAAATTAATGAGATGTTAAATACTCTGTAGTTTTATCTGTAATTAGTTGACATCGATGCAACTTGATCCCAAGAGTGATTTGTAGTATTCTGGATTGTCCACTTAGGGCTTGGGGCCTGATCCACTGTCTGCTGACATCTATAAGACTGTTTCCTTTGTCATTTTTGGAAGCAAGGCTCCTGGATCACCCACACACAGCTCTCATTTATTTTTCTATGTGTTTATCAATGCCTGTATGCAGATGCCTGATCTCTCCTTTCCCCTACCTCCAAATATTTGGGTTTTACATCAGTGAATGTCCTTTATTTGGGGGTAATTTCAATTAATTTTTAACTGTTTTTTCCTTTGTAGCTATATTTTGCCTTTTCATGCCTGGCTAATTGTCAGTTTTTGTTCAATATTTACAAGTTTTGCATTGAGTCGTATTTCTTATGCTAATCCTCTTCATCTAATATGCTCACTAAAGATGGTTGAAAAAACTTGGAATTTTTTTTAGAGAAAAAAAAAATCAGTAACATTCAAAGTACTTTCAGGCAATTTTTTAATCCGAATCTTCCATGGTTATCTTTCTTTTGCCCAGCACAAGACAGTTTCAGTCTCAGTACTTATCCTAAGATTGTCCACATGACTGCAAATATTTAAAGACATCCTGGTCAGTGCTGCCCATGCCTGGCAGTGTCCTTGGCAGCACTTTGAGGGATGCAGTTTCAGGAGAACCCAGGGAATGGTCTGGTCTCTTGGTCAAACAAAAGTCAGTGTTGGAGTTGAGCATGGGAACCCTCTTAAAAATCCCATCCCTGCTTGAACTAGATCCTCTGGGGGAGATAATAACGCGAAAAGTCAGTTATTGCTGCTCTCTTCATGCCATGCTGAACTCCTTCACGTGTGTCTCAGACTGCTGCCATCTCTCCCATGGCACTGAGAGCAGAATGGATGGGGCTTGGGGGATCAGAGTTCCCTGTCTGGGTGTAAGGGTCCTTCAGAGCACATAAAAGGCATTTGAATTTTAGTATTAAGAAGCTTCAAATTACGTGAACACTCTGAGTAAACAAGCAAAAAGCGAGTTAAGAGGGGGTGAGAAACAAAATGCAGGAGTGTGAAGGACTTGCTGGTGCACCCAGGGCTTTGCCAGGATTTCTCCCTCCAGGAATTTCATCACACTCAGCTCCACTTAAACATCCCAAACAGAGGACTTTCTGCAGCTTCTTTGAGGAGGCTGTTCCAGGGCTCACTGCTCTTTCACAGCCGAACCCAGAAGCTCCTGAGGTTTCACTTGCATCTCCCTCCTGCTCTCTATCACCCCATTTCTCCACAGCAGAATCCCTCGGCCTTCCCGGAAAAGGTGCACGGGGGGGCTGGGCTGCCCTGCCACTTGCCCTGCCTATATATGTTTCAGTCTTTTAATCTTTCTGCTCAAGCCAGTTGTTCATTGTGCTCTCAGCCACCCCTGGGTGCTCCAATTTGCCTGTGGTAATGAGGTGCCCAGTGTTGAGCACCGTGCTCCAGGTCCCACCTACTGCATGAGGGGACCAGGGTCTTGCTGACACATCCCGTCTTTTCTGCTCCCTTTCTTTCCCTTCCCTTCAGTGATCATCATTCAAAATTAAAATAACATGGAAAGGCAAAGCAACTGAAATCAAAATCTAATGCATAATTAGATACAGCATGAGACAACAAACACGTCTTTGCTATCTGCCTCTGTATTGTAAACAATGATTACTTTACATGTTCAATGTGCCATGAAAGAAGAAAGAGCCTCTTGTGATGTTTTGTGAGAGCTTTGACTACATTTGCCCACTTTTCAAACAACAAAAAAATAAACTCACACTAACAAGGTGTATGTTTTCACTCCTAAAATATGGGGTCACTCTCTGTTAAGGGGTCCATTCAATGATGAAATGAGATCAAAATGGTTGAGGCCACTGAAAGAAAGCAAGAAGGATTTGTCTGAAGTTCTGGTATACTGGCTATTATTTCAACCAAATAAGGATGCCTGGCTTTATTCTTCATGCTCCCTTGCCCCTTTTGAAAAACTGAAAAGAGAAAGGAAATGGCTAAGTTGTATCATGTATTACCTTGATGAGTGCTTATAACTCTTCATTCAGAGTTAATCATTAACCCAGGTTTTTTGGTGATTGTTTTAGCTATGAAGTTTCTACATGAAATTTGTGCAGCATATCACCGTGAAAAAGAAAAAGCCAAACAGCAGAAATCAAAAAAAGCTATTAGATAGGGTGGATGTGCATATGTGTATAGAACTATATATCTCACTGGTTTTATTTTAGTACCTGCGTGAATATTTGTATATCTCTGTCAAAACTGCTGACCCTTAAATTGGAAGTGCTTTCTTGCTCAAAACCAGATTTCTTTGATCTATTATTTTTAATGTATTTATTCATTTATTCTGTCCAGCCTCTGATATTCCTACTTAGCCTGAGCAGTATTCTCAAATTGGGCAAAATACTGTTCTCCTAATCTCTTGTGTATTTAAAAAAATATGGTTTTTGCTCATTTTGACAAACAATGAAAAGCCTGAAAACTTCTGTAAAGCAAAAAAATTATACCACTTCAGGGCTGTAGAAACCTGTTTGTGTTTTGATCATTCTGAGACATTTCATTTTAGTACTGGGATTGTTATTTTTGTATGCTAATTAACGTACATTTCAAACAATCTTGTTTTGAACTGAAAATCTGGAATTTTTTTGTTTTGAAACTTATGTTCCAACAATTAAAAAAACCTATTTAATTAAAAATGCAAAGCCATAAACATTTTCCATAGAAAGCCTTGATGCCAAGAAATCAGCATTTTGTGACGAAAGGCTTGTTTTGCATGGTTTTTTTAGAAGAAGTCATGACTATCTCTAGAAACAAAAATGTGATGTGGAAAAGAGGTGATCTTTATCTATTCCTGATGTGGCATAATCTAATCTGTCACCCACTAAAACACAACAAAATTTCATGCAAGGCTGAACTATGATTAAATGCTAGAGTATTCCAGTCTAGCCCTTGGAGTACAATAAAATATACGCTCTAAAAATGCTTTTTATATAAATGTACGTGAGTGAGTGTGGGCACGTGTGTTTGTCTGTGTGCACCTCGTATATAAATTATCTCTCGACCCATCCATCCATCCATTCATCCATTCATCCCCTCACACATGATCTTTACTCAAGCACAAATAGTTCAACTTCCTTTTGGAAAGATCTGCTCATCATGTTTGTTTAAGGAAATAATGAACTGTTTGTTGACTTGTTTGTACTCCATCCATGCACACAGCTATTAATTTATTAATTAATCCTCTTCAAAAGTCTTCTTTCTATATTAGTTGTCCTCATTTTCTATTATTTGACATCAATCCCACTAAACCATCACATCTTGTTTTACTGACTCAGATCCTGAATCAAACAGCTATTTCTTAAGGGTTTTCCAGCAAGTATATTTCATCTGTACACTAAACTCTTGTGGTTAGATTTAGATCTTGAATGATTATTATTCAGAAACAGCAAACTATTCAGCTTGAAACAAGAGCATGACTTTTTGGAGGTTTATTAAAATTGCATAAAGAGGTTTGGATTTTTTCTAAAGCCAGTACTTAGAATGGCCGGAATTGTAATGTTTTTCTATGAACTCTGTTTCTGCAACCATTGACCTGGGTAATAAATAATTTATTCAGTATTTCTTTAAATACTATTTTGTTTGGTTTAAACCCAAGGTTAAGCATATATATTTGCAAGTATTTTCTTCCTCTGCCTTTTTATATATATATACAATAAATATTTAAAAGGTCATTATTCTAAAGATAGATGAAAAAAACCTTGACTTTTCATCCCTGCCAGCTCATATGCTGTGACCATTCTGGTGGCTCCAAAAATCTATAATCTGCTGTAGATTTTTCATAGGAAATTAAAAATTGATAGCTTAATAGATCATTATATTTATTTTATGCATCTCCTTTCACAAAGTAAACAAACGGGTTTGAACAAACACAGAAATGGGCTGAGTGCAACATGCCCAGTGTGAATAAAGCACAGGGAGAAGTTGTAATAGCTCCAGTTTGTTTATTTGTGTTAAATGTGAGGTGAAGCCACTCGCGTGGGACCGGGCAGAGCAGTAGGAGAGGGAGGAATGGGAGCCAGCCTTGGGCCACCCTCGTGGCTGGCAGAGGCTCTCTGGTGCCTGCACATCCATGGCACTGTCACTGAAAGGGCATTTTCTGCAAGAATACCATCGCTTTTTGAAAAAAAAAAACCAATTTCTTCAGAGATCAGTCCTTCTCCCAGACCATGGGCTTTCTTCCTCCTTCTTGCACAAGCATGCAGCTGCACACACACACACACACTCTCTCTTACTACCCTGCCCTAACCCCTCGGCGCTCCCTGCCTTCTTTCAACCACCTCTGCCATCCTCTGCCCCCATCTGAATTGCACAGTCGATTAAGAGGAATTGATGGATCAAGGCGAAATGCCCAGCAGCTATAATTTTCCCATCCCACCCCAGGCAAGATTTTTCCTACGTGAATGAAGATGGGAAAAAAGAAGAAAAAAAAAAAAAAAAAGAGGATTTTGACAACAGCCCCCAAAGATAACTCGAAGAAGCTGGTACATCCATTTGATTAAACCTCACAGACAGCACCAGCTCCAGGGTTTTCCTAGATCTGAATCCCGTAGCACTTCCCATCGGGATTTGAAGCCCCCATCCCTCGACATCTCTTTGCGCTGAGTGCAACAGCAGCGAGAAAAAGAAACAACCTAACCATCCCCTGAAACACTTTCTAATCCCTCTTTCTCCTTTCTGCCTGCGTCCGAGAAGATGCTTTTTCCCCGTGGGGCTGGGGGTTTGGTTCGGGGGAGGGAGTGCTGGGGGTGGGCGAGGGGACAGGGCTGTCCCCGCTGCCGCAGCCCCGCTCCCGCCGCGTTCTCCCGGTGGCAGAACGGCTCTCCCCCGCTGCTTTCACATGTCACGAGCAATTGCCCTCATCGCTCATCATATTGAAGTTGTCAGGGCTCCCTGACGCCGATAATTTGTGTGAGTTGATCATACTTCGGTAAATCAACAGGTCGCGACCCCTGACCCATCAGCCTGGTGGCTGGCGGAGAGCCACCTACGAATCTTCTGGCGGGGACAACAGGGAGGCTGTGAACTGCTCAAGTGCTCCTGTCTCTCAGCTGCCACCAGAGAGGCCAGTCCCCTCTGCCCTGCGCCGCTGGAGATGTGCTCTACTGTGAGCATAACCTCCCCTGCACATCCATCTTAATTTCTTCCCATCTGTTTGGGTATGGACATGTGTGTCTGTGCGTGCACGTGAGCATTTCTTTTAAACTTTTGTTTTCACTGCAGTCACTCGTAACGAACTTTAGCCTCCTGCATATGTTTTAAATAGAGGATCCCAGCATGGAAGATAAGAGGAACACTGCTCAAGGTCCTACTCCAGTACCAATGAATTGCTCTCACCCTAGATACATGCAATGATTAAGTTTCCATGGCAGATTTATGGGCTTCTTTTACAAAACTTTATTGACTCACATGTTCTCAAGTGGTGGCTCTGACTCTTTCTTTTCCTTTAGTTACAGTGTGTATGTTCAAGATGCCTTTGGTTCTTTGCTTCCTTATTTTTTTACCGTATAGGATTCCTGACAGAAGCCTTGAAGTACAGACCATGCAAGGGAGGGTAACACAGGCATCTTTCATTACTCATGGTCTTCAATAACTCAGCAGCTAAACCAGCCAGAGGAGAAGAGGGACCTCTGAACCAGAGCACGAAGGATACTGTGCAGATCAGCTGGAGGGAAGTCAGGAATGAAGTGGGTTCAACTTCCAGACTGCAAAGTTGTTGAAAGTTGCATGCCCTGCAGAAAAGACACAGACAGAATTCTGTAGCAAATGGGAGTTGCAGGCACAGCTGGCTTAAAAACTATCACTTTTTATCGGAAAAGGCAAGGAGAGTTTCTTTTTTTAGCAGATAGCCCAAACATTGTCTTTGGCTGTTGCTTCTCAAGCATATGCACCCAGAGCTAACTCCTCTGCTTTCATGAGTGGTGTGGGTATGGTAGAGAGAGGACGGATGGTGTGAATTTGTAATTCCAATTACAAAGGCAACAGCTGGCTCTCCCTGCTTTGATTGCCAGGTGTTCATCTGATGCCACATTTTCATTTCTGGGCCTTTTATAAATATGCTGAACAAATGAAAGTGCCCAAACTCCCCTCTCCCGCACTTGAATTTAAATTCAGTGATGTGAAAAATAAATAGTATAAACTTAGTTTTGTGGGGAGCCAGCAGAAAGCCCAGCTGATTAGTCACACAAATAAAGGAATTGAGAGTTTTCCATTGCCCTACACATTTTCCACAGAACTTTGCTTTTCTTCCCACACTTGAGTTCTCCTGCTTCACTCTTGGCTACTCCCCTGCTGTGGAGCAGGCAGAGCCCTGGCACACGATGTGCTCCAACCTTGGGCCTGGATTCCAGGTTCAGTGATCCTCCAAAGTAAGCAGAGGTGGCAATGGCAAACTCCAAGTTTCCCTCAGTCATCACCAGAGATGCTGTGGGCACAGAAACCATTGAAAAATGTTTTCTCACCTGAAAATGCCAATTTTTCTTTGCAACATTGCACAGGTTTTTGTTTGTCTCTTCTGAATAAATTTTGGACTAACCAGAAGCGGCTGTTTCTTCATCCATTTTATAGTACTGCCTAGAGATCCCCTGGTGCCCTGAGGATCTGGAGTGTGAGCTATGTGAGAGAGGAGCTTGCTGCTGCGCCAGGGGACTAAACTTTCCCCTGTGGCAGATGGAGGAGGAGCAGAGCAAGAATGTGATGGAAAGGAAGACAAACTGACAGTGAAATTCATCTGCCCAGCTCTGCAGCTGCCGTGATCCAGCTGTGCTCATGCTCAGGAGCCACTCCACTCTGGCAAGTCCTAGGAGTGCACAGAAGGGAACATGAGCAGTCCCCTCGTGCAGCCCTTAGCATGCACATGGCTGTCAAGAAGACCTTCCACCTGTGTTATCCTGGTTACAGCCACAGCAGAAATCCAGGATATGCATAAATTTCCAATTCTCAGGTCATTGCTACATAGCTAGGTCTCCACCATATCAAGCATATCTGTCTGTGCATCCGGCAGGCTTACTGCTGTCCCGAACATTCCCCATATTCTCCTAAAAACGCAAATCTCTGTGTTCTCACCACCTATCCTGAAATGTCTACATCTGTGTGTTCCTTGCCACTGCTTGTGAGACTGGACACAGCCTCCAGGATGGGGTGATGTCTACATCTGCTGCATCCCAACATCTGAACTTCTCCTGCCTGAACAGGAGTGCCCATCTTTATCAGAGAATGACTACAGCAGGTCCAGCATGATCTATCCAAGCCCAGCCCCCAAATCCAGGTCGCAGAGAAAGACATCAGTGACATCCTAAACTGGCAGCAAGGCTCCTCTCCTTTGCCCTGGGTGAAAGGGAAGAGAGCAGAACAGGCTGGGGTGATGAAATGCACACTTATCATGTCACATTAAAATCACAGCGAAAGGAAAAGCCTGACCTGCAGCCATCCGTGCAAAGATTATTTTACACGCAAAATAGCAGCTGAACACAATTGTTGTTCAGCTTGTTAAAAACCAAACAGAGGCAGGAGAAAGACAAAGTAATCCTGCATGTTAACTGGCACAGCCACTGGAAAAACATACAGAGTGCAGACTGTCTCCTCCCAGGCAGAAATGAAATGTAATTGGCTCTGCCACACTATAACAAATGCTCAAAAAACTATTCACAGGATAAATATACATGTGTATGTATAGGTGTCCACTTGTGCACAGAAAACTGTGTTTATAACCCAAACTTCTTTCATCTGCCCTGCGAAAACTTCAAGTTTTTGATCAAAATTATGGTTTGGGCTGGAACCTTTTATATTAAAAGGTCAGGAGTTTAAGTGCTAAACTTAGGAAAAACATGACTTTGAGCTTCCCCTTTAGCTCATCTTAATTAATGTGAAGCTTAGATTGAAACTTTTTTTTAATTGCTTGAAGAAAGGACTTTTTCAGCAGTATTTTTCCACATTTTTACCAGTACATTTTCGCTGTTAGTTATTACCAATGCAAAGTGGCTGAGCAGTTGTACCAAATGAAAATGTGTAATGGTTATTCGATAGAAGAAATGAACAGAGTTATCAATAAAACAAAACCAATTTCATCCTGTGAACAGAGGAAATTGTCTCTCTGTCAAGCCAAATGTTAAAACCACAACAAAATTAGATTCAAGTAGAAGAAATGCAAGATCTGAGAGAAAAGATATTCCAGTGCTAGTAATATTTAATGGAGAGATGAAGCCAAGAGAGATAAAAGAAGTCTAGGAGTGATAATAGGCAGAAAACTAAGAATTGTTGCCACAGAACATGGCACTGAATAGAAAATTGGCAAATAGACATTGGAAAGATAAATGCAAAGAAATCATCTCACTGTGAAGAAGTTCTAATCCATGACTAGCCCGATCACAACCACATTACACATTCATTTTAGGGTGTCATGTTGGCAGGAAGAGCCTGCAGACCTACTGGAATTCAGATGTAAAGCAATGACAATAGCAACTTCAGCTCTCCATAGTTGTGGAAACCCTTTTTCTAAATGAAGTGTAAGGGATTACCATTTGTATTTCTCTTGGCTAAAAGGAGATGGGTTACAGATACTGAAGGAAATTCTCTTCGCTCCCTGCCTGCCCCAATATTCACATCAATTTGAGCAGAGCATGCTGGGGGGATACAAGAAAGGAGAGACTGGAATTAAGATCCTCTTTTTTCTGGAGAGTAGACTCTTGTGGAGTCATAGGAAATGAGAAAAGGAAAGTTTTAAGCAGATTTCAGCCTGACTTATTAGGAGCTTGACTGGACAAAAACCAGCAAGTGTGCTCCAGGCTATGTGCAGCACTCTCAGGAAGCTGGGAGAGATGTTCGTGTCACAGAGAACAAGCTGGAGCTTTTCAAAAGAAAACCTCTTACCTGCTCTGTTGAGGTTTTATTTCAGAAAGAAAACTTTTTCCTTTTTTGATCCTTTCCCCCTGTTTTAGTAGCTTCCACACACCTATATATTCTTGGCATGTTCTCTTTTTCCAGCTGGTAATTGTATCTGGCCGTAATTTGAGCGTTCTGGGTTTCTGCCTGACTTCTGGGAGCCATCAGACCCAGCTGGAACAATGGCTTCTGAGGTAGGTGGGATCCTCTAAACTGACATTTTACAGCAGGAGCTTTCTCTCTCTCTCTCTCAGTTCAATTACGAGTTCTTAGTTCTACTGCTAATACGGTAATTCCTTTTAACAAAAATATAATATGAACCCTTAGCAATAGGGATAGTGTGGACCACCATGGGTGCCAGCATCAATCAAGTGTATCCCCTTGTATAAATCCTGATGGAGAGACCCAGGGGCTGCCCCAGCCACCTCAGCTTTGCATTATCCATGCCTAATCCACCTGAGTCTCTTCTTGCTGCCTTGCTTTGTTCTGCAAAGTCAGAGCCAAAATGGCCTTCCCATCACAAGTCAAAGGCAAGAGCCATGGGGAACCTGGGAGGGTGGATTCCCAGAGTCCTGCCTCAGCCATCAGCCAACACAACCTCTCTCCTGATAAGAACAAACAGAATTTTGCTGCCCTTTAGCCTGTTGAGGGTAACACTCAGTAATTTTGAGAAGATACAGTTGGTTTTTTCATGTTTGCTTAATCAAATACATGTGATTTTTATGCAATTTGTAGTGAACAAAGGAAATATTCTGTTTGTATTAGCTCCTGATAGCCTGGAGGATAATAGCCATTAATTTTTTTAAGACGAGTTATTTTAAAAAGTTGGGAATCCCATTGCAAGTGGAATGGCACCAAGTGGAATTCCAGTATGAGTGAACTGTGAGTCCTAGTGCTGATTTTGTACTACATGAGAGGGAAAACTGAGAACGCTGAGGAACTGTAGTCTTTGTTATTGAGCTATACAATTAATTAAGGACAAGACATTTATAATCGTTTATTCTTTTATCACTGATTCTCTAGAGTGTCTTGGTATAATATTGTTTCATTTTTTTCTGTAGTCTGGGCTGCAAATCCCCAATTAGGTTATACTTTCTGTCTTCACCCCTCCTTGTGTCCTTTACTGCTTTTAGGAAAGCAAGAGTTTTCTGTGTTTTATTTTTTGCTAAGATGCTATATGCTGTTCTCTGCGCCCCGTGGTGACTTCCTGGACATCAGCCTGGGTCAGGATGAGCAAGAGAGGAGCTCCAGGACTGCACAGCTAAGATCAGTGAAGGGCCACCCTCAAAAGCAAGGTGGATGAACCAGGTCATCTCAGTCTCTGTCCACCTCCTGCTTCTCCCTGACTGGTTAGAAAATAACATGGATTTCATCTCACTTTCTTCCCGTCTTCACTCCTCCTTCAAACAAA
This sequence comes from Vireo altiloquus, assembly GCA_013396875.1. NCBI lineage: Eukaryota > Metazoa > Chordata > Aves > Passeriformes > Vireonidae > Vireo > Vireo altiloquus. The sequence goes on from VZRF01006954.1 coordinate 452,107, forward strand.
ACCAGGAGTTCTTCCTGACAGCTGATGAAACAAAGCCTCCTTCATCCCAAGTGAGCTACTTTTTCCCCCTTGAAATTTCTCCCTGTGTTGAGAGCTGACCTGGGAGGGTTTTTGATGTTCACCGGGTGGGCTGGGTAAACCAATTAGCAGGGGTAGGAGAGGAAGGACAGGCTTTATGTGGCTACAGGTCAGGGCTAGGATTTGAGACTGAGGTTCGGTTCTCAGCCCTCTGGCAGACTTCACTCGCCTTGGTGAGCATATTTATAGCCTCTGCATGCCAGCAAAGGAAGAGGACCACGCTCCCCTTTCACTCCTGCTTCCTCTCTCTGTTGGAGCAGAGATCATCCCTTGCTGTGCTTACATTCTCTAGCACTATAAACTGGCCCGGTGTGGCTTGAGAGCTGTAAATGCTAAAATTTATCAGCTGCTTATTCACAATTAAGTGAATTAGGTGCCCAAACATTCTGATGTGTCTGTGGTCAGACACTGGTGCCTGGGGAACATCTTCTGCACTGATTGTTACCTGTTGCCTTCCCAATGTCACAGAACAAGGAGGTGGCTGCCTGGCTTAGCAAAAAGTGATACCAATTCTCACTAATTTTCCTCATCCATATTTCCTAACTACATCCCTAGACAGATGATTTAACTGCTCTGCTTTCCTAAGAATATATTCCTATCTCAATACTGGAGGAAAATAAGAAACTTTTATTCCTTGTCTTATTATTATTATTCTTATAATGACAACTTCCCCAAATGGTAGACGGAACAAAGATGGAAGAGCACAAAGTCCCAAGTCTTTCAGAAAAATCAGGATATCTAATACTGTATGTGATAGTCTGAACATATTAGATACATTTCACTGTCACTCTGAAAAACTTCTAAAAATGCAGCCCGACAATAAAATTAGAGGCTAAGAAAAAAGCAAATTCTTCACTTCTAGAGAGATAAAGAATGTTTGCCTTGAATCCCTAACCCCTCTGAAGTTTCCCTAGCAGGTCTAATTTGATTAGCAAATACAACTCTAGACCATAATATTATTAACCTTTGGCTGTTTTCAAGGAAACAGACTTTTCTTGACACGTTCTGTGAGTCTTGCACAAATGATGTCAGCTTTATGAAACATTAGCTTCCCCACATGTAAAATGGCATGAACCAAAGAATCAGGAAGCAAAATCTTAACATACCAAATGGCACCTGGTGCCTAAATCCAGTCAATGAGACGCTCTGCATTTGTGAGGCACCTCTCATGAAGTATTTATACTAATGATAACGAAAGTCAAACAATGGGAAAGGTGGTCCTTCTTGCTGTAGGGACTATTCTTGGGAAGCAGTGTAACTCAAAAGCTTTACAGACTGAATTAGGTGTAATCCTTACGGGATCACTAGCAGCTCATAAATAACTTTTAATGAGATTTCCAGCAAGTAAAATTGCACATGGGAGGGGAAAAACAGAGAAAGCGAGGGAAAGAGAGGGGAAAAAAATGCAAGAGACAATCTCAATAAAAAATTAAAATGTTCGTGCTATCCCCCTGTTGTTTCATATGTGTACACAAAAAGAAAGCAGGGATGGTTTCAGTAAGACATTATTAGTATCCAAAATATTTAATTAACTGATCCAAAACCAGAAAGACTTGCTAAAGGTCACTGCAAATTCAGTGACACTGGCCACTAATCCATTGAAACTTACAGAGCTGAATCTAAGGCATGTTCCAGAGTTAAGCAGGGAAATAAATCAAGGTTTGCAAATGTCATTTAAGTTTTCACCTGTCCCAAGATTCAAAATTATTGGCTTCACAATGAAAAGCATATGTTGCGTCCCTTGCCTAGGGAATAGTAATGAAGTGAGGCAGACACTCTCCAGTTCTACACTACCATCTCTCCCCTCTTTATTTCCCATCGAGTAAAAATAATTACTGTATACTTGAGGGAGCATTTCTCTCAGTCTGCCGATAACTGCTGCCATGTTGGCTCTTCATGAGCTGCTCTTCTTCCTTGTGGGACTATGATTTGATTTATGAGAAAATAGTTGGCAAATTGCGATGTCCATCTTGATGGATGACATCATTTGGGCCATTTTGCTGATCATGTATGACTAACTTTTTTTTTCTAGTGCTGTTGCAATTGATCAAGTGCTGCAGCACAGCTGAGTTAAGGAAAGAAGCAGGATGGGGGGGATGAGGGGAGAGGGGAGGAAAAGGTGACAATTGCCTGAGCTCTGTAAGAACTGGAATGACATTCACAGAGCAGAATCCCCTCTTTTTTGGTTCAGCTGTAATCTAATTGAAGAGGAATATAAATTTTATAGACTGAAAATAATGAAATGTATATGCAACAACGGGATTAAATACAAATGCCCTAGCCCACTACATTAAAATTAAAGGGGGAAAAAAATAAAAAGAATAAACCCTGAGTATCGTGTTTTATGCTGAACCCTCTGTGTCTAATCCCTTTGGCACTTGAGTTATATTACCACTCATTACAGTTAACTGCTACTGTATATTATGTAGGAAGGGAGGTCAGTGCACATCCTCTAGGCCAGATTTGGCATCTACGTGATTTCCAAACGCCTGCTTCAAATTTAAGGAGATTTTGATCAGAGTAGGTCCCTGTTTTATAAGTTGAGATCTCTGCAATGCTGAGACTAATAAGTGGTCCCTGAAAGATGACCAGGAAACCAAACCCACTCGCAGTGAGCTGATCAGACACCCTCCCCAGAGCCTGCAGGACAGCCAGCAAGGGCTGGCAGCTGTGGTTACCTCACACAGACCCAGCCAGGCACCTCTGCAGGGACTCCTGCAGAACATGCAATATCCTTTCCAAGTGTGGAGAGATCCATAGGAACCTGGCTGGTGCATGGCCGTGGATACTCCAGGTTGACCACAAAAGCATCAGTGAGGGAATCAGAAAGAAAATTTTGCCGAGTTTTTGGGGAGGACAGGTTTGTTTTAAAGCATTTACAGAGGTTCTCTGTAGACTTTGATTAGTTTTTTGGGTATCCCAACTGTGTGCAAGTGTTTGAAATCAATCTACATCCTCCAGTACCCAAGAGGCCGATATTGATTAGACAAAATCAGAGATCCAGAGACCTTAAAGCAGTAAGAGCTTCTGCAGGATGACAGGAGAAAGCTGACATTATTTGAAAGATTAAATTTTTCACCATGAAGACAACCAAACTGTGGGATGTCCAGAGAGACAGAACTGTCTCCATCCTTGGAAATTTTGGGAGTACAACTGGATAAAGCCAAGATCAACCTACTCCAGTATCATTGCTGAACACTCTTTGAGCAGAAGGTTGGACTAGAGACATGCTGATGCTGTTTCCAACCTGAGTTATCCTGTGATCCTACAGGGTGGCTTTACAGAGCAGGGATTGTATGAAGGCATTCTGCATGGCCAGCAAAACAGGGAGTCAGGCAGCCAGTCTGCAGTTCCCTCATGTCCATCTCCATCTCATCCAAGACGATTGCTCCTCAGAGATGAATGCTCTTTAATATCTGGGAGACCTTGGCAGCAAGGTGCCAACACTTAGTTTGTCCTGGCCTGTTTCAGATAATTTCAATCAGTCAGAGGTTTAAGGATATTGCAGGCAGCAGTGCTCAAGCCAGAGCCTGAAGTTGGATCCTCTGCCAAGCACAGTGGAGGGCAGCCAGCCTCAGGGAGGGTCTTGCCTGGAGAAAGGAGGGATGGCTACTTGAAACCAGCTACAGTCCTCTAAAAGTTCATCAAAGAGACTGCTCCTTTATGTATGAAGAGTGTCCATGGTGCTAATGATTAGGAGAAAAAAAATTTTAAGAAGAAAGTATTTGATAGATTTTGAAAGAGCTTCATATCCTGGAGAATTACCTCTCAGACCAATAGATTCATCAGTTGGAATGTATTAGCATTGCCTCTACACAACACATATGCTTTTAAGTCAGTTTATCCAATTGTTGTCTTAGTTTTAAAACAACTCTCTTGTCTATCCTGAAGACATATTTGTAGATTGGATTTTCCAGTATGGTACCTTCCAGGAGAATTTTTTTTAAATTATGAACAAGCTATGAAAATCTAAGATCCTAGATGTTTTTCTCTTCCAGAGACTGCTCTGGATTTCTGGTTGACTCTAGGGCAATCATTTACCTGTATACTTCAATAGACAGTTGATAAAACTGTTTTTGTCATGTCTATGTGTCCTTCTGAGGATGTACTTATAGAATATATCCATTTTTCAATATTTCCAGCAGATTGGGCTTGCCAAAAGGAGCTGGAAAAAATCTGCTTTATAACAGAGGAATAAAAACTAAGTTCAGGAGAATTAAAAGTGAGTATTTGTCTATGTCTCAGTATTTCTGTTCTCAATATGTCAATAGTGGCTTCCTTCTAAATTGTGTTTTTGTTTCTCTTTTCAATAAGTCACCTAATTCCTTTATGGACGTAATGGGTTTGGTTTGTTTGGGGTTTTTTGTTGTTTTTTTTTTTTTTTTTCTGGGGGGTGGTGTTTTCGCTTGTTTTTTTGTTTTGTTTTCTTTTAACCTGGTTTTCATATTTTGCTGCAAGGAGCAATACATAAAATTTTACAAGGTTTAAGTTTTCTTTACATTTCCTAAATGTATGGATCTGCTTTTCTCATCAGCTAACTACTGCTCACTGATGAACTCTCTGCACTTTTAATTCATGGTAAAACACTTTCTGCACATTTCAATGTTTCACTGTTTTATTGAATGGTCGTAGCCTTTTACCAAGGCTGATTTTTATCTGTTGCTGCACTTCTTCAGCCAACTTTATCATGTTGAAATTATGATTTTCAAAGGAAATTCCTTTCTCCCCCTTCTCTCTCCTAGCTGTAATCTAAAGTGCTTAACTTTATTGCTATATGAATCCTGCCAAAAGCACACTTTTATGGTACCAGTTATCCAAAATGTCCTGTATAAGTGTGGGACACAGAGAGAACAGAGTGTTTCATATAAACTGCTTTCCCATTAACTATAACAATAATCATCTTGAAATATAGTGTTTCATCTGAAGATATCTCACTCCCTCAGAAAGCCTCCAAGTTGGTAAATTAAATCTGAGAATCTTCTGGCTTGTGGGAATGAGCAGGTTGGCTTAGGCCAGCCCTGAGGTCGCCCTGACATATTTATGAAAAAATATAGGAAAAGGGTTGGAAAGGGTGAGCCTTCACTCCCACCATTGCTCCAACATCGAAATGATTCAAAGCATTTATTGGCAGATCGTGCCAGTCCCACGGCACTAGACACAGCTTCCAGAGGCCTCAGCCCTGACATAATATGCTTCAGGAAAAAGGAGGAGGGACATTGTTATTAAGTCTGTTATAACTCTGTGGGCTCTGGAGCTCCCTGAGACACCTGAGGCTACCAGCCTGCAGCTACCAAGGGTCCACCTTGGGGATGGGAAATGCTGCAACCCTACTTCCACCAGTCTTTCCTGGTTCTGCCTCTGGGGAACGCTGGGGAGTTCTCCATGATTTGTCTATTTGCTGATGAGTGTCCTGCTGTTTGGAGACCAAGAGAAGGATGAAAATGTTAGGTCAGCGTGATGGGACACAGATATCCTTCTTGGTGAGCGAGGAACACTCTTGGCACGGAAAATCCATCTTGAAAAACCAAGGCCATGGAGGAGGAGCTGACTTTCCTCTCTCCGTCCTGTGGACTATGATGTGGTGTCCACCAACCACCCCAAGGGGAAGGCATGATGTCCACGTGCTCTGCAGGTTTCTGGCCATGCTGAGTCCCTCCAGAAGTGCCTCGCTGGAACAACCCAGCCCAGCTGTCAGGAGCACAGGTCAGTCAGACTGAACCCAGCCCAGAAATCGTCTCTCCAACCCCATAACCCTTATCCTGTGGGAGACCCTGCAAGGAACTCTCCTATCTGCTTGGTCCCAAGGGCTGCATTCTTTCCCAAAGGCCCAAACTGGAAGCCAGACTATCTGGACTGGAGCCAGACATCTGTCAAGTCCAAGAGCGGAGTCTTTTGCCCCAGGATGAATTTTAACTTTTGTGGATTTTTCTTCTTTAAACATGGAGTAGGAGTTCTCCATGTTAATACCTCAGGAAAAAAGAAAAGAGAAGAGAAGAGAAGAGAAGAGAAGAGAAGAGAAGAGAAGAGAAGAGAAGGAAAAAAAAAAGGACCAAAAAAAGCCAAACCAAACCAACCAAAAACCATACATGTCAACATTGCCTGCACAGAGAAGAGAATCCTAGCCTGCAAGATGTGAAGGAGAGCAGGATTTACCAAAATGCCTGAGCAGCAAGCTTGGTTTTCAGAAGTACTCTGCCTCTGGCAGTCCCCATGCAGCCCATGTAGGTTTTCATTCATTTGCATCAACAGTAATTTGTCTCCAGTTTCTCATTTTCCTTTAGAATGTCTTATTAATTTCTCAAACCTACTGATTGTGCTGGAGAAATTCCCAGGTAACCAGTGTTCTCACGGGCATGCCAAGACTCACTTCTGGCTCACTCAGGCCATAGCAGCACTTGTTTTTCTCCTTATTATCATGTGTCCTGCTACCCTCTTTCTGTATTAGAGCCTCTTTCTTGCACCATTAAAATACTTTCTGAGGGCCAGTGGTTCCTAGGAGCACTCAGGGCACAAGCAGTCCTTGGTCTGGGCAGTCCTCTGAGGCAGATTGTATCATGCGTGTGCCTCAAATGCCAATCCAGGCACACCATAATGGCATTGCATTCCTGGATATCACTTTTCTCCAGCAGACACCTAAGCCCTTAAAACACGAGCACAAGCGGAGCAAAAACACCCTCATGGGACATGCATGTGAACAAGGGCAGGAATCAACAAGGAGAAATCATTTCCATGCCAGTACAAGGCCTGGGAAGGAGGGCACCCAGGGATGCTCTGACTCCCTCCTTCCCGGCCCACCCTCCCACCTCTGTGCACTCTTTGTTCCTCCCAGAGATGGTCTACGCTGCTGTCTGATTGCCAGCACGGGGGGTCCCATGATGCAGGAGTCTGCAAGATCACAGTGCTGCTCCTAGGAGGCAGGAGGGATGGTGTCTGATTTTCCATGGAGAAAATTCAAAGCGGAGGGAGAGGGGGAGGGATAAAATGACCCCGCATTTCTCATATTGTAATGGTTATTTATTTTGTTTAGAGAGCACACATCCCAATGCATCTGGTTAAAAAAGAAACTTCCTTAATTATGCATAGGGCTTTGACTCCCAAAAGATATGTTATGTAAAAAAAAAAAGAAAAAAGAAGCCCAAGAAACAATCTGCTGTTTGTTTGGATGCTGATACATTCAATTGCAAAAGAACTGTTCCTCTCCAAGCCATCATTACCTATGTCTGCATTTTTATTTGAGTCTCAGCTTACTGCAGAAGCCTTCTGCTTTGATTCTCAGCCTCTGTACCTTTCCTTCTCAGACTGTGGTTTTCAGGGGGGCTGCAGTGTAGAGAAAATCAAGTGCTACACAGAAACTGCCTGATTTCCCCAGGAATTTTTATGTGGAATCAATCTATGATTCGGAAAAAAGCAGAATAAATCAAACAAAATAACACTCGCACTAAGCATATTGATGAGGGCATGGATCAAGCAGGACAGACATCCAGTTATGTAAATGATAGCGTGGAGAACACAGCTTTGTTCAAATAACTCGGGACGGCTCCCAGGGGCAGACCTTAAGTCAGAGTAACCCAGGATTTCCTCTTTGAATAAAGGTACATCAGTGTAAATGAGAGCAGATCCACGTACTACAAACCCAGCATGTTTTCCCCATTGGTAGGAGAAGTGACAGCAAAAGCAACAAGGACCCTTCAAGTTTCTCCTGGTTTTGGTGAATTTTTCATTAATGTCACTGGGGCCCACAGTGGCTGAAGCTGTGCTCCCAAGGACACTGGTGGGCTGGATCCTTGTGGCAAGAGGCAGCTGCAGCTCCTCATTTCCCCCTAACCCACAAAAAACTAGGAGCACCAGAAGCATTGTGGGGATGTCCTGCTCCCCTGAGGCCAAGAAAGCCTCAAACTCTCTGTGAATGCAACGCTTGGTGTGGTGGAAAGGCAGAAGCAGAGCAGGACATCACCTTTTCTTTGCTGTGTGGGTGACTGGACACTGGTGCAGGTTACCCAGAGAGGTTATGGAGCCTCCCTCACTGGAGAGGATGGTGGTCAAGAACCATCTGGACACAATCCTGTGCCATGTGCTCAAACGTGACCCTGCTTGAGAAGGAGATTGTGACAGATGACCCCTGTTATCCTTTCCAGCCTGTCCCATTCTGTGATTCAGCCACTGGCCAGGAAAACCTGCCAGCAATCAACATCTTTTTGGGAGGGCAGGGACAGTCCTGTCTTGGAACTTGCTTCCCCAACACAACCTGAGTGTTTATTACCCATGTGACAGCGCCTTACATTCGTCTTTCCACCACAGGGTCTGTGGTGCTTTTTAATTTTCAAACTCTAACTTTTTAGGAATATGGATCATATCACATTTGGAGGACTGGAGCCACACTTCCAACTTCATTGGCCAATGGCTTTATAAGCCATTAAGATAAATCCTCTTGGTGCAACAGCAAATTGCATTTTTCCTGGCTGCTTTTACAAAATTATCCAGATATATTATTCCTTCTGAGGTTTTTTTCCCTGCCAGAGATTCCTAGAAAATAAAAAACAAGCCAAACCAACACACCTGAAAAATCTTTGGCATTTGTACTTATCCTTTATTTGTTTCAGAATAAGTTATTTTTGTAGTGCTTGCCTGGTTACTTTATCAAGCAAGAGAAGTCTGTGTTTGAAGCAAAGATGATATTTGCAGAAACAAGCAATAGTTTCTCATCTCTTAAAATGAAGGGGGAATGAATCAAAATAAAAATGGTTTTGATTATAAAATGAAGGCTTACAGTGAGCAAGCTGTATGTGGTTTTTGGCAACACTATTTGAGTGAGTAAGAATTGGAGCCAATCCTGCAAGATGAGTAGGTCTGAAGATAATGTAGTCTATAAAGAAATATTTCTGTTCCCTGCTTCAAATTCCATATGTTATTTGACTTATTTGCACCTCTGAACAGCTCTGAATTTAACATTCTCTCTTAATTGTTTCTGAGCTGTTTTTTGTGGGTTTATTGGCTAATTTGCAGTGTCAATGTCAGCAGTTCTGGTTTGGAGCATGTAAATGCATCTAAACAAAGGGATTTTTAGTCTGAAACAACGTTTGTGTTTGGTGTGTGTGGAGAAGTAGTGCAATACTGGAAAGAGAGGACACAGAATATTACAGGTCGTTGTGTGAGTAAAATGCCTCTTTCCTACCACTATTTTTAAGTTTTAAAAACATTTAAAAACCTCAAAGACATTAAAGTATGTTTTATTTGAAAAAGTGGGAATAGAACAGAAAAACACTGTAGTCCATTAGATGGCATAAGTGTAACAATGGAAATTCAGAGAAATAAATCAGAAAAGAATCTTTTGTCTTGTGGATTTATTATCACCCATAGCTTGTGGTTTCAAAAGTGAAGGGGGAGGGGAAAGAGGAAGAGAGAGAATAAAAAAAGACAATTATAATTTTCCAACATTTTAAAATTTAAATCTAAAGGAAAACTAACTCAAAATTCCAGCTACAAACAACATCTGTCATTATGAATATTTGGTTGTTACTCATGGATATGTATTAATAAAATACACTGATTTCAGCCAAAGCCCCTAGTCCAACTTTAGAAGTGTTTAAAGGTCAGGTCTGGATTCATATTGCAGCAAATGAACCTTATCTCTGCACTGTGCCAAAAAAAAAGCCACCTGAGTCTGAACAACCCTGAACTTAAGCTGCTTAAAACCTTTAGCCAGGCATGACTCTGGTGAAGTTCAGTCATTTCTAACCATACATTTTCATCATTTGTAGAGCCTACAGCATTAACCCTTTTGCTTGCTTGATCTTTAAATGGGTGAAGAAAGAAAAATATTCTCGAGTAACTATTCTGTGTCTGGAAGAATAGGAGATCATGGACTTGGTCATAGGTCTTGCTGTCTTCCGAATAAAAATAATCTACATTAAACCAAAAAGAAAATTACCCATTAGGATTATGTAAAAAAGCATTACATCTCCTAAAGCATCAAGTTACCAAGATACGTTTTTGCAAAAGAAAAAAAGGTCAGTTACAACTATTAAACTTGTATATTGTTTTATACTAAGCCCTTCCAATGGCCTCTCTGAGGGACTGTTTAGTTTGTATTAAACTCTAATAAACTCCAGGTGTGGAGGACAAACTGAATAATAAGAACCCGATGGACCAGACTAGTTAAAAATAATGTGGTACATTCCTAGTTCTCTGCATTTAATTTATTGTTAATCATTGTTATTACTTACATTTATTGGGTAGTTTTTCTGGATTTATTAGGCACTACATTTAACAGTGTTATCGCTTGTAACTGACTATCAGTGGAATAGAAAACATATTTTCTTAAAGAGTCTTACCCTAATTAGTAAGTTGTTTCCCTATTGAAATAAAACAGACCCTAGGAGAGTCAAGCTGACTTTTTTTTGTTTGTTTTAAAGTCAGAATAAAAGTTCAGCTAGGAAACCTGTGTTTTCAAGACCACCTGTTGGAGCAGACAAGCAGAGGTATCCACATACCCTACGCAGAGCTCTGATAGCTGAAATATTTGGCTGAGAACTCGCAAGTCAAAAGCTTGAAAGTTTTCACCTTCGAGGCTGAGCTAATCGATGGGTTCTGTTCCTGACCAGCGTGACACGTAGGGGAGAGCCATGAAGAAGACAAACAAAAGCCAGTTTGAGGTGTTTACTCATGAGCCCATGCTGTGCAGCCAAGGCAGTGGGGCCTGTGCCAGGGTGGATGACGCTTCGGGGGTGGGAGATGACCCCAAAGGAGGGCGATGGCAGGGCTCCCAGAGAGTGCTGCAGAGCAGTCAGGGCCAGCAGCAGCTGCTTCACTCCTGAAAGCTGCTCACCCCCTGGGCAGCAGAGCCCCTTGCAGGTCATCTGCCACAGCCTCGGGTGAAGATCAAGGCTCGCAGCTGGGCCACCCCTGCGCTACCTGCCCCACCCAAACCTCGGGCAGCAGCGTGAGCTGGCTGCCAGCTGGCCATCGCCCTCACCTCGTTAAAATAAAAGGGCATGATCAACACATGCAGCTTTGTGGCTCTCTGCCTGGATGGACAAATCAAAACTGCTCCTTTGGTGGCAAGACTGTCATTCACCCCTACTGGAAAAAGCAGCGAGTGCCCAGGGCTTCTCCTAAGAACAGGGGATGCAGTCTGAGCTCACCTGTGTTCTATTCAGGAGGCCACATGCAATTAAGAGCAAGCTGATATTCTTCAATACCTTCTGTTTGGAGATCTCGAAGGATTTTTCACACAGCACAGGTCAGTTAGGAAGCTCAGCATAAGAGATATCTTGGCATGATGTGTGTTGAAAGTAAAGGTGGAAACTCAGAGCTCCCAAGCTCTGCATTCAGCTGCTGTAGCCAGAGGTAAAGGAATTGTTTTTAGAGATTTACACCACTGTAGGCATCATTATGTTTTAGCAGTGCCTTGGGCACTCACCCACACCATGGGTTCCTGGCCATAACAAGCTAGGGGAGCCTCCTGGTGACAATCATGGCTTTACCTCCCATCCATCACAACCATCCAAAACCCTCAAGAACCAGGGTGGGAGTGAGTATAGGGAGGTAGGCTGGGTTTCTTTGGGCATCCATGCAGCTCCTCTTGCAAGCCATGATCTCAGCTTCAGGTCTCTGGTGTCTGTGGTGTCAAAGGCTGAAACCTCCCCAGCAGCTTCTCTTCCTGTGGAACCAAATATAAATCAGTGCTGGAGGAAGGGCTGCTTGCAGAGAGAGATGGAGAGGGAGAGAGGGGAAGCAAGAGCCAACAGATGATTTGTTGCTCTGCTCATCCTAAATCCCTGGTATTTAACTCGCAGGAAAGCAGCAGGAAATTTTACTAGTTTGAAGGAAAAGGGGATGAACAATAGTAGGTCAGATGAATTGTGATGACAGCTCCTCTATACTGCCAAAATGGGAAAGGAGAGATCACCAGAGCAGTTCCTCCACTGAAAGTGCTTAAGTCATTGCTGCTGGAGACACCAAATCTTAGGGAAGCCATTCTCAAGCCTACAGGGAGCAGATGGCCCCTCCTAATTTACAGAAGCCAGGACTTGTGGCCATAGGTGGAAGGTGACTGCTGCTCAGCCCCTTGGCTATCTCTGCCTGAGATCTAATGCCACAAGCTTTGCAATGCCACCTCCTGCAGCTGGAATGTTTGCTGCCAGCTGGAAATCCTCACGAGCAGCATGTCCTGTCTGAGTGCTCCAGCTTCCCGTGGCTCAGCAGCAGTGTGGGCACTGGCTGCACTCAGGGGATGCAGAAGCCAGGTTAGCCCAGAGTCACTTTACCCTGGCATGGCCCTTTTCCCCAGCCCCATGGGGCCCTCACCATAGTCCTGCTTTTGCTCTGATATTGTCCTGTTCTGAGTCTCAATAGTTTCATTTTATGCTGTCTGCTGGCCTTGGGTTTTTCCCTTCTCTCTGCCCCAGATTTGGTGGTTATATGGAGGTGCATGTTTGAAGAGATAAAAATTGCTCAGTGGATGATTTTAAAGGACAAGTTTTGTTATTGGTAGCGTTACACATATGAAAATACGTATTGCTTTTTCCACTGATGATGTCATAGTGTTCCATCATGCTCCATCATCATCATGTGTGTTTTCTACAGCTCTCCTTGATTATAAATCACCCTAAAAACCCCTCACCAGGAAGACTGCTTTGCATGCTGCCCCTGTTCAAAGCAGACCTCTGATCATTGTGCAGTTTGGTCTGAGATCCACATACTGGAAATGGGTCCCCAAACATCCCATTCAAGCTGTGGGTACACTTATAGCAGGGAAGGAAGCCAAAGAATTGCATCACTTTACATGTGCCAGTAAAATGATATCTCAGGCAGTGAGCATGCAGGTTGGTTCATAAATAATAATAATATTGCACACTTGATAGTTCTACAGCTCCACTAGAACCATCCAGGTAGACTTTGCTCTGAAAAAACCCTCTCTTCCTCCTTCCTGTTCCTTCCTCACACTTTGTAATATGTTGTTCGTTTGGGGCAATATTTCTGTGTTTTAATCCGAAAAAATATCATCAGGTCTTTCTAGTTCCCCTCACAGAGCGGGGTGTGATGTACTGGGGGAGTGATAAGGAAGCAATGGGACAGCAGCAGTGGTGGAACCCCAAAACCTCTCCCAAGTCAGGGAGAGCATGTTCCCATAGAACAGGAGCTGCCTAGGGGCAGAGAACAGGAGAAGTTGGATTCCTTCCTGTGGACTTCCAGCCATGACAGAAGGAGACTTGAAGGAGGGGAACCCCTCGAGTGGTTGTCCCCAGTCAGGAGGTAAGTGGGGCACACAGATGGATATCTGCTGTTTTCAGCAGTGGGGTAGGAATCAGTGGTGTAACTGAGGGTTGTCTTCCCATCATTTGGTGTGAAAATTACTCCCAGATGTTGGAGGGTAACCTCCTAAATATACCAAAATGTACTCTACCAAAACAGAAGAAGCGAACAAAATAAATGGGATTCCAACCAGTCAGCAAGCAGCCTTCTGCCTCTCCAGTGGACTGCAAAATTGGCCCTTTTAAAATCCTAATGGGACTTCCTGAGTTGAGTACCTGAGGAGGCAGGAACAGAAGAAATCCTAAGTTTACTTCTTATTCACTCTTAGATAGGAAGACAGACATGAGAATTCAGCCTAGTGTGAATAACTTTATCCATTTCTGATATTTCCCATCGTCTACAAAAGCAGTTTCTTTTGCTGGTTGTTGTTTTGTATATTTTTCCAAACAATACCCTTTAGCAACAAGATCTCCCTTTTTTTAATGCATTTCCAGAGGGATTTGAGTCCAGATCACACACACACAAGGCAAGTTTCCAGCATTCTTATTCCTCCACTGGAAGAAATAACTAGAGCCAGGATCTCTGAACTATTTCCCAAATGGTTCTGTTCTTCTGACTTCAGCGACAGCAATGCACTGTTTCCAATCCATTACAGGAATTTATCACAGTACGTGTCAATTTGTTTCTCTTCTTGCCTCTTCTCACTTTAAAATGACATCAGGAAAGAAACTTTACAACAGGGCTCCTTCAATCCAAGTTTTAGTGACAGAGCTCTTAACTGGATCCTAACCATGCACATTAAGTTTTAAGGGCATATACTAAACAGATCAGGTTTTACTGTAGTCTAGAGTTTCCTTTGTTTCCTTTTTGGTGGTGATCTGTGTTACAGTTTGCAATACTAGCAAAGAAGCATCTGGGTTTTCTTTTTCTTTTTCTTTTTCTTTTTCTTTTTCTTTTTCTTTTTCTTTTTCTTTTTCTTTTTCTTTTTCTTTCTTTTTCTTTTTCTTTTTCTTTTTCTTTTTCTTTTTCTTTTTCTTTTTCTTTTTCTTTCTTTCTCCTTTTCCTTTTCCTTTTCCTTTTCCTTTTCCTTTTCCTTTTCCTTTTCCTTTTCCTTTTCCTTTTCCTTTTCCTTTTCCTTTTCCTTTTCCTTTTCCTTTTCCTTTCCCTTTCCCTTTCCCTTTCCCTTTCCCTTTCCCTTTCCCTTTTCCCTTTCCCTTTTCCCTTTCCTTCATTTTCTTTTTCCTTTTTCTGTTTCTGTTTTTCTTTCTCTTTTTCTTTTTTTTTTTAAAAGCAACTTGTCCTAAATAGATACTTTAGAGCATTGTAATTGGGAGCATCCCTGATGTAATACAATAGGATGATCCCTTTTGGCAATGGTCCTTATCTGACACAGAGGAGAGACAAATCTATTACTGAAGAAATCTGAAATGCATACCTGTATATTTGTTGGATCAAATCCTTCTCTGACAAGTTACTACCTTCTTTATGTGCTGGAGTAAGGATTAAAAAAAAATATCTGTTCTGAGTTCATATTTTCTGAATGCCTGAATAGTCAGTAGTTAAAAATCACATTAATGGAAGAAAACGCTGGGGAAAACTGCATCATTGCGAGATTCTGAAGGGCCCAATCCTACATCACTTATTTTTATGAGTCATTGTGTGAACTGAAGCTGAAAGGATAAATCAAATGTGTGAGGATTAGAGCATGAGTAAAGAGTTCAGGATCAGGACCCTAACTCTCAGCCTCATAAATTTCCTACTGGAGGCGATTCAATGTTATTCATTCAGCTTTTAAAGAGGGAGTTGGGAGGCAGTTGTGTCCTTTTTTCTTTTTAATTAGATTTCATTTATTTAGATTGGTATGGAGATGGTCAACCACAATAGGGGACCAAAAGCAGAGAGGAGGACAATTCCTAGAAGCCTGTAACAATCAGCGTGGGATCATGTTAAGTGCTGGGCACTTCATTTCCACGACACATTGTTTGATTTCCTCAGAGACGAAATAAAAATGGACATGACTGAAGTTTATGAAGGGAGATAGCTCCGTTCAAATGGGAACATTAAGACATCCCCAAACCAACAGCCATAAAGGGCCGAAGAATGAAGGAGAGAAAGAGATTCAGCTTCAAATGCATTCCCCAGTGTAATTACTGGAGAAACTGGGGGGTGGGGGGCAGAATTGGGGGTGGCCTTTGAATGGGATGAAAACCATGAGCATTACAAAAAGAAAAGGAGAAAAGGGGGGCCATGGGCAAACAGGATGGAGGAAGAGAGCATGAGTGGCAGATGTCACTGATTTCATTCCATTGCCTTAACTTACTGTTTGAAAAAACTCCTCATGTGTGACCTGAAAAGAGAGAGAAACAAAATGAAAACAGGCATCAACAAAGCACTCGCTGTACGATTTCAAAAAAATGTAAATTAATGACTGGCAGTAAGAATCTCCAAAGGAAACAACATCCCAGTTTAAGCATTGCCATCAACAAAAGCTCAACAGCATATGGTAATGTTAACTTTAATATGAAAAGATAATAACAATCTTTAAAAAGTGACTTGAGAAAAAACCTTGCTAGGTGCTCATCCTTTTCAACTTGCCTAAAAAGAAAAGATGTTGGAAGTTTTTCTTTTTTTTTTCCCTCTCTCTTTCCCTAAACTGTTCACATTGTATAGTTAAATGAGGTTGAGATTAGTACAAATTTTAAATAAAAGTGCCTAGGATCTCTGACTAACAAGGCAGAAAACCAGATTTGTAACGGATAATTACATCCAAACTTATTTAAATGTAGGTCTATTGATTGAAGCAAGTTTTTTAGAGCAGATTCAAGGTAACATTTCCTCCCCTACCCTTTTTCTAAAAGTGTTGTTGTTGTTTTTGTTGTTGTTGTAAGTTTGAAGAATGAGCATCCTCTCATGGCCCATCCAATGCACTTCCAGCTGTTAGCTGCAGCCTTGCTCAGCACCCTTCCCTCCTTCAGAGGCCACACGTTAGTGATTGCATCTGTGATATGTTAAGCACACATGCACATTGCATGCTAAAGTTTTTTGCTTGTGCCATTACTTTGTGGGTTTATGCAAATTTCTCCTTTTCCAGGCACAACCTTCGTCTTTTGTCTTTGAAAATGTCTCCTCTGCCCTATGCTGCAATCAAACAGAAGGAAAGTACTTTATTCAGGTCACCTCATGAAGGCCTGAGAATGCTGTTTACTCACATGAAAGATGTAGCTTCTGTTTGGACTTATATGAAAATGGGCAATTGATATCATTATGGTATCCAGAAACAGATGCAGCCCCACATATCGCTTCTGACCCCTGAAGAATATCACTTTCTTAACATGCTTACAATGGGCCAAAGCGGCTAATTTTAGAAAAGTGAATATTTAAACCAACAACACCTCCACACAAGCGTACATTAGAGTGGTGTTTTAACCCATGATCCCACAGTGAGGGCTTGGAGATATCATTTTGCAATAAAGAGGTATTTCATGGTCAATTGGCTTTATCCAAAAATAATAGGAAAAGAAGCTTGCAGGGGGAAAACCAACCTAGTTTGGCACAAAATGCTAGCACTACTGGATGTGAGTAGAGAAGAGTTTAAAAGACTCTTGTGCGCTTAGCTGTGCACTGAAAGAATCACACACAAACAACAGCCACCACATGAATGCATCCATTATATCCTTTATTGAAGATCACAACAATAGTAGCACTTCATTGAAGAAAAGATGATTCCTCTATTATAGACAGGCCCCTCAGATCGCCGAGCTCAGCGTACAACTGCAAGATGTACAGTTCTCTCTGCATTTTCATGTCATTGCCAAAACACACAAAGTAGATTCTCAAATGCCTGGGGCTAAATTACAGCCCCTACGAACCACGCTGGAAGTTTGAGAGCCCAGAAAAAGTTCTGAAGGTTTTCTCTCTCTCTCTTCATGAGAGAAGCCAAAGCTCGTGGGTACAGTGTTTGTCATGTGAAACAAGGCTATTTTATATCATTTGGGGTTGTTTTATTAATGGTGCTGAAAAATTGTTCACTTCGTTTCACTTTTGTCTCCTTTTGAACGTAGCGGGATGAAGGTAGAGTGTTTTTAACACATCCAAGATAAGAAAGGAATAGACCCTTTTGTCTCTAGAGCTGTATGCCATCACTATTAAAAATCTTTCATCTCGTCTCAGACAACAAGCAGAGAGCATGACAAAAAATAGAAGAGTCAACAGTAAAAAGTGTGTGGCAGGGGGTGTAGACTGACAGGTAGAGAGAGGCACCTCTTTGCCTTGAGTTTCATCCTGGAAGAGTTGGCCAGGGCAAAATCTGCTGTTCTTGGGCACTTCTTCTCATGTTTTTTATGGGACAAATACCAGAAGCCTGCTCACAAAAGTCACCCATGAGCAGGAGAGGAGATCTGTCCTGCAGGAGGAGGGGATAATTTGGCCAGTGGAGGGATCTTGTACTGCCCTGACATCATCATTGCCCTGCAAAACCGCAGCTCCTAGGGCCCAGCAGGATGCTGTCAACAGCATCAGGGGTGAAGGAGAGCCAAGGAGGGACACTGTGGGCCCCGGAGGGACATCAGGGGCCAAGAGGGGAGTATCACAAGAGGTGCTGCAGTTGGTGATGCACAGGAATGCTGTGGGGCTGCCGTGACTGCAAAGCCACCTGGCCACCTGCTTGTCCCTGGGGGGATTTGCCCCCTGGCAGCTGGCATGTGCCATCAGTTGCCACCTGTGGGAGATGGCACTGAGTGTCAGCTGAGACAAGCTGACATTTCTGCATCCCCACTGCCTTTCCCCATGCTGGAGCAGCTCCAGGAGGAGTGCTCTGCATAACGGGATGAAAAGAGCTCCTTTCCAAGTCAGGCTAAGGTACTTGTGGATCAAGTCTAAGTTCAGCACATCATCCTAAACCAACTTATAAATGAAGCTTTAATGCATTTCCCTTTGACATTCCTGAAATAAATGCTGGGATATTTCATTTTGAAAGACAATGTAATTTGGAAATTGAATTAAATTTCCCTTACGAGGTAATGGAAAACAACAATAACAGCCAAAAAGGAATTAATTTTTTTTCCCAGCCTGAATTTACTTCCTCATTTGAGGAGGAAAGTTTGATTTATTTTTTTTTTTATTATTCATTTTTGGGCTACCGGAAGGACAAATGTTTATTTCAGTTAGCCTGAAACACTGTTGTTCAAATCAGTCAATGATTTTTAAAAAAGAGAAGCAAATGCAGCTAGCCCCTGTGTGCAGGGCTTTGCTGAAGAGCCCTTTTCAGTGTGTCACCTGGCATCATCACTCCTATTTGTCTTCAGAGATATGTCACTCATTCTGTGATTAGAAGTCCAATGGCATCACCTGTGAGTTTCAGGGATGTTTGTTTGCCAGGGTGGACCCCACAGGTATTATACACAAACCTAGAAATACCTACAGGGTGTAATAGAGATATTCTACCAGGACTTGTAAAGATCGATTTATAGACCTCCTACCCCCAACAGTAAAAAAATAAATCAGGAAAGTATAATTTTTGGCAAAAGAAGTCAGAGCTGAGGAGGTTAATGGCAAGTAGAAAAGCTTGTAAAATCTTGGGGGTCCCTTCAGCAACTCTGATTTATCTTTTGACTTTTTCTGTTTATCGTCACATTTTGCCAAAAAAATAGTGTTTGCTGTTTCTAATATTTTTTTAAATAACCTTGTTCCTCTCAGATTTCCCTGAGATGGCAGCACTAAACTCAACAGTGCTATTGAAAAACACACTGTGGCCTTGAAAATATGTGTGATCAAGAGCAACAAGGTTTCTGCTTCTTCCCTACAGATGCCTTGGTCAAAGTCTGGTGTCAGCTCCATGTTAGCTTGCTTTCTAAATTGGGGGTGACACGCAAAAAATCTGCTTGGAAAAGTGCTGGCCTTTAAAGGAGACAGTGTACTATTCAGTTCAATGGGGTGAGACTGGTTTTAAAGGCTGATCAACAGAACTGGTACAAAACAGATTTTTCAGCTCATTGAACATTTTGAACCTTTGTTCTAATGCTTCCTGTTGGCCATCAAGTCAATTTATACTTTCAGTTGACCAAATAGTGGAATATATTAATCTTGAATGGTTTACAACTGTGTGAATTGGAGAAAACTTATATTTTTGATCAGGTGATTTGAGTTTGTAATTAAAAACAATAAATTTTTTTAAATTTAAAAATAAAAACTGCATCTGAGAGAAAACCCCTGAGCATAACTTTGTAAGATGTTGGCATCACCCCAAAATGCGTTTTTAATGTAGTGGTTTTTGCTGTGAAGGGTTTAGACCAAAAGCTGAACAGAATTTCAAGAAGGAATGTGAACAGCAAGAAACAGTTAGCCCTAAAAGTTAGATTTTTCTCAGCAGGATCTGTTACTATTCTAAACAGTGTTTAGTCATCAAATCAGTGTGAGGGGAGTGTTCATGGTGCTGCCAAATAACCAATGCAGATTCAATGTGTGTATCTTGTGTTTCAAGTTAATAAGCATGTTTATTGTTCAGTTTTTAAACCAGCTGTTAGGTCTGGCATCTTTAAAAACTAGTGCTTGTAGTCAAAGTCAAATCACCAGGTCCCAAATGACTTAACTGGGTGGTTCCAAAGTTCCAACTGGTTTCTGAGACAGAAACATGGTAAAGTACTGACGTGGGGCTTTCTGAACACAAGAGGTTTTGACATCTTGCAGTTGAAATCACTGAAGATTGACTCAGATTACCAACTCTGGGCACAAATCTTATCCTAATTCAATCTCAGAAAAGAATCTAAAGACCAACTGGGTCCTCAGCATGAGGCAAATTTTGAGAAAGGTCTCCCTGCATCAGCCCTACTTTCACAATGCTGGTTGATGACCACCATATATGTCTATAAAAATTCCGGCTGGGTTTAGAGTCTGAGCAGCCAGCAGGGCTTGCAGGACCCTGTCTGGGAGTATGGACCTTGGGAAACCTCAGTTTTGATGCAATTCTTAACTCTTGCATCAGGGGCCACGAGAAGTTGTTCTCCACGTGGTTGAAGCCAGTGTGATGTGTGGGGGCTTCGTTATTACATTTGGTATCTTCTGTATAAGAACAGAGGACACAAGAGGGCACATACTCGCCTAAAGCAATGTTCTCACAGTGTGCAAAAAATTACTTCTAATTTACTTTACAGTTTTTATTGTTTTACTTGCTGGTTCCAAGAGTGACTCCTGCTCTGTGGGTTACTGGAGCAAATGGTTTTACTTCAGTCCTGTTGGTCTGCAGGCAGGACCATGGTGTCCTACAGCATGACAGGGAGAGGAGGAGCTGCCTGAAGATGCAGATCCCAGCTGGCCTGGGACTGTCCTCTGCTGGGCTCTCTGAAATATCTCTCAAAAAAATGTCCTCTTCAAAATCTTCTGGAAAGAGAACATGCCAGATCATTTTTACTCAACAGAAAAGACAAAAAGATAAAAAAAGAAGAAGAAGAAAAAAACACTTTATGACTCAGTGTTGCATCTGAGGAAAAAAGTGTTAACCCCCTTGCCTCCCCCAGCTGGCATGGTTCTGAGTCACAGTGACCCTCCCAATTCCTACAGGAGCATCCCCTTAAGGAAGCATCCACGAGAGCTTTGGCGCTGATAAGTCCCTGTCTTACATTACCTGATACTTTGTTGGCAACCCAATAATTTCTCTCTGCCTCTTCCTACAAGCTGGCTACTGTTGGTGGAATAGCTTCCGCAGCTCCTGCCATCTGGAACAGGCTTCCCACCCTGCTGGTTTTGGCCTCTATTCATTTCAATTCTGAGATGAAACAATATTCATCTCCCTTGTCTATGACTCCTCATTTCCCCCTAGCCTTGCTAGTATGTATTATTTATCCTAGTAACTGCTTGACAGTGGTCACTCGTTAACATAAACTAAAGAAAAGAAAGCAAAATATTTCCGATCACAAGCTGGTATTTATTTTTTCCTAATGTGGTGGCTTTCCCTAGGCAGTCTTCTTTTTGTGGCTGAAAATATTATTGCATGATCTCTCCTGAAATATGATTAACATTAGTTTGAATTCTTGAGAAAGCTTAATCAAAGTCGCTTTCAACCATTTTTAATTATGTATGCATGAAAAAATATACACATTTCTGCTGTGGAAAAAATATTGTCACACATCCTCATCCCACTATACATTCACAAACACATCAGATGGCTCAGATGTTGGTAAAGCTGGAAAATGGGATATCAAATTAGCAGAGAGTAACTTCTACGCACTAATTGGACATATAGATCAGGAAGGGAAATAGTACTGTGTCCCTCATAAAGGGGAAGGATTATTTTGTTTCTTAGCTTTTCCTCATATAGCAAACCTGAGAAATGAAATATTCCCAAGATGCAAGCACAGCTAAGCTTGCACTAATGAGAAAGCAAAACCCCAAGAATTTTGGAAAGGGTTTAAGCCTTCATTCTTTCAGGCACAAAGGAGGCTTCAGCACTGGGGTCAGGGAGACATTTTGCGAAAGGTCTACTGCAGAGCCTTGAATAACATCCTCAGAAGTATGGGGCAACAGCCTCTGCTTGAGACACTGTTATCCTGCTGTTTTCTTCTGCTCTTGCCATTCTTCTCCAGCCACTGAACAAAGATGGGTCTTTGTCCCATCACAACTATGTCTCTTGGATTTGAAGGAGTGGGCAATTAGTCTTTGTGAACCCATCAACAACATTCTCCATCAACCACATCGACCTGGCAATGTCCTGCTTGCTTCTCCCCACTTAATAAGAATGTCAGGAAAACACATTTCAAACCGAGTCATCAGTGACACTCATTGCCACATGGTACCATCAAGGCCAATTATTTAATAGGATTTAAAAATCCAAATTTCTATTTATTTGTTTGTAGGGACACCAGGCAGTGACACTGGATGGGACTGAGAAAAGGCAGGAGGCACAAAGGCCTTGGTGGGTGTAAAGCAGCAACAGCTGTTGTGTTAGGACTTAGGAACCCCAATTGTGGATGCAAACCCCTTTGTAAAAGGAGCTGTGTGAACATGAAAAGAGCAGCAGGAGTGACCTGAGATGGTGAGATGACAAGGGAGGATGCACTGAGACTGGGCTCCTCCAGCTGGTGATGTCAGCAGGGGCTGAGCAGCAGCAAGTAGTGCTTGAGAGAGCTGTTCTGGGGAAAGGAGAACCTGTCTGGAAAGGGTGCAAGTGGCTGCAGGCAAGAGGGAATGATGGCAGCAGTAGGAGTGAGCAGAGTGCACTGACAGAGCAGAGGGCCTGGGAGCTGACGCAGAAAGCAGCGGAACGAGGCGGGTACAGGGAAGCAGACCTGAGAAGAGCCTTGTGTTTGAAGAAAAGAAGCCTGAAGGAGAATTTTGGTACTTGAGGGCTCCTCTTGGCCTGGAAAGCACAAGACCTTATTGAGTAATTGAGCTGGGAACCGCAGGGTACCACAGGAATGAACCACTGGACCCCGATGGCTTTGCTTGATTTTTTTTGTCTTCCATTTGCTGCTGCTCTCTGTTCCTCTCTCGTTTGGCTGTGGTCGATTTACGGGGTTTGTTTTTCTTTACTTCATTCCACCTTTTCTCTTTCCTTTTATGTCCTAAATTGTTATTCAGCTGTTTTGATTTAAATTATGTTTATGTACAGTTACTCACAGCTCTGACTGTTGCCTCCTCCCTCCTGCGACTGTCTCTGATGCTTGCACATTCGCTTTGGCTCCTTTACAGCAGATGCCTGGAGCAGTAAATGAAAGCAGCTCTTTTATCAGTGAGCCCTTTCACCTCCAATTTTTTTATTTCTTATTAAGGCTCCAACCAGTCCTGGCTTTCTCTTCAAACGTAGTATGCACAACTCAAAACAACAACAACAACAACAGCCACCACCAGAAACCCAGATAAACTGGGAAATTATTGGCTCTTCTAAGCCATCCCTTATCCCTCTCCCCCGTTTTTCAGCAGTGCAACACTGCCACTCGTAGAGGGTGTTACAGGGACCCCACTGTGGCACTCTGAACACCACATGTGGCCAATCTAATTTAGCCCATGGCTAAACAAATCCCCAAACGTGGAATAAACCTGCTTATGTTATTAACAAATGCTGTGAGAAAATGTTTAACTCAGCTTTGCAAACCAGAAGCTGGGGGAAAAAAATAAAGCTCATAATTTCTTCCAGGGCACAGAAAAGCCGTTGTCATCAGCAGTTCACCAATATGCGAATATTCAAATATGTATATAATCCAGTGTTTAAGAAAAACAAGGGGATGGGCATTTTCTTTTACTGGAGATTGCAAACATCAACACTGAAAATCTGGAGGCTCCTTGAAGATTTTCCAAGAAAAGTGGACAGAAGCAGTTCAGTTTCGAAATGAAAGCCTCTGCACATCCTAAGGGATTTGTGGGTTTTTCATAAAATGAGATGTTTTTCATAATTTTGAAAAGAGATGCATCCCCCCGTAAATCCAGCCCCAAGAGTGCCCTTCTACAGATGAACTCTGTATACCAGTGTTTGAAAGGAAAATGAAAAATGCCATCAATGTTAAACCTATTACTAGCTCAGTGAAAAATAGTTTGTTAGGGATTTTTTTTTTGTTTTATTTTTAATCTGGACATTATGCTGCAAGGGGAAGAAAAATAAAAAAGAAAAAAAATACAGTATTAGCACAAAAATTTCCGTCAACAGCATGTTTAAAAGACAAATATAACCAGTTTCACAGCAAAGTGTACTCAACAGGCAATGGATACTTGACTCAGGAATTGAACTCACAAGTGCTTGCTTGTGTGAGTTGCCTTTCCCATCCTTTCAAACTGCTAAGGGAAGAATCTCTGGTCAGCCTGTAACCAGCCTCACTAAAGTTCTTCTTTGTCCTTCAGAGACCTTTGTTTCAACCATGCACGGAGATAGTTTTACCCCAGTTTTGGAGTGAGCTCTAACAGGTGCAAAGGTACAAGATCTGGATCCAGAGGCTCCAATTTGCAATAACAGCAAGATAAAAGAGCATCACAGCTCAGTATGTTTGGAATGCTATCAAGACATAAGTAATAAAGAAAAGACATGTTCAAGGAAGCATAATAATAAATACAGCCAGTTAACATGGATGAATTTCAAAGAGGGAAGAAAGAAAACATCATGTAAAGAACTGCATAACAATGCATCTGAAAGATATCCGAGTAAGAAGGAAATAAGTCCTGTCCCAAACATTAGAAGGCTTCTGCCTATCATTATGGAAGATTATGCTATTATTCAATTACATATTGGATGCTTATATAATTCATCCAATTGTAAACAGATACTTTAAAAATCCATTTTATCCCACACACAAGAACATAATTTTTAGGAAAGAACCACTTAAACCTTTCTTCCTTCTATCCCTGCCTGTACAGCTTATGTTTTTTATTCATCTGACTACACGGTTCTCTGCATCCTTTCTGACCAGCACCAGAATCCTCCCCAGATCAGAGATTGGAGCATCTGAGAAATGGTATCCTCTGCACAGCTGGATCTCAGGCTGAGCAGGACCATCCTGTGGAAAAGGAGCCCAGGAAAGCCTCCCAAAAGCCCTGATTTAAGTAGGCTAGAGAAAAGAGGGGCTAGGCAACAGTCGCAGTGCAGAGAACCCAAGGACTAATATAAAAAATAATAATATAAATACTAATATAGAAACAATTTTAAGAATTGTTAATTTTAAAGACCTGAAAATTGCCACATTGAATACCTTTCCTCAGGCCCAAATGCAGGGAGTGATGGAAATCAGAAGTTGGAAGCAATTAAGAGAAAGGAGTGCTCACTCCCAGGGCCAACAAAAAGAAACAGATAGCTGTTGCCAAGTGAAAGCTGGTGTTTAATCACATGTCCAGCAGAGCTGTGCTGAGGAGCAGGGAGTGCTTCCAAGTGTCTGCTCATGACAAGGTCCCTCCCACAGGCTCTGCACATGCTGGAGCTAGGGCATGAACAAGACAGGAGCCACTAGAGAAGACAGAGAGAAAGCCCTCTGAGGATGGAAAGGAGTCAAGAGAAAAGAAGTTGACCCAGCCAGGTTGGCTCAGCTCTCTTAACAAGGGATAGCTAAATGCTAAACATGAGGGAACACATGGGATTATCAATATATAGATTTGTCATAAAGACTGAATTATTAATTTCAATTTTTAAAAAACATTTAAGATAGCCTTGTACAGATGTGGCAATACTCCATTCATGTACATGAACTTGGGTGAAGTACTGATTATTTGGGGTAATCCTGTTGCAGAAGCCACAGAAGATTAACTATTTATTGTGCCTTAGTCATTTTATGGCACACATCTCTCATTCAAAGTCTTAAGTATTGAGTTGATCCACTACCTAGCCAAGTGGAAAAACACCACTCTTCTCTCTCTTCTCCACTGAAAAACAGGTAAATTTCCAGGGTCAAACAAGAAGTATGTGGCAGGGAGAGGAATTGTTTCACCTCTCCTTAATCACATACCAGTGCTACCATTTCCCAGCTATCCTTTCTCTCTATCTGTGATCAGTGTTTTCTCTTACAAGCTGTGGAAAGATAGAGACAAAATGCAATAGCTATCTCCTCCACAGATGGTGGTTCCATTCAGTTTCACTGCTCTGAAATGAAAAAAAAAAAAAGGCATATAGAATTTTAAGGAAAGATCAATTAAAAACAGAAGAAAAGATTGGATGTATTAATCATACAGTTTTTAAGAGATGACTGGCAGACAGCATAGGACAAAGAGGATCCTTTTGAAAGGGATTCCTCAGTCCTGTGTTTCTAAATGGTAATGGTCTCTAACTATATGTCAACTCTTTCCAACTTCATTCATCAAACAGAACCTCTAGAGAGACCATGTTGATCCCCATGGCTATAAAATTCCCTTAGTGCTGTAATGATCTGAAGGTACAAAAATTCCATGGAAATAAATCCCAATTAAATACCCATTAACAACGATGGAAAGATCACTGGGGCTATTAGAGGCAGCCCTAAGACACAGTAACCACACACACAAAATTGTCCAGCTTCTTATTTATCTGCTTTAATCACTGTAGTGCAAAGAAAAGCTTTCCTAATATTTCAATAACTAGTGCTAATTTATTGCAACTGAACTCAGTAGCATTTTCATAAGGCTTAAGTACTTATTATTTGTATCACGGTGCCAAGTAGCAGCCTCAATCCAGATCATTCCCTTTTTCTCAGTGTTAAAAGACAAGCTTCTTCTTCCATCCTCTGAAGCAATAAACAATGGAAGATGTAAGATCCCAATTTCACCCACATCACACAAAGACTTGAACAACTTCTACCATTTTACTTGGAAGGTTGTGGCAAAACCTGGAACTGAGCATGCTTTTACAGAGTTTTGACTCCAGGAGACTCCCCTTTAACAGCAGGATGCTTTTAAACTTGTTGCTGATAAGAGGCTTGGATCACAAGTGTGCAGTGCTGGCTGATTTCTGTCATGGTCCAGAGATTTAACACAGAATTGAGTAAGCAGGTTATTTTTTAAATGCCTACTGCCATGTTGCCATTCAAACACAACATTGAGCATTTGGACCTGTCTGATCCTAAATCCAGCTGTGCATCATGTTCCCATGGTAAATATGACAAGAAACTGTCCTCAACCTCGCTGTCAAGCACCGTTCAGGAAGATGAGCAGAGGGCAGCACCCACATGGGCTTGACCTATTTATTTACTGATATTGAAAAGGCAGTTTCCTGCTGCACCTTAAACTTTTCTGCCACGTATAAGTAAAAGGAATCCTCACCACCCTGAGAAAATTTAGACCAAGCAAAAATCTGGTCTTTGCAACTTCTTCAAAACCTCACTGCAATTATAGCTGCAGATCCACAGAAGTCCAAATCCTGAATATTCCTGATATTAAAACAGGCTGTGCCATCCTAACTGCACCATCATCTAACAAGTGATGTGATCTGTATGATACACTCTAGTCCAGGTTTTGATCTCAACATAGCACAGGGAGAACATTGTTGAAAGTGACATGTGATATCTTACTGAATTCAGGCTCAGGGAAATTGCCAGTACTTATCTTGCTTGACCAGAGTGCAGCCTTCAAAGCAGTAATCATGAAATCTTATTACTGTACAAAGATTGGAATTATACACTGGGATCTGTGGTTCACACTTTTTGATTGGTTTAGTCCTTACTTGACTGGGAGATACCAGTTTCTCTCTCTGGGAAACCATTCCCTCGTGCTGCCTTGTTTCTGCCAAGCACCTCCGTTCTCCAAAGGGGTATGCATTACACATGGCTTCTACAAATTTTGTCCTAGCAGGCAGAAGTACAATTTATTTGGTTTTCCTCAAATCTGAAAAGCCACTGTGCTCTCTTATCCAGGCGCCACAAAATTACAGTACAAAATGAATGCTTTGCAAGCACTGTTAAAAATTGGAACTAGTGGCTCTGTATTTTCATCCACTGCATTAAAACACTTACTTCCACTGCAAATAATGGAGAAATCAAATTAAAACTTCCTCAGGAAAGCAAGTGGTTTTGACCTGGCCTGTGTACTTTTCACTTCACGCTAATAAATCAATATTTTCCTACTGTCCTTTGCCTTTCTTCCTGCAGGTTACCAGTAGTCTCTTTTCCCAGTGCTGTTGCCTTTGTCAGCTGGACTCCAGCTTTTCCTTTCTTTTTGCTGGCACCTGTTTTAAAGGTCACACACAGCTCCAGAAAACACTGTCCATCAACTGAGTGCATTAGAGACTTCTGTTGGCAATGCTGTTGCATCCCCTGGTGCAAGTTTCTGCCCCAATGTTCACATCTGGTGGGTCTCGTGCATCAGTTTTGAAAGAATAAATCCTTGTGTTTCCCACCTAACCACCTCTAGCTGATTTCTGAGAACCATCACTTGGCCCACATTTCATTAAATAAGAAACCCTTAGGCTTCATTCATAGCTGTATAACAGGCCTGTAGAAAACACAGCAATCAGCTCCCAGAAACAAGGTCTTAAGGAACTGTGTCACATATTTTTAGTGACTTTTAGTACATTTTGTCAGTTGGAAATGAGGACAAGCTAAGATTACATGACCAATGTGTTTCCTTGCAGGTATCTCAGCATCGTCATGGGGCAAAGGCTCCTTCTCAAGCACCACATTAGAAAATCAACTTTGATCATATTCTGACTATTAAAAGAGACCAAATCCTGGAGCTGGCCACAAGCCCTTGGCTTTTAATTCCTACTGAGAATATACTTGCACAGATACGAGGGTTTTTTTGAGGGGAGGTGTGGTTAGTAAGATTGATCAGTGTGTTTTAGGACTTTCTAGAACAAAGACTTTTAATAAAATCTGTGAAAACTGAGATACAATGCTGCTTATACAGTTGGTATAGCCCACTGTAAATAAATAAATAAATAAACTTTGCTGAGCTTCTCATTGTAAATCCTTGATTTTTCTAGGTTGTAGATTCCCCTAAATGTAGCTGTTTACATCTACAAATACATTGTGTTTGACAAATGTCCATCTCATGATGATTTTTCTTCTGCACAAGTTCAATCAAAATGACCTAACAAATTCCCTGAATGGGTGTAAGATGACCTGTATTTCTTTTTCTATTGTAGCAAGTGGCTTTTTGTATACTTCTTATCTTACTGGATACTTCCAGTACGCTCAGCTGAGTGCCAGGATGCTCCCTACAAACAGATGCACTGAGGTGGGGTTATGAACTCATAACCCTCTTCATTTTCTTACTGGTGAAAACTGGATAAGTTTATTTTTTTTCACTGCAGATGGAAACATCCCCAAATTTGACTGTGTTGAGGGTATTTGAAAAGTTACCACCTCCAGAATTTTGCACGGAGACTCATTAGATGCTGGAGTTTGGTTCTCAACAATTCCACTACACCACGTGGTTTCCTCCTCACCTCAGTCCTCCCATCCTGCCCAGGTTATACAGATGCTGTCCTACATAATAATGAAGTGTTTTCCCATCTGGACTCTGTGGCCACTTTTCCTCTGTCCTAGGAAATGTTTAGCTTTAGAGTTAATGTGGAGTACTGGAAAATCAAAGAACAGGAGGGGATTTGTGCTGCTGGGCTGAAGCAGTAGAAATGCTGGTAGAGGGTCCTGGGAGGTTGTACAGGGAAGGTCAGGTTTAAAAAAGCAGGTAAAAATTTAAAGGAGGGCATAAAAATGAGGAAAGAGTGGGTGCTTGGGAGGACATCATAGGCAATGGGAGCCCTTAGTTTTTGTCATCTGCCAGAGAGCAGCAATGAAACCACACAGACAAAATACCTTGGTTAAATTAATGCTAAATCCAGGAGAGGTTCTTGGGTCAAATCCTCTCTTGTGCACTTCAAGCCCTGTCCAGCGTCTAAAGAGACATGGGACTGTGGGAACGTGCGACAGCGCTGCCAGCACATTGAGCCAAGAAGCACTTGAGGCATCCTCCGTGTGAGTTGATGTAACAGGGAAAGCAAAGGAAACTTTCCCACCCTGCATGCCCCACTCCCAGCACCCACCAGTGCAGACTCCTTCCCTGAGGTGCTGAGAGGACTGAGCACAGCTCATTGCAGCAGTGAGAGCTGCAGTGCCACCTCCCACACGGTCTGCAGACACAGCCGGCGATGGAGGAGCCCAGACAAGAGCTGGCAGACCCAAACCCAGCTGGGTTTCCTCTGCACCCTGCATTCATGGGGAATGCTCGCTCCCCGTGTGGGCAGGGCTCCAACTCCAGCCCCAGAGCAGAGATTCTCTGTGCATGGAGGCCGCTGGAAAACACCAGAGGGGACAAAACCGCAACCAACGGATTTGGGATCTCAGCGAGCCATGGGAGCCCTTGGCTTGACCCCAAATTCGTTGATGTTCTTTACATGAAACAGTCATGGAACGAATTTCTTCAGTACCCCAGCCTCATTTGACGAATAGCGAGTTATACAGTATTTCATTGCAACACATAACTCCATTATTGCTAAGAGGCATGAGGTGAAACTATAGATATTCCTTGACTCCCATCCTATTACTAGTATGAGACAAAATGATACATGTGCTGATAAAAGGATTTGAAATGATGGTCTGTGTGTCAGAAGTGCCAGTACAGTCAGGATTATTTTTAAAAGATTATATTAAAGCATAAATTAAAAGGCTATCCAAAAAGAAAAGTAGATGACTTCCAATAGGGTATAACATCTATCAAGGTTTAGCATACACTGTGTAGTTACCCTTAATGGGCTCAGTCTTTCTCATAGATTATTCACATATTCTGTGGGAAGTCAGGCTGGATCCTCTTTCTATCCCCTGTAAACCACGGCTGATAATATCTTTCCATTATATTCCTAAGGTGTAGCTATTTTATTTTTACCCAAGGGATCCCAGAGCTATTGTGTAGTCCCTAGAATGCTTTAAAACAATTTGTCTGTGTAGCAATTCTTCTTTATTCCTCCCCGTTGCACAGAATCCCACATTTTCTTAATTTGATCACATGAAATGTTTGGGCTTGACTACTGAAAGAAATCACAATCTTTTAAAGGGTAAAAAAAAAACCCCAAATGTCTTGAGAGGTTACATGTTGTCTGTGTAATGCATGGACAAACAGTGCTCGGACAATCAATTACTTGATTAGATACTAATTCCCTGTGGTTTATCTTAAAGCTACACAGTTCAGCCTTTTAGCAAGTTCAGCCTTAAAAGCAGCACATAAACCTGGACAAGCCAATAGAAAAAAGTAACAATGCTAATACAATAAAGATGTCCAGTCTTCCTACAGAGGATTTTTCCTCACAAATACTTCTATTTTTTAAATTTCTTTTTCTACTGGGATTTCCACCAATTACACAAATAGAAGATCTGCTGGGAGAATAATATTCCAAATGACTGTTAATTGCCTAAATATTGCCTGTAAATACATTTTGGCTTTGTTATGCCTGATAATGATCCATTACTGAACTATCCATTTCTTTACTGGATATGAAGACAAATTAACAAAGCAAGTGGAAGTGCTCCAGACTGAAATGCCTGTTATCTTAGGTTCACTGAGGTTATTTCCTCCTCATCCTGACTTCCCAAAAAAACTCTTTGCTTCCCCATGGTGTCAGGATTTAACCCCAGCCAGCAGCTGTTTGCTCACCCCCCGCCCCCACCAGCAGGATCAGGGAGAGAACTGGAAAAGTAAAATCTGGAAAACTCGTGGGTTGAGACACAGGCAGTTTAACGGGGAAAGCAAAAGATGCACACAAGCAAAGCAAAGCAAGGAATTAATTCACTGCTCCCCATGGGCAGGCAGGTGTTCAGCCATCCCCAGGAGAGCAGGGCCCCAGCATGCTAACAGGGACTTGGGAAGACAAATGCCATCACTCCAAATTTCCCCCCTTTCTCCTTCTTCCTCCGTCTTTATATACTGCGCATGATGTTATATGGTCTGGAACACCCCTTTGGTCACTTTGGGTCACCTGTCCTGGCTGTGCCTCCTCCCAGGCTCCCATGTACCCCCAGCTTCCTCACCAAAAGGCCTTGGCTCTGTGTAAGTTCTGCTCAGCAGTAACAAAAACATCTCTGTATTATCAACCCTGTGTTCAGCACAAATCCAAAACACAGCCCCATACCAGCCACCGTGTAGAAAATTAACTCTACCCCAGCTGAAACCAGCACACAGGAGAAACTGATTTCTTCTTTCACATGGAGGTATTTTAAAAATAATACTTTCTAGACCACATTTGGTCCTGTCAGCCCAGCCTGGGACGACTGAGAGGTGGTGTATCAACATGATGGGAGCAGATTAAAGCGCTCACAAACTCATGATTCACCACGTGGTTGGCTGCCTCTAAAGTGGAACAAACTGCTTGGTTGAGGTGCAGCCAAAGCTTCACCTCACAGGTGCTCATTCTGAAGCTTCCTTAGCCATGAATGTTTTAGCCAAGCCTGGTTTTTAGGACTTACCTCAAGTGACAAAATTCTGCCATCACTGTTAATGCTGGCAGGGCTCCCCCAGTGAAGGCAGCCATGGGCCCCAGCCATGGAGGCTCTGGCTGCCTCCCTCATTTACTCCTGCTGTGGGAACTCAGCTGCCCTGCCTCTGCACTGTGATGCTGGTGGCACTGGTGACCAGATGGTCCTGGCAGGGACGTGGTGGCACGACATTTCCACAGGAGCCAGCTCAGGTTCCCTGGACCAGCCGAGGTTTTCACTTGCTGGGCTGGGGCTTCTGCATCCTGGGATTGTTAGGATGGGGCTGCCTGCCAGGTCTGAGGGTTGGAAGGTTTCTCTCCCATGTGGTAGAATGCTGCTGTGACTTTCTCCTCTGTTACCTCTAGATCCTAGAAGGTCACTTTAATTACAAGGGTTGCAGCATCAGCTGTCTCCAGTGCAGCTGGTGGAAAGCTGACCAACACATCTTCAAGCCCCTGGTGTGCCAACAGGGCTTGGAGCTGCATTTCTGTAGCTGATCTAATTCCCTTTATCTTCTCCCAGAGAAGAGCTGATGTTCATCCTTCTGCCTTGTAGAGTTTCTCAGTAAATCTAAAGATAGAAAAAGTCTTTACAGCCACTTTCAACATTTATAGTCTACCACAGTCAAATATTGCTCAGTAAAAAACAAATTTGAAGAAGGTAGTTTCACCTAACAACCTTCAAGGCAACAGGTATTAGCTGCAAATGCAATTACTAGATTATTTAACTGGTATTCTGGTACCCATATCTCCGTGATTTTGTGTCTGTAGCAAATAATAAGAAGAAAGAAAATAAGAAATATAAGAAATAAGAAATAAGAGAAAGAAATAAAGAAAAGTGAAACCTCGTATTTTTCCTTTTAAAGCAGTGAAAAGGGCATGGACCTTTATAAATAATTCTTTAATTAGAAGAGAAAAACTTAATTTTCTTCCTCTTATATCTCTCGAGAATATATCTTGACTGAGAAGAGTCTGTTTTCAATGACAAACAACAAAAAATATGACCAAGAGCAGGAACATCTCTTGCGAGAAATAGGAACTGAAGCAATTTTTAATAATACCATGCAAAGCCTCAGATCAGAACTTCAACTTGCCTAACCCCAACTTAAGAAAATTCCAAACCTGACTCTTCTCCAAAACTGAAGCCTATAGCAAGAGACATGAGGCCCCCATCTAAGCCTCCTGGCTTTCAAAGCTTGTACCCAGTCGACAGATGTGGGTGTTGTGTTGGATTCAGTGCTCGTTCAGAACAGTGAAACCTCTTTGATTAATAGAATTCACACTGGTGCTGAGGGCTGACATTGGACCTGCTCACCACTTAATTCTTGTCTAAGTCCTCAGGCTTAAGTGAAACCTATTTGCCTCGTGCTGACTTTCTGCACAGTGGTGAATTTCATTCTGTGTGGGATCTGTCCATGCAACAGAACCCAAGAAGTAAAGAGGAATGAGAAATATCTCCCTCCATTTCCACAACATGTCCCCAATTTCCTCCTAAAATGTCTCTGCTAATTGCTTTCAAATGGCACGTAGGCGCTCCTTGGAGGAGGCACTCACTCAAGGAAAATGTGCAAATCTCTGCGGCTGATTTTGCTTTTCAGAGAATGGAGTTCCCTAAAACAAATCCTTAAAAAATTAAGAAGTTGCTATTTCTCTAGCAAAAGTATCTGAAGAACAAGACATATCCTTTTTTTTTTTTCAGCCTGACAGACTGACACGTCTATCCTGAGGAACATTTGCATGTAATTACGTAACTCATCTAGCTTTTCCTGATCGAGCGATACGGCATGCAAGCCAAGCATCAATGTACAATAAAACAGACTAAATCCTTGTTGCCAAGATTAGCTTCAACTGCTTTTGGGGTTTCTTTGTGAAAACACACTTTCAAGTCAGCTGATGGCTACATATTATTGTCCCACTAAAAAGCATTACAAGGGCTAAGCACTGTAAACTCCAGCTATTGCAATAATTTATTCCTTTTGTTGATCTAAAGATGCAGAAGTCCTCTTCTTCTCATCATAACTGACTTAACGAAAATCTCCAGTGACAAATTGATTTTTTTCAACCTGCCAAGTTCCTGTTGTAGATTTAAAGTGAAACAATCTTTAATTTATTCTTAACATTTAATCTCAATAAAACACTCAAACAGCAGCTTCTGCTGGCATTTGGAAGGAATGGAAGGAAGCAGCTTGTGGATGGATTCATTTCCCTTTGTCTCTTTACACAATAGACAATACCCATGGTTTAACCCAGTAACACGGTTAACCCCTGCACTGATTTTACCATCATTTGGATTATGATACTCAAGTCCTCTCATACACAGGCTCACTGAATTCATGTTAGGCTGAGGCTTAAGAGACACCAAAGAAATTTGTCCAGTTTGGTGTTGCCACTTCATCAGCCTTAAATCAGTTTGTAGGGGAAAGCTGCTCACAGAAGCAAAGCCAAACACAGTGAAGTTCAGAGTTTTCATCTCTCATTTCCACAGGACACCCACCAGAAGGTCACTCCTGGGAATGACCAGTAGATGTGATGCTACAGGATCTGTTCCTGTAGCATAGTGTTTCAGGAAAGAAATCTGTTGTTACCTGCAGAAATACTCTCCAACCAGACACACACACCACGGGTGAATATTCTCCGCTTCTCAGAGTCTCTATTGGTTTCTGACATGGCTCCTCCACAGAGTAAGAAAATTCACATTTTCCTGCTGTTTAAGTGTCTGATGCTGCCAGCAATGCTGCCAGCATTGACTCTCTTGCTCTCCATAGAGCCTTTCACAACTGTAAAGCATTCTTTTTTCCTCTACCCTAAGCTTTTTTGTTCACTGTCGGCCAAATAATGTTGATAATAATCCCTTCAAGGGAAAGAAGTTTACAAGCATAAAAATTACCTTTGTGTCTTGTAAGGCAACATGATCTCTAGCTCCCTGTGGTCATTTGTCATAGGAAAATGAAAGTGTTTAATGGTATTGACCAATACCACATGCTCAATCATTTTTGAGAGCCCAAAATTTTCAGTCATGGGTTAGATATTAGCCAGCCATGCATGCTACATCTATATAAAACACAGATCTTTAGTTCAAACTTTCCCCTTTAAAAAAATGTTCATTGCTCTGGCTTTTTTCAAATAAGTACTACTAATTACTGTACGTATGTAATATTTTTTCTGACATAACCTCTCACATCTCAGAGAAAAGCCATGTGAGAGGAGTGAAATGGCACATGGGACCTTGCATCCCTCACCAACCATTTCTGACCTTCTCAGAGGTGATGGTAAAGTCCTGTCCAGGCCTATTGGAAGACCTGGGTGAAAGGTGCACAGTCCTTCCAGAAAGGTCACATAAGAACTCTTTTGGCCATGGCCAGACATGAAAGTGTTAAGGACAACATAATGAACACGGGTCTGCAAATTCTGAGTTTGAGCTGAGGAGGAAACCACTGAGACTGCTGCCATCAAGCTGACCTGTTGTGTCTCCTGGTTTCTTTGCAGTTCTCCATCTGGCTCTGTCCATCTGGTGACCCTTGCCTTCTACTTTCATTCCCAGCTCTTGAGGATTTGGAGCTTTTGGCGATTTGGGAGTTTTGGATCCTGTATTGCGCTTGGAACCAGTCCATAAGTCCTAGTCATGAGTGAGGGTCCCTCCTGTGACGATATTGATGATAGTGATGGACCAGAATTGCCATCCTTTGGGAAATCCTGGTGTTGTGATTATTTCCTCTTCTGGAACCAAAAGCACATATTTCTCTGACAGAAAGGAAATTATTTTTTAAAAAAATAATGAGCGCTATTAAGTTGTTTAATCTGAGTGATACCAAACATAGTTCTGTTAAGTATTGCATGTAAAAACACCAGCATAGTATTAACAGTTGTCAATATGACCTAAGAGTCTAAGTAAAATTAATTGAAATGCCATTAATTGAAATGACGTAGCAGACCTTTTTATCTTTGAAGGAAGGAAAGATTTTATTTTGCTGTAGCAAAGTGCTTCAGGATTACTAAAATAAAATTATAGTGTCACAGTTGTTTCAACTTCTTAGCTTTGAAAACATCATAAGAGTTGAAACATTCCTGCAAAATACTTCATAGTATGAAGCCACGCTTGTTGGATAGGAAGGTGATCTTTCAGAAAAGCTCTACCACAGAGCGTTTAGCTTTGGCTTTGGCTAGAACTCTGCATAATGAAATTACAAGAGGATTTGCATTTAACAGAATCATGGAATAGTTTGGGTTGGAAGAGACCTTAAAGTCCATCTAGTTCCCACCCCTCTGCCATGGGCAGGCACACATTCCACTAGACTTGGCCTGACAGTTCAGAGATATTGGAGATGAATATACTGTGAAAACACCAAGTCCACTATTTCCACAAATGCATGGAAACCAAAAACATTTTAAAAAACCCAAAGTGGGAGTGCTGGGTTCAGAGAAGTGCTCTGAATTCGTTATCCTCAGAGGGCTTCACAAAAGCACTCAGTGTCATTCTCCAAGCTCTCCAACATCTCTGTCTTGCCTCAGCATGCAAGTCATAAGTGGATAACTTTTCTTATCTTTTCTTATTAAAAGAGAGAGGGGAAGAAAGAAGCAGCAAAACCAAACTGTTTCTAATCCAAGGGCCTTTACCATCTCCCATAAAATATTCACATTCTTTGGCCTTATAAATAAGTTTGTGTTAACAGACTAACATCGTAAATAACAGCCCAGTTTGAAGCTGGCAGAAAGATGAACCACATCTGTGAAATGTGGTTCACCTCCATGAGCCCAAAGTAGGCTGTGAAAATATAACTGACCTGATTCCACGAGACAGCCATGAAAGACAGTGTGCTGGGCACCAGGCTTTGCCTCCAGCTGCTGGAGGGCTGCATAAGATTGGGCTTGTCTTCTTTAGGAGGGTGTCTTAGGTATGGGAGTGCCAAAAGAAAAGGAGGATCTAGATGGTTGATCCATCATAGCTTCCCTTAGAGCTCTGGCTCCCCACACAGATGGTAAGGGGATATCAACACATTCAGAAGTGTATACATATATATATATATATGTATATATGTGCATGTGTGTGAGTGAATGTGAATGAGCTGCTGCCCCACTGAATTTCAGCAGCCCAGCTTTATCTCCCTTGCATTCTCCAGGGGCTGAGGCACATGAACTGCTCTCTGCAGAAATGCTGAGGTCCAACTTTGCAGCCCATCAGCTGCTCTACAGTAACTGTGTGAGCTTACAAACCATGAGGGATGCAAGGCAACTCAGGCCTTGCTCTTTGCCAGTTAAGCTACTTCATATTTAATGCAATGGCTTTCCACAGCCACCTCACAGGGCCACGTGCAAGCACAAGTCACCACAGACCAGCTGATGAGCTGTAAGCTTGCACCGTATATCACAACTTGCTGTAGCAACAGATGGCTGCTGGGCATGAAGGGGATAAAGACCAGCTCTGGGGTCAGGTTTCCATGCAGAACAAAGCCCATCAGAAGGTAGAGCATATTTTGGAATGAAACCATCAGGTCAGACTGAGCTCAGATGGGCTGTGGTATGGGGCAGGGGGGAGTTGACGTGAAAGAAAAGCAAATCTGCTCCCCACAACCACTGTCCAGCTCACTATGCAGTACTATGAACCTTTAAAGTCCTTATCCCAGCTCCTCATCTCCACCCAGGTTTGCCTCCCCAGGTCCTGTTACAACCTGCCACTGTCCCTCCGGGAGCCATGTGGAGACAGCAGTGCCTGGGAATTGCAGCTGTATGGTACAATTTTGATTGCAGAGCTGAGAATCCCTCTTGGATTTCCCATTTGTTTCTGTGGGCATATTCCATCCTAGTCATCCAGCTACCAGCCTTGGTGGAGGAACATTCCAACACACGGCAGATAAGGATATCCTTGCTGAGACGTGTTCCCAGTATTACCAAATTAATCGATAAATGTAAAGAATTTAGATACAGTCCAAAGGACATGGAACCCCAAGTCCTGACTCTGCTGCTCTTGGCCTTTCACAGTGACCTAAAGGAAAGCCAAACTTGCATGAGCATGATTGCTAAACTGAAATTGACTTCTCAGAGGTGTTGCCTTAGGCCCAGCTCTGACAGATTTCGGGCACAAACACTCCCTGAGAGTGAAAAAGCCTTTTCAGGTGTCTCAAGCCAGGCATCCCAAATCAGTGACCACTTTTGAAAATAAAAATGTAGGTCTGGGAATCCATTCCCGCTAAGTCTTGTTTATGTGAGTGCACAGCTACAATGGACTGCTTGTCTGTGTAATGGCCAGACTCTGAGCAAGGATTTGCAGACTCAGGCTCCTAATCACAGTCAGTGGAATCCTAGTTCTAATGAAATCAAGGGAAATTTCCCTTTAACTTCAGCTGGGACCTGGGTTTCACCTTCCATGTTCCCACCTACAAAATGTGATTATCCAGGCTGTTTTCTTCACCAGAGTGTTGGGAGGCTGTAGTCATTAGTGGCTACAAAGCATGATTTTATTTCTCAGGGTGGAAGCTGCTGTTGAAATCTAAAACGTCGTTAATCCAGCTTTTTAAATCACATCGCTTCTTGAGCATTTTGCAAACAAGCAAACAGAGTGCCTGGAGCTCCCCAAAATAAAATAACTTCACCTTTAGCACTTCAACTTGGAAGTACCACATGTCATCCTGGGAGTGCAAAGTCTGCTTTTCATGAGCTGCAGAAACTCCCTGGGGGAGATCTGGGGACCGCCAAAAGTTCTTTGGGGGACTCTCTTTTGTGCTGAAACTGTGGAAGTCTCAGCGGGCTTACCCAGCTGCTGGAAATTCTTCCACAGACACTGATGTGCAGCGCTGTTCCAAAACAAATATCTGCGAGTCCCACACTTCATCCATCTGTTTCGCATTTCAAGGAGTTAGTGTTCCACACACAAGTGTGTTAAGAGACTGAGAGAGCAAGCTGGACCAACAAAGGCTCATTAAAGAAGGGGGAGTGGAGGGTGGGAAAGGGAAAGAGGAAAAAGAAAAAGGAAGGGAAGATAGAAAGCAAGCTATTTTCCAAATATTTTGTACAGAGCCACTGGGCAGGGTTAGCATGGAGCTGGCAAGGTCAGTGAGAAATTAAAGGGTCTCTCCTCTAAAACCCCTCTGAAACACAAAATGTTAAGTTCCAGTTCAGAGCAATACAGAGACCTCAAGCAGAAGCACATTGATGTCAGGGGATAGTGCAAGTCAAATTTATCCCTGATGTCAAATCAACTGTAGAGCAGTTACGCCAGGAATGAAGGAGGCTGCAGGTTCCTATCACTTGACCTGCTTTCTGCTACATTTAAAGTCATAAAAGATAGCTGGTGCTGACCAATAAAAATTTAAAAAAAAACTATCAGGGGCATTTTTGTAGTTCCCTATGTCTGATCCAAACCCTTCAGACTTGTGGAAACCTAAGTGAACTGCTCCACAGCTTTTGTTTTCTGTAATTGTCCCCCACACAGTGCACTGTGGGGACTGCTGAATGCATTTCATACATTTTTTGGCAGCAGCATTCCGTGTTGTGTTAAGGGTTCATTAATCTACTTGCCACTAGGCCCCTGTGAAAAGAGGAAATTGTTTCACACTTGCTGAAAGACCGAGAAAAGAGTTTAGAGAGGAAGGAGAAACAGATTAAATGGGAAATACAAGCAGTGGAGAGACAGGTTTGGGGCAGTGCTTTGTCACGTCTCGGATCGTACAAAGGCTAACATGAGAACTCGGGGAATGTGACAGACTTTTGTTCAGGGAAACCGTGCTACTGTGTCATTAATTAGCCCAAGACAGGAGATTTGGCTGCAGCTCATCTCTGCTCAGAGTATGTGAGCTGAAACAATCAAGGCCGGTTTCCAGGCTAGGATGGCAAAGGAAAAGAAGGGGGCGTAAGAAAGATATTTGTAAAAGGAGCAGGGTTTCAGTAAACTGAAATCATGAATCAAAGAAACAGTCATTTCAGAGGAGACAGGCCAGTGGGCTGGGGAGAAATGATTTTCCTGAGAAAGGCAGGGTGGCACTGGCCCGTGCCACGTCTGCCGAGTGATGCCCAACACCTGAATATGTTCACCCAATTAACTCAGTCCAAACTCTCTGTGTGGTACCCAAGGCATTCCTGCAGCCAAGGCTTAGAATTAAAAAATCATCGAGGCCTGGAGATACATTTCATCTCCCAATATGCTTTCTAAATCTTCATCTAAACTCCCTGGCACATAAAATTGTTGGAAAGAGCACGGAGTACTCAGGTTTCACACTGCTGTGGGAGTGTGGATGGCTGGAAGGAAAGACCAAGGGAAATGTCCTCCCAACCTGACTTAAGCCTTGTGGTTACCTATAGATAGAAGCAAGCCTTCTGCAGATACAAAAGCAAGAGCAAGAGCTGTTATCACTACTTTTCACAGGAAACAGGTCTTGGGGAGCAGTCCTCTGGGTCTCACAGGTTTGGATGCCTTTGGCAAAACTAGTCATATACATAAGGGTTTCAGGATCAGGGTCAATTCTGTGCTGAAGCAACAGGGATCAGACATGCAGTATGGATGACTTATTATATTTTTACAAAAAAATAAACAAGCCACTGTGGTTTGAGTTTACAGGCCTATCAAGTATCCCCCTAAATATGAGTGGAAATGCTGATAAACGGTTTCAGTGTTTCCTCACACAAAAATGTGCTAACCAGGATGGGCTTTAGTTTTCCTTAGTGATTATGAACCGGTTAGGTAAAGCAAAATTTGAAAATAATTTATTGGAATAATCTACTTTATCTAAACCATAAATATAAAAACACAAGACTGGAGCTGTTGAATAAATTCTTATTGCAAATCAACTCCAAAAAAGAGCTTCTTCCCTTGCTCCTCATGAGCTTTAATAGAAGTTAACTTGTTGCACTGGCCAGATGGCGAAAAGTTTTGCAATATCAAGTTCAATGTGTTTTAACATTTTTGGCTGGTTGTGAGTGTAATCACCTCTTGCTCAGAGACGCTTGGACTCTACCCATAGCTCAGCTGCTCAGAAACAAGATCAAACACTGTTGACTAAGAACAACCAGCATTTAAAATTTCACCTTGTTCTAAAATTACAAGGTAGTTTGGTTGGTACCTCTGCAGAAGGAGAAGATGTTTCCTTCAAAGCTCTAATAAACTTTTCTGCCTTGTCTTTTTCTTTCCCCAGTGCCTTGCTTGTTTGACAGTGTTTGACTTGTGCATGAAGGTAAAGAAGCAGGAGGTGGATAGATGTACTGAGTATCGACGTTACACGTAGCATTTGGCAAGACACGTTGCTCATCCCAGGAGTGGCCCTTTTCCTTTTTTTTTTTCTTCCGCATTGGTGTTTCATGGAAATTTGCAACAGGCCAAATGAACAGGAATAACCCATGACATTATAACCAGTGACACTGAGTCACTGCTGGTAGAACTGGGATGGAGCCGTGAGCTCCTGTGCCACAAAGGGGCCTACAGTTTCTCAGATACTTGATGGACTGCTAAATGAATGTCAAGCACTTCGTTTTCTGTAGTGTGTCATGATTAATTCATCTCTGTCTCATACCCCCACTGTACATGTTGTAGTGGGCTTCATTCATGAACAGAAAAAGACCTGAATAATCATCCCCTACTCACAATTTTGTTTCTCCGTAGAAGGTCACAAAATATACCATGGCTGCAGGTGGTCTTATGTAAACAAAGCAATCTGGCACAGTTCAAGGCTCAGCAACATAATATTGTCAAGTGATCATTTTGTTGAAATAGTTGGATGCCTATAAAACATCTGCAAATGCTAAATTTAAAATACAAATAAAGCCCAAAGTTGGAAACTCCTCAGACTTCTGGTGAAAACATTGTTTTGTACAACACAGCTCCTCTTGTCCCATGTAAATCTAACACTGAATGTGGACAAACAGCTTAGTTCCTGATTGTGCCAAGAAAATGGGCTTTGCATGGGTGCAGAGCTCTTTTATTCCTGCAGGATCATAGCCCAGCTTCTGATGAGAGAGCAATAAAAATCAGTTTGGGAACTAAGGGGAGAAGGCTCAGGGTGTTACTCTTACAGATTGTGAAATTTAAATTAAACAGAAGAATGAAATCATCTTTCTGTTACTGATTTAGCACTTGGCTGAGACATTAAACCCTGTCCTGAGAAAAGTCCATAAATGGTATCACCCCAGGAGAGAAACGGTGAAGGCACTGAGTCATGGGGATGCTCCTCTGAGACAGAGGTCCCTGCTGACTTTCTGATGGCCCACGTAGGGACAGTCCCCGACTGCTGGAGCAGAGGAAGATGAAAATGCCACCTCAGTCCGTCCCTCTCTTGTCTGTTTAACTGTGTGATGAAAAGCAAAGGGACAGAGCCAAAGCTGCCTCAGCTCAGCATCTACCTGCTCCAGACAAATTGAGGGCTTGCAGCAGCATGGCATCTGCTGGAGGAGCAGTGGGAACTGAGGGAGGGGAAAGTCAGGAGCTGGGTGATTTAGTAGGGTACAAGATCTTCCACAAGAAAGGGCTGAAAAAGGGCAGCTGCCACCACACCTTACCCCAGAGATGATGGATAATATGGTTAAAACCTCCCACTAGGTAGCCAGTGGGAGCCCTTAGGTTTTGGTTTAGCACTTAACAAATCTGAACCAGGGGAGAGAAAAAAGAAGGGAACGAGGAAAAGATTTTATGCGTATTTTTCCATGTTTGTTTTTCAGCCCTGATTACTTTTCAATTAACACCCTTACTCACATTTCCCAAGCAAGGCTCACTTCTGGATGCCAGGGGTGAGAGGACCGAGCGGTGCTGCTGCTCTCAGCGTATCCCCAGCAATCTGTACTGCTGAGGAGACACTGTGCATTGTAACAGCAGGTGGTGTTGCAGGTTAGGAGTGAGCTACAGAGCAGAGTTTTGCTCAGCTCTTGACTGCACAATGCCTGGCTCCAAACACTGCTATCAGTCTCCGAGGCCCCGTCTGAGCCACAGCTCGAGCAGCGCTCGCTCTCGCAGCTGTGCTGCGTTCAGAACCGTCGGCACAGCTTTCCTGCTATGGTTTTGTTATCCAGCTCTGCAGCCTGGGATTTCTCTAACAACTGTGTGAGTCGAAACCATGATCTTGACTGTCCCTCTGGGTAATATGTCACTTAATTGGTTAATACGCTTATAATATGGCTTAAAGTCATAGCGGGCGTGAACAAAAATGGCTTTGAAAAACAGCTTCAAATGCAATTATAAGCCTTATTAACTTTTAAAAGAAAGTGAGAAAAAAATTCTTCCTTCTGTGTCTGGCACAGGTGGGAATGATCCTGCAGATAGGGCAAGAAAGGCCTTTGGCATTTTTACCACGTCGCCAGGTCATTGTTTCAAGTGATGTGTAATGAGCATTTTCTCCTCTGGGCAGCCCTCAGCAAGGTTAGGTGATGTGATGCCAGATTTCCTACACACTCCGCTGCTGGAAACACCTTCTTCCCCATGGCTCCTGTGAGGGTCAGCTGTGGGCTGTGGAAAGTGGGCAGTATCTGAGGGCAGCAGCACCCTGGGAGCACTGAGATGGACACTGCTGTGATGCCGAGTCCTCCCTCAGCCTGGGCAGTGCAAAATGTTTTATCTGCTGTTTCCATGGGTATCTCCCCCAGTTCCCATTGGGAGTCCCTGAGGAGCAGTGCTGTTGCCCACAGGGGCAGGCAGAACTCAGGCAGCACTCCTGCAACCAGTATATCACTCCTACTCTCAAACAGGGCATCCCACAAGGCACAACTCTCCTATGACAGCTTTCGTAAATGGATAAATAACCAAATTCTCCATTCCCAGCTATCAGAAAAATGATGAAGGCTTACCTGAATTTTCTAGAAGTGTAAATGTCCCTCAAGTATTAAGCAAATATTGCTTCCCTGCAGCCTACAGACCCTGCTGCCCTGCAGATGCATACAATTCACTTATTGCATGAGGAAAACATACACATTAATGATATATTCAAACTGTAACAAAGCAGTTAATTCATTTGCTAATACATCTTTTCTGCTTTAGAGCCTATCAAGTAATGAACATTTAATGACCTATTCATTTTCCTAAGAACTGCTGCATGGCACGGTGGAATCAATACAAAAGATGACCATTTTCACGCATCAGATAATCTTATCTACAAG
This sequence comes from Vireo altiloquus, assembly GCA_013396875.1. Lineage (NCBI taxonomy): Eukaryota > Metazoa > Chordata > Aves > Passeriformes > Vireonidae > Vireo > Vireo altiloquus. The sequence continues at coordinate 496,343 of VZRF01006954.1, forward strand.
GTTAAGATATATTATGTTAATGTTTCCTGCACTATCTTGCATGCTTTTGACTCCTTTGAGAGGTATTCATTTGGTTTTAGCAGATTTTGCAAGCATTTTTGCTTCCTGGATGATTTCTGTTTCATTTTAACTTTACAATTATTCTTTGCACTCAGTTCCAGCAAACAGTGGTGAAAAAAGAATAAATAATTTTTTTAAAAAGAAAAACAACAGTGCAGGCAAATGCTGTATTTGATCTGCTTTAACCTCCAGTTTACTCTGTAAAGATGAACCAGAGCATACAGTAAAAAAAGGCCAGGCCGAGCTGAAGTGTGTCTCTTGAACTGGCTTCCAAGTGCTTGCTATGGAGAATAATTGAACATAAATTAAAAACAAACAAAAACAAAAGAAAAAACCTTCAGGTGAATATCTCTCTCGGCCTTCAGTTTGTCCAAAGCCAGGTCTGGAGGGCGTGGAGGTGATGCCATCCACATGGCAAGGAACTTATCCCCTTGAAAAACTCTGCCTCCAGCTCCCTCTGTGCCATCAGCGGAGTCAGAGGCACACCATGGGCTTGGGGTGGCATCCCAGAGTGTGCTCTGCTGCAAGGCTCTCCCAACACACGGCCACAGGGAAGGGTGCTGGGCCAGCACGTGTCTGGTACATCAAGCAAGGCTGCAAACCCTCCCTGCCAGCAGGGACAGCTGTACCCAGAGGTGGCACATGGTGTGCCCCACACTGGAATTCTGAGGTGCGGCCACAGCCCTCACATGCATTCATGGTAGCTACATAATATGCACCTTTATGAATCCCTGAATACTCGTTTGCCTCTCTAAACACAATCATGAGGCTAGTTATGGTCTATTAGGTCAAAACACATTTTTTAAAAGTCCCTAAGCACTGATTTTATCAGTATGCTTCAACAGCGCCAACAAACATGCCTCTAATGCACTGGATAAATACATTAAAACTCATTAAAACATCTCTGACCAGCATTGTAAGGAAGCTGCACATGAGTATATGTGCAACAGTCAGGCTCCACACAGGCCCAAGCCCTGCTGCTGACTGTGGAAACAAATGGAGTTTCCACCACGACCACCTCCACCTTCCCTGGGCTGTGGATGAAACCAAGCCCAGACAGAGCTCCAGCCCAGCTATCAAAGCACAGGGCCGAATTAAACATCACTACTTCCACCTCAGTGTGTCTCTCTGTGTTTAGTGGCTTCTTCCTGCAGGCAGCACCCAGGTTTGGGAGCAGGGACACTCATGCAGGTAGGGTGTGAGGGAGGGGACCTGGCAATTCTGCGGGCTGCTGGCTGTGTGCTCCCCCAGGCAGCTCCCCTCTGCTCTGTGCAGCTCTTTCATACAGCGACCCAGGAGAAAGAAATACTTGTAAAAACTGAAAAATGAGCTGGCAAAGGAAACCTGGCAAATGAGCTGCTCAGTTTGGTGTTTTTTGTACTGACACAGCCTGTTTCTCAATTCTGTTCTTTTGGAGTGCGTGTTGCCTACCATCTCTGACTAGGTCTTTAAATGCTACTCCTCCAAAACAAATAAACAATTTTATTATGAAATGAATGCTGATACTATGTTTTTCAAGCTAAATTCCACATCAAGGTGTCACAGTTTTCTGACTTTGAAGACATGAACACATTCCCACTGCCAGCCAGTGCCTCCAACTCTCCAGATTTCTACTGCATCCTGAGTGTGCTTCTTTTATCCCTGCAACCGCCTGAGCTCAGTTTTTGGTCTGACTATGCCTTCAGTCTCTGGGATGGTACTGAAAATAAGGGTTGATCCAGTCTTGCGGCTCCAAAAGCAATGGATAAACATAAAGGACTGCAGATGTTGCTGTTTCATAAGGAGGAAAACTTGCATGCCATCAAGGAGACACAGATATTACAGAAACAATGGAAGGAAGAATTAGTTTTTCATTTTGTCATGAAAGTTATTTTTCTTTCTTTAATTGTAAAATGCATTGAATTTTTTTTACATGAAGACTGCATTTACATTTCAGGGTCTTGCTGTAGTGCTTAAGGGGAATAGGTTGGAATAACACTACTGCCTATAGGTGAAATAAATAAATGATTTAAAAAAATATATTTTTTTGCTTTGTTTTAATTTTGCACAATATCAATATTTTAACTCTGCTGAGAATCAAGTAATTCTGTAAGTATGATGACTCCTACATGCAGGCAGCCCCAGCTGGACAGAAGATGCAATCTGTTGGGCATCTCTGGAGATGCTTCAAAGCATAAAGGATTTTATCCTGTCTGAGCACAAATACCATCTCAGATGAGGAGAGGAGAGGAGAGGAGAGGAGAGGAGAGGAGAGGAGAGGAGAGGAGAGGAGAGGAGAGGAGAGGAGAGGAGAGGAGAGGAGAGGAGAGGAGAGGAGAGGAGAGGAGAGGAGAGGAGAGGAGAGGAGAGGAGAGGAGAGGAGAGGAGAGGAGAGGAGAGGAGAGGAGAGGAGAGGAGAGGAGAGGAGAGGAGAGGAGAGGAGAGGAGAGGAGAGGAGAGGAGAGGAGAGGAGAGGAGAGGAGAGGAGAGGAGAGGAGAGGAGAGGAGAGGAGAGGAGAGGAGAGGAGAGGAGAGGAGAGGAGAGGAGAGGAGAGGAGAGGAGAGGAGAGGAGAGGAGAGGAGAGGAGAGGAGAGGAGAGGAGAGGAGAGGAGAGGAGAGGAGAGGAGAGGAGAGGAGAGGAGAGGAGAGGAGAGGAGAGGAGAGGAGAGGAGAGGAGAGGAGAGGAGAGGAGAGGAGAGGAGAGGAGAGGAGAGGAGAGGAGAGGAGAGGAGAGGAGAGGAGAGGAGAGGAGAGGAGAGGAGAGGAGAGGAGAGGAGGGGAGGGGAGGGGAGGGGAGAGGAGGACAGATTTTGCTATGCACTTTAATAACAGATGTGAAAAGTGGAGGAGATACTAATTGCATTTATGTCAGCCCTGTTCTTTGGAGGGACTATTGTTCACATAAACTTGTAATGTGTTTCCATCGAGTTTGTATCAGATCCTTTGTCAGTGGCTAAGACTTTCCTGATTTACTCAAGCTCACAGATTAGTAGAGTGAAGGATTCTGCTCACCACAGAAGAGTGAGAAGCATAAGCAAACACTGATTTGCAGCAGGAGGACCTCGGAGCAGCCTGTACCACCAAAATGAGCCACAGTGATTCTATTAAGACAAATATGTCCCCCTCCTCTGGGTAGGAAACCATGCTAGATCTGAAAAAGCCTTCCAGCAACAACTGTTCTGTAGTGTTCTTGCAAAATCTCCGCTGTAAAGTAGAGGAGAACCAAAGAGAATACTATAAAGAAGCTGCCTTGAAATGAGTGGAAAAACCCCTTGACAATTGGATGATTGGGTAAAATTAGTCCCACTACACAAAAACAACTGTTCTAGTCAAACCCATGAGGATGAAGCTCTAACACTGAAGAACAAAAACTGAGACACAGGTTGAGAACACAGTTTTTACATTGCTCCACAGATCAAAACCATCTACTATTGCTTAGAATAACAGCTAAAATTACTAGGAAGGGATTTTAAAGAAATAGGCACTGGAGAGGCCCACAGGAAGAAAAGGGAAAGACTCAGATTCTCAACAACTGGGAGAGGACAAAAAAAAAAAACACAAAAAAGACAAGATGAACTTTTCCAGAACATGGAAGGAAAACCCTGTAAGATAGGGTCTTTGCAGCTAAAAGCCCTGACGGGAAATGGAAGTTTGGATGACTAATGGAAATTGATGAAAATTAAGCTAAAAATTGATTAGTTATTTTTCTGTTTCTATTCTTTCAATAACTGGCAAAGTGAATGTCTCCATTTTAACACCTGCAACACATGAGCCCAACCAGTCCTCTGTCAGGAGGCAAGCCAGTCCAGTATTAGATATTGCTCAAAATTGCCGTGAGAGCCTTGTGTGCCAAGGGTTGTATGGATTGTACTGGACTTATTTCTGGGGCTGCTGCTTCCACAGATGAATCTATGAACAGATGGGGCAGTCCAGCAAAGTGACCTCCTGACATTTTTTCAGTTCCATACTCTTAACCTCACTTTTGCGAGCAGTACTTCCTAAAAGTAAATGACTGTTTTCCTCTGCCCTTACTGACATTTCTAGAATTGCTTTCTCCACAGGCTCTTCTGTAAGAAAGCACCAACTCCCTACTTTTTCTGCCCTCCATATATTTTCTCTACTCCTTCTTTTTCCACAGCCTGATCAGGAACTGGCCTATTGTCTTTCAAGCTTATGCGGATTGTTGTTTTTCCCCCTTACACAGTGGATTCTCATTGTTAATATGTGAGTTATATGATTACCCACAGCTGGAAATTCACTTCTGTAACCATATAGCTATTTCCTGTATTTTTAGAAATGGCTTTTTCCAGCCCCTCTTACATCTAGTCCCAGTAGTACTGGTTTTAAATAGAAACTTATATTTATCTACAATGTACTAAGTCCTGGCATCCCCCAAGGGACCTAAGAATCATTCCCCATCTCACATACATGACAGGTCTACAGAGACTGATTTGTGATGGTGAGAGAGACCTACAGCTTGAGTATTGCTCTTCTGTGAATGAGCATCACAAGCATCTTTGTTCTCTTGGGGCACAAAATCGACCTGCGACCTACAGCCTGTGCTTAGACATTCCACTCAGATGCTCTCTAAAGGGGACTGCAAAGTGGTTGCTTGTCAAAAGCGTCTCAAGACACATTGAGTGTCTCTTATCATGCTGCACAAGAAAAAAAGTTCATTTGTTGTTTTTACCGCTATCAGCAGCTTTTTCTTCTGATTTTGCTCAGAAGGGCTCTTCCAGGTGTACTGCCATGAGTGTCTACAGGGGAGAAACAAATGGATTTGGGGAAGGTGGGGATACACTTCTGCATTTGGTCTTAAAGACCAGAAGGGAACAGCGATAACGAGTGCTAAGACAAAGGCAAGATCTAAAGCAACAACGGCCAAGAGAGTAGATCCCAGGCTGCACTGGATGTTTGTCCCTTATCAGAAATGCTGTGTGATAGAAGTTGAACATGATACCAACACAGGGCTTCCAACCCCTGCAGGCCACTGTAACACCTCCAAGGTGGGTATATGTCAGCAGGAGGAGAAACCAGTGTGTTGCACAGGCATACTTTTTAAAAAGTAGAGTGAATAGTGTGCATAAATGCCCTGTGGGGTTTGTGAAAGGTTCTCTTGTCCTGCACATGGGCCACTCAAGAGGAGCAGTGCATGACACAGGACACGATGAAATGATCAAGCCTGTAACTTCTGTCCCTCTTTCATTTGCCAAAGATAGTGGAGATGATGATGACATTTATCAGTGATTCTTATCTCTCCTTCCTCCTCCATTAAAGCTGGCCCCATAGCTACCATAATATTACATGTGTAACGGCCTGACAAAATTGTCACTACACACGGAAATATCTAGCAGAAGGCCTGATGAGTTTTGACAAAAGTATATCTGAAATGGAGCCAGCGAAGAAAAGGAACAAATGATCTGATGGCAAAAAGAATGTTGCCTTTATTAGTGCTGTTAATTTGAGATCACACCACTGACTTGTCTCAATACTGTAACTACAAAAACTTCCAATAACTTCAAAGAAAAATGAAAGGTGTGAAGCAAACCCAAAATGCCTCCTTGTCTGACTGCAGCAGGTGTGCTCCCTGCTACCCACCACCTGCCACTCAAGAAACCAACCAAAACACAGGGCCCAGCTTCTCCTGAACTTGGGCAAATCTAATAATTCGGATATATAATAATCTAATACATCTAAATATTACAATGACCTTTACAGAAAATCCAGTTACCACCAGCTCAACTGGAAAGCCTCCACAGTGCCCTGCTGCCTGAATGCATTAGCTTGGGATCAGGCACATCAAAGTCACACTTGTGACTTCGTGAAACCCCGTTGTGGCGCTCCTGGAGCAAATATTGGTTCATATTGTGGGAGACATCTGCCTCTCTGCCCCACACCCTGAGCTCCTCTCATGCCGTGGGGACGCTGCGCAGGACTCCCTTTGTACAGAGACGAGTTGTTGTAAAGCTGAGAGATCACATCCTCATCATCTGACTTCTGCCGTGGGATCTTTTCTTTTAGGCCTCTGTTACAAAGACATATAACATGAAAAGGCTCAATTTTCCACAAAGAAATATTTTGCAGTACAAGTGTTCCTGTGAAGACATCATTTCATGACTGCCCTGGTTCAGTTTAGAGAATGCGTGCAGGGAGGAGGGGTTAAAAATACTTGAGAAGAAAGTTTCCCCAGAACTACTCCCTGTTGAGTACACAGGGGGGATAAGCTTTGACAGTTTAGTTTTAAACAAGAGATAACATCAAATAGGCCCATGGGACTGGTTCCAATTATCAACCCAAACAAAAAGAACAGCTGCACCCAAAATGCCTGTGCTTACAGTCATATTTCATTTTAACCACATTACAAAGGAAAAGTCTCATGATATACAAGGCTTTTGGGTTTTCTTTTTAATTCCACAACGTATTTAGTAAGCCACCACATCATATGGTATAGAGATGCACAGTCAATTAAGCAGGCATTTCATTAACATTGCTTTTATACTCACATCAGAATGTCTTAGGTTAATCAAACCATTACATTAGAAGGGAATGCTACAAAAAGGAAATAACTGACAACTCTACCTACAAAACCCATGACTTGATGTGGATATTGTTCCTGGTTGCCTGTCAAGGTAAAGTATCTTGGGATTGCATTTCCTTAGAGTTTTCACAATGATAATGAGAACAATTATATTTCTCCATCTGGAATCCATTAAACATGATTATGATTGCTGACTTTCCTATCCTTATTACTATCTGGATTAGCTAACCCCATTACAAAGACCATGCTCCCAAAGCTCACTTGCAAATATTGTTATATGATTTCCTGTCATCCAACCAGAGTGTCTTTCTCCTTCTCTCTCCCTCTCTCATCTTTCTGTTCATGTACCATTTTACAAACTATTTTGTCCTTGTCTCAATTCTAAGGACCTTAATAGGTTCAAACTCCCAGATGACCTGCATTTGCAGGTGTTTAAGCGGGGGAAGATCAGCTGTCCTATGTGGTAATAATGACTCTTGCTCGCCTCAATCAAGCAAATGGGTCTGGCCTGTAACTTGCAGGTGCTATAGGGGAGAAACTTAAACATCCTGACCATTTATTTCATGCAGAATATGTAAAGATTAAGCAAGGACTATTAAGAAAAATGTTATTACAGAGAAGGAGGAAGACAGACAATTTTGTACTGTAGCCTTAATAAGTGATCTTCACAATTCAGAAAGCTGAATTATTGGCTTCAGGCTTCCCAAAGTCTCTGGTTTTCATTCTATGCTCATTTGCACTGTTAGTAAATGCAGAATTATTCCACTAGCTTTCATTGAAGTTGCTCCAAATTTGTACCAGTATAACAAGGATAAGAAAGTATCCTTATTTATCTGAGGGTTTCCTCATTAAATTTCATTAAGGAGTCTGTTAAAAACAGAAATGTTATTGGGTAAGGGTCAATTCACCGTGTTTTGGCCCTGTACTGGATTTATCTCAATGTTTGTGTGTCTTCAGCAGCAAAGTTTAACATGGCTCTTTGTAAATTACAGTATCAGTAGTAAGTATAAGAAACACCAGAACTGTGTACTCACCTTTTCTCCTTCACACCAGACACATGTCTTTGGGTCAGAGCTGCAAGGGTTGACTGCAGGGCTCTAAATGAAGTTATTTCAGAAAACAGTTACTTCACCGAAGCTCATGGTTCCATTTTTCCTCAATCACTTCTTCTGCTGTACATCAATGCTCATCTACTGAATTGGGCATTAATTTAGAGTTTTGTTGATACATTATAGCTTTGCACAGCCAGCTCAGAACTTTCAAACTGTTTGCTTTATGCTTTGATTATGCATTCATTTTGACTTGAAAAAGGATTATATAATAATCAGCAGCATTTCAACAGAAGCCAGTTGTAGCTGTTTCTATCTGTAATGATTGTTTAATGACTATTTAAGATGTGCTGCCTGGGGTTGTCTAATCAGCCAATTTTTATTAGCTTCCAGTGAATGAATAAAGTGATACCTAATCAGTAGTAAAACTTCGGTATTGAGCAAGGTAAAGTTTCATGTAGGAAAAGCACAAAGGTCAAAAAAACTATTAATTTCATAGAACCATAGAATAATTTGGGTTGGAAGGGACTTTTAAGTTAATCCAGTTCCAGTTCCCCTGCTGTGGGCAGGTACACCTTCTACTAGACCTACACTTTCTACTAGACCAAGCTGCTCAAAGTCCTGTCCAACCTGTCCTTGAACACTTCCAGGATGGAACAACCACAATTTCTCTGGGCAACCTGTGCCAGGGCCTCACCACCCACACAGGGAAGAATTTCTTCCTAATATCTAATCTAAGTCTACCCTCTTTCAGTTTAATGACATTATGCCTTGTGTGCTTCTATTATTAATTATTACAGTGAGCAGTTATAAGGCAGCTACTGTCTTGACATCCAGGAAAAACGTACATCAGAACAAATAGTGTTTTCCTGGCTTACATTTTCTCAACTAAACTGTAGAAGATGAGTTTGACATCAAACTTCTTAAAGTCAACAGAAAACCACCTTGGTGAGTCCACTGCCTTTGGGTCAGGCTCATGGTGAAAACAGTTGTTCACACCTTGCTAATCTTGAATCCATTTCAGCTGCTCTCTCACAATCACTTTTAATTCTTTTTCTTACAGCTCCATTGTGGAAACAATGCCTTCATCAAATCTGGGGAAGTGCAACTGTGAAGGGAATTTGGGAACCACATGTCTTGGGGAAGCATGCTAGGTGATCTAAAACAAAACACATATGTTTCTCCCATTTTTTCTCTGAGAAGTCAGATACTTTTAATTACTGCAGTTATTCAGCAGCTGAACACCAGCAGCTGCACGTGTTATTTGTCCACTGCTGTATGGTGTTTGCTTAAAACTCACTGGAGAGGTTTACACTGACTCGCTACCTCGTGTTTGGGCTAAGGGCTTACATGTGCCACTTCCCACAGCTCAGCTGACATACACTGGTTCATTAAGCCACAGCAACATGATCATGTTTTAAGAACCCTAATTGTCATAACTGTGGCTATCACTAATTTGCTGTGGTTGCACTGAAATCTACCAAGCATAGCCAGTATGAAATCTTCATTAAAAAGTAAAAGCTTTTTACTTACATCTCCACTTCTGCCCAAATGAAATATCCAAGTTGCTCAGTAACTCATTTCCAAGTACCAACAACTCAGATCTTATTTGCTGTTTAAAACCAACTTTTGGTTGCATCTTGTTTCTGTCCAGATCCTTCTGTTATTTATTCCTTGTGTTCATCCTTGCTAATGATAAATTTGCAAGGCACAGCAAGTTGCCTAACAAAAGCACTACCCACAGCAGTAAGAGCATTGATGCTGTGGGCCAGCAGAATCAGAGCTGCAAAGCAGATATCTGGCTTAACTGAAACTACCACTGGATCATTAGTTGTCCTTCATATTGTTTCCTAGTGAAGGAAAAATCATCTTGCAGCAGCATGGACGTCTCAGATCTGGCACTCGTGAGAAATTTGCAATGTGAAGGACAGCTCTTCCCTTCTGTGATGTGGGCTTGAATCCACAAAGCATTTGGACAGATGCTTTTCTGGTGTTGAAGTGCCTGGAAGATTCATAGCTTCCATGCTCTTAAGACAGGGTACAACACAATACGATCACACTTCACACCTTGCAATCACCATGTGACACACAAAAAAGAGAAAGTTTCTTCATGTCCTTACGCAGATCTACTTGGTAAGGCCTCCTCTTGGAGTTGCCTACTGAAAGACAAACCCAAACACCAAAAACCTATCATAAGTTGCAAGCAAAGTTTTTATGAGGTGAACTATGAACTTTAAAAAGTCTGGAATCTTTAGCAATTGCTTATTGCCTGCAGGATAGATGCAGTTAGTATAGTGCCTTGTGGGCATGCCCTTAGCTGCAATCCTCATTGATGTTCTTTTGCTACTGCTTTCAAAACTGTTAAAATTCCTTCGCTCAAGTGTTCTTAGCACTTATGTTGATAGGGAATACTTCAAAGGATACATCTTTACTTCATCAAATCTGCTGTAATTTTGTAGACAGAATCAAAGAGGTTCATTTTAAGTCTAGTCAAGTTTGCCAACTGTCCTAAGCTCAAGAAATCAATTCCATGTTGCCATGTAATCAACCCAAATGAGAAGCCTGGAAAAGAACAGTGCAAACTTCTGGATGAAACTACATTTGCTTCAGCACATTTAACACTGGAAATAATTTTGTCCCATTATTCTTACATTCTTTTTCTATTTCTCCCATTCTTCTTAAAGCTTCCTTGATGTATTCAACTCCATGGCTGTATTGATAAGCAGCTGACACATCAGTCCCCAAACACAGCTCTCAATGGTGTCTGTTGAAAGCACAGCATCATGTACTTGCTTCTTTTTCTCACAGAAGTTTCCTCTGGCACAAAAAACTTGCTGGGTGTTCTCATGCCGTTATTACAACAGCAAGGCATTTAATGAGGGTCCATGCACTTGGCAAGCTTTTATGAACAAATAGTAAAAGACAAAACAGGAGTTTTGCAGCTGAAGTCCTGGGCATTATCCTGTACCTACTGTGGCAACAAAAACACTTTTTTTCTCTTAACAACTTAAATACAATTGTAAACCTTATGCCAGTGCTACTGACTCATCCCTCATGTTGTGTTTGGTGCCACACATAACTGTGATTCTAGCTGAAGCTTTAGTTTGGATTATTATGAGTTCTATAGTTATGATACAAAAGGGATTTTTTTTTGGTTGTTTTTTTTTTTTCCCAACTTGTAAAATATTTTTAGAGAGACTCTAAACTGAAGGAAGAGATCTGAACACACTAAAAAATTTCTGCAGGGAAAAATGCGTGCAAAACTTGGAAAGCTGCAAATCATTTAGTGGCATGCTTATCCTCATTAGGAACCAGATGAAGTGTTCAGAACAGAAGTGACATAGAAGGATTATCAACAATCTTCATCCCTATCCCAGTTGCATGAACAGACCTGTAAAAACCATTCTTACTGGTATGCAGGACCTGGCCTACTTCAGACTTCAGGAATCACAGATAAGTTTGGGTCTGCTCTTTCTGAAAGTCTTTTCTCAAGTGTAGGCTCAGACAAGTTTTGTTTCAAGTGAGATTCACAGCCTTCAGAACAATTATTAAGTTTCTTACAATACATCTTGCACCATATACAACGGACTGCTGAAAATTCCGCTCTTGGGAAACATGGCTCTCAGAAGGTATCCAAAATCAGTCTAAATTCAAAGATGAAAAATATGTGGTAGAACAGTTATGCGACTTCCACTAAAAAGCCCTAGAGATGCAAAATTAACCCTGTCTCAGCAATAGCAATTCACTCTGCAGTGTATCTCCAGTTTCCAGAAAGAGTATATTCTCTTTCATTGTGAATTTAACATCAGAAAATTTTCCCTAATATTTGGATTCAGTTTTTACTTTCAATGGTATTTTGATTAGGCCACGAAACACTAAAACATGTGTCCTGTGCTACTGCTATATTCACTTTAAAAACACAGTTCTTAAAATTTTCAGCATTGAAATGAGAGGCTGACCCTGATGCAGACAATGGTCATAGTCATGTTGACTTTAACAAGGTTTCCGCGTGAAAGAAGACACACTCCATGAATACTTAAATTCCTGCTTTGTTTTCTACATCTTCTGGCAAGGAACTGACTTTCATATGTTCTGGAGCCTAAAAGAAATGACAAACCAAAGGCAAGGCATCCACAGCCACTTACGCAGGCTCCAAAACACTGCTTTTTGAGTGAATAAAGTTTCCATGTTCTCACCAGCATAAAGCTGTGGTAAAGTCTGCAGAAGGCCAAACCAAAAAAAAACCAGGTAAAGTATGTACAGAAATACATAAATATGTATTAAAACCAAGCAAAATCAGGGGTTTCAGCATAGCTTACATATCACTTTCTTTGTCTTGTGCTTCCAGGTGCCTGGCTCAAGGCCTTCACTACGTAAGAAATTTGTTGATATGGAGTTCAGGCTTCACAAGACCAGGTTTCAGAGCTGAAACTCTGAGTGTGTTTCTGTATTCACACATATACAATTAAGTGTACTTGTTCTATTTATATACAAAAATGCCCCATACTTTGCCTGAGTATCAAAGGACGGCCACTGAAGTAAATGATTCACTTTCACATCACAGCCAGAGGACAGCTGATGAGGTATAGGTGTATGTCCTGGAATGCAATACACCAGCGTACAAAGGACAGATAAAAAGTGTCTGTGAATATCACAGAATCATCAAGGTCAGATATTATTATTAAGGCCATCAAGTCCAACTATTAACTTAATATCAATCCAGAAAGCATCTGTGTGCTTGTGTGGAGGGCTTTCTACCTGACAGGACGCTCTCATGCCCACCTACGACGTGTGCACAGAGGCATAAGCAGGCACTGACAACCCGAGGAGTGTATAAAGTGTGTGTGGACGTGCCAATTAGGCTGACAACTCCCATGCTGACAAGTCGTGGCTCTGAACCCTGCAAATCCAAACAGGTAGCGGTGAGAAGCGGCGTGGCTGGATCTGGTGCCGTGTGGGAGACAGGCAAAGAGGGAGCATTGCTGTGATTGACATGTAAGCACTGTGCTACCCTGAGAGCCTTTGTAGTGTGACTTTATGGTCTCTTTTCATTTTCCTTGCCGCTCCCCACAATTCATTTAGTCGCAGCACCACTTAAAGAGACTGTGGCATCTGGTGGGGAGGGAAGGAGGGGATCCACTTAAAATAACAGCAGTTTTTAGAAAGAAAAGTTCTCTCAATATTTTAGTTGTTTAAATATTTCACAAATGATTTTTTGTTTTATACAAGTGAGAAGGTGAGGGGATTTTCACCTCTGTCCATGTGTGATGAAAGCGAGCAAATAGTGACATTGCTGTTAAATGGGCCCATTTCCAGAGTTTAGAAGTACTCTCACTTATATTCCCAACAAGAGATGTTCCTTGTTATTAACCTTTACATTAAGTTTGTGCAATTCCTGAGTGCTTTCCTCCAGATAGAGAATCCCTTACAACTGGCTTTTCCCCCTTCTTCTTATTTTGGAATGGGAGTGCAATAAACATGCAGACTGACCCTGGTGCCAAAGCAGGCAAAATATCCCACATGTCCCACAGCTGACACAAACCTCCCTTCTCCTGGGGCATGAAGAGGGAGGGTTGCCCTTCCAAAGGGTTAAGGCATTTTCGAATACAGATGTGTATCTTGGGCACAGAAAACAGCACGTGGGGATGAACAAGAAAAAAAAAGATCCTGTTTAGTTTCAGTGTGTGACATTTGCCTGGGGGAAGAAAGTGCAGAGCTCATTGGAAATCTTATTGTTGAAACTCTGACCAGTCAGTTATAAAGTGTCATGATTTAATATGCCAGAGTTGTTTCCATTTTCAGGGTCAATCACTCCGTGAGTGTGTGGGGTGAGACTCTGCATTTAAAGAAATACTTTCAGGTTTTAGGTTGCTTAATTTCCTTTACAAGGATCTTTTTTGTTTTCAGGAGAACAGATCTCCAGCAAGATTTCTGCCTTCATAGCACATGGAGGTACATTTTCCAAAATCAAATCCTCTGATCAAAGCAACAAAAGTTAGTGATTGAAGCAATAATTATGACCTTGATCAGGGTTTATTCTGTTACATGATTAATCATACACAGTACTTAAAAATATCAGGTGCCTGCCTGCTGAAATATCAACGGAAAATACTACTTACAAAATAGCTAGAAGAAAGGTCAACAAATCTGAGCTTGTTATAGCAACCTGCAAGTCCTACACATTTCACTGTTTAGACATCAGTTTGCGATATCTGTTTTCTTTTATGACTCTGGGCTTTGTTACCAACTTACCATTAATAGGGTTCAGCCAATGCAGATCTTTTGACTCTTTTTCTCTCTCTGTCCTCACCTGTCAGCCTTCTCTTCATCAACTATATTTATTACAATCAAGCCCTGTCAACTGTCACAGCTTACATACAGTCTGCCAGTAAATATGTCTTTCCAGTCATTAGACATTCCTTCCAGTCACCTTGGGATTTCTACCTTGTCTATCTCACTCCAAAAAAACTTTTGTTCAGAAGTATTAGACTCCCACAGAGCAGTGTCAGCTTGGGGCCATTACTGTAGGAAGTGACAGAAAACACCAAACTGTCACTCATTAGGATCTACTTTTTCCAGAGTTGATGTAAGTCAGATTTAGCCCCAAAACGAATCATGATTTATTTAATATATTTGCTTCTACAAGTGTCAGCTCATCAACTTAAAATGTTTCTCCTTTAACTCTATTGAGGCCTGTACAGAAAGTTTTCTTTGAAACCTAGTTTTTGCTCTAAGGCTTGATAATTAGAATAGAATCGAGAACAGTCAAGTTTCTGCTCAACAGGTGCACTTTATTGGCCCTCAGTTTTATAATTATATGTACAAAAGCATTCACATTAGAATTAAGGCTGGACATGTGAGTAAATGCCACCTGGTGGGTAAGTTCTTTTTAGGCTGGCTCCCAAGTCTGAGGTGAGATTTATTAAAATCTGTAGATTAGTTTAAAGAGAGAAAAACAATTAGTTGGAGAAGCAAAGAGGGAAAAAGAAAAGAATTCCTATTATATGCTGATTATGCTACAAACTATCTCTCCAAAGGATCTATAGCCTCATCCAGGGTGAAACAGCACCAGTGAGGTGTGTTCATAGGTGCTTCTGCTATTGCACCCACAGTAAAAGCCTCTGATGAGAGGCATAAACTCCCAACAAGTCCTCTGCCTCCCATAAGTTTTGGTGTCAAGCTGGTTGGCACAGGGATGCTCACCACTATTTCATCCCATGTGGAGTCAGGGAGTCAGTGGATCACAGAGAAATGTAAAAGTAATAGGTGGCATTGCCAGTGGAAAAAGTGAGAGGAAAGAAAGGAGGGATAAAGGTTCAGGATCGTTAACTCAGAAGATTTGAATTGCTTGTACCTCATCAGGGTAGTAAAGAGTCAGGTCTGTCACTGGTAGAAAACAATATAGCTCCAGTGAATTTACAGAGCACAGACTCACAGGGGTAAGTAACACAGAGAAGATGTCAGCAGCCAGATTTTTCTTCAAATAAGGATATCATCATTAGTGATTCACTTATGTAGCAGATATTACAGACTGTAGGGGACTATGCAGTATTAGAAAGAGTGTGTTTGTACCAATGATTGGTTTCATTATCAAAAGGCAAACATCTCTGAGGTGGAAAGGGTGTCTATAAAATCACAGGTTACTGTACAGGAAGATACACACGAGTGGTGCAGAATAAATAAACTGTCCCATAAATCATGAGTCACTTGGAATTTTTAGTGGACGCAATTACAAACTTCTCATGCTTTCTTTTCTGTCTGTGGAAGTAATGATTCCTGCCACAAATTGCCATCTGAGACTAAATATGGAGTACAGATTATGACAGTCACCAAGCGGGTGAGCAGGGCTTATGAATAATCTACAGCATTCCCAGTAACTGTGATTGAGCAGTCTTGACCCTGACAACAGCGTGGGTGGAAACAGGTTTCACCATCAGGGATACTGCAAACTGTAGATCGTTTGAGGTTTCCATGCTAAAACATGGCCTCCATCCCCAGCGTTCCTCCTGACCACTCGTATGTGGCTTCAGCAGTCTCAGGATGCCACCACAGGGGCAGCAATGAGCACTAGGACATTTAGAGCTACTTGGAACTACATTCTGGCCAAAACATACTTGGAAACCACATCTGAGTGTTGTGTGTCCTATCAAAAAGGTAATCCTTCAATATTACTCTGTTAGTATAAAAGATCAGCTATAAATGCTTCTGCTTATCTCAAACAAATACACCAGCATGAACAATGTGGATGCACATTTATGTGATTGGGAAGTGGAGATTAGAGGATTTAAGGGACCTTTCTGAGAAGCTGCTTGCTGCTAGAGTTGCCCTCAGACTTCCTCCCCACATTTTGCCTCTCAGGTGATCTAGGAAACCAGCCTACAGAACCCTACCTCACCACAGCTCAGACTCCAGCAAAGTTAACATGTTTTGGATCAGCCCTAGGATTTTAAGCTTACACATGAGATGCAAATAAATTGTCACAAAGTGATTTGAGAAGGGAAGAAGTGACCACAGTTATACCAGCCACACTGGGAAACAAGTAAAGGACTCAGCAGAGTCTGAAAGAGAAGAGGAGATGGCTGAGACATGGCAGATGTATCCTCAGTGCCTTCCTCTGCAAAACCCAAAGCAAGATGTGTAGCAGGAACAGCCTAAGAAGGTGTGTCAGTAACACAGCATGAATTCCACCTGCCCTGCAGGAACTGCAAGAGCTACCTTTTCAAAGGAAGGCCATAATTCCTGTCTCCCTTGCTCCCCATAAGAAATCTGTCCAGCATGCTCCCAAAGGACAACATGACTCAACCAAAATCAGCTGCAGACCTTGCTGGAACCCCAGTTCTGCACCATCATTCCCATCATACCTTTGATTTTTAAGTACTTTTCCCCTCAGATATATCCTTTCATTACAGAAAAAAATCCTGAACCAATGCAAAGCCCTTCATCACTGGCCCTAAAGAGGATGTTCTAAAAATGAGACACTAGATTCTGTTTGACAAATCATCTGAAATGCTTACACCCACCCGACTGTTGCACTCAGCCTCCTCAGTATGAAAAAAAGACTAAAGAAACGCTTGTGTGTTGGCTGCAGCAACACAATTACAGAAACTGCTACCAACAAAGAAAATAATAACTACTGGCGGTACAGATGAGGGAAGCAGTGGGGGGAAGGAGGCATGAAGGGAACCTCAAGGTTAAATGAGCAATGGGTCGGGGCACACACAAACAAATGTAAACAACAGAAATCTTTCAGCACAATTTTGAAAGTAAAGGCAGACTGAATTGTATTATGCAGGTGTATAGAAAGCACTTTGCTGCATTATGCCATCTCAAGTTCTTGTTCCTATTTCCTTTTGTCAAGAGGTCTTTGATTGAAGACAAGATTGTCTTCCAAAGAAAGGATAAAATGTAATGTGAATAGCTCAATTGATAGACTGCAGTATCTTGGACGCTGCAAGAAAAAGCAATGCTAATGGATTTGTACAGTAAATAATATGGGGCAAGAGGAAGAAACAATCAGGCCTCACACAAATATAGAGAAGCTTGCTTGAATCTTCATAATTTGCAGAGATTGCCATTCAGCTCAATGTACTTCAGGTTGGAGTAGAAGCGCTTCCAAATTTCCCCCATGAAAGTCAGAGAGCCACAACTGTAAGCCCTGACTTTTTATTACCATTTATTTTTTCTGATTTGCTAGTTTCCCACAACTGCTTGTTGCCACACAGCTATCTTCATTCCTGAGGGATGGTGCACTCCTAATGGATCATAGCAGGAGCCTGCAAGCTGGGACAGAGAAGTCTGGCTCCTTGACTGGTACCCATGATCACAAAGTGTTTCCTCTGGTCCACAAAAGAATGGACCAAATTTCATAGGGGTCTTCTGTAGCCATGCCAAGTGAACTTTATTCTTCCAGATACCTGTCTCACCTGAAGTTTTGACAGTTCAGTGGGAGATAAGGACCTGCTAAGCAGGCAGAAGTAAGGCTCTAAATGACTCCCAGGAAAGGAGAGTAAAAATCACTATCTGCAAACATCCTGCTGGATTAAACTTGTGTCCAAAAAAGTAGCACAGAGAGGCAGGAAACTGAATGCACTGTGACTTTCAAGGCTGGGTTGCTGTGCTGTTTCTGGAGTTGAATGCACACTTCCTGCTGTGCTGGAATCACAGAACACACGGCAGCAGTTCTGCACCACTGACAGGCTGCTGACACCAAAGCTGGGCAGGCTGGGGATGTCAGCAGACACGGAGTCAGCACAGCCTTGTCCTCACCCAGCCCAGACAAAAGAGTCTCTGAGCATCACTCCCAGTGCAGATTTGTGAAGGGCTGTGCTCCCCCCAGATGGGGTGTAGTGGGAAGGATACAAAGGTGAGCTGTGGTTTATGCAGCTCACACAGATCTGACTCCAACTTTCCAGTCCCCCGACTTACCTCTGCCCTGCCAGCCCCTCTGCTCTGCTTCTATCCCCTCACTGCACATACAATACCTCCTCTGATCCTTCTCCACCAACCTTTCCCAAGTGCTTTCTCCAGTTATAGCCATAGCCACTCTACCTTCCTCCCAGTCCTTCTTCCCCTGCAATTATCTCCTCCTCCCAGCTCCCATCTCTCACCCACAGCACGGCTCACTCTCTAATCCACTCTTCTCACACCAGCTAAGTCTTCCCACTTCTGCTCATTTCCAGTCCTTCTTGTTTAGTTCTGGGCCCAAATGCTGTTCCCTCCGAGGCTTCTCCTTGTCATTGTGGTGTTCATCAGCATGATGCCATCCCATTCCTCTGCTGTGTCCCAGGCACCAGCAGAGAAGATGTCAAAAAAACCCAACATGGTTTGGGAGGATTTTTTGCCTAAAGCTGTTAAAGTACTTGACTTTGATCACTGTGAATTTTGTGCCACAGTTTTCACAGTCCTGGGTGTTATTGGGTTCTTTTCTCTAGCTTGTGCTGGGGATTGATTTCTGCCTGCACTCTATAAAGGCTCTCTCAGAAAAAAAACCGCTTGTCTGGATGAAGAAAGAAGGCTCACTTTATTAGTGTCCATCATTACTCACTCTCAGGGAAAGGTGGAAAAAGTGAGTTGCCCAAACTCACCACCAGTCAGGGCAGCACAGCAACCAGACTCAGGTGTTGGGCTCAGCTTTCCATCTGCTAGCACACAGCAGAAAGTCTTTCTGAACTGTTGAGAATACCAGGTTTCAAAAACAAAACAAAACAAAATGAGGAAAAAGTACATCCAGCTCCCTTTGGCCCTTCAGCTGAGATCATTTGTGGTCTCAGTTTGAGATCTGACATGTGCTGGAGCAGGAATGACAGCACTCACTGGCAGGGGCATGTGCTCTGTGATCTAACAGACCTTTCCTGTCTTTAAATCCTCTGATGCTATGATTTGGCTGGCCTGTGGGTACACTGTGAACTTACCTGAAGATGCACAAGGAGCTGTGGGATGCCATCACACTGTCAAGACCCTTCACAAAATATCAGCAGCAGAAGACTTTCAGGAAATGTCACCACATCATCGTCCACTTTATGCTGCTGAATTTGTGGTGCTGTTTCCTGGAGCCATCTCATCCTGTTCAGGAACAACAGAAAGGGTAAAAGAGGTGAAATATGAGCAGTAAAAGCACCATTATCTGGTTTTCTAGCTATCAAGAGCCCAGAGTGAACACCGGGATTTCGAGTGCCTCTTCAATCACCTAGCTGACTCAGAAAGCTCAGGAGGTGGTAGTGGTAGGAGACTTTGTAGACCACTAAATCAAACCAGAAAACAGGATCTGTTCCTCCTTAAGATGTCTCTGGAACACAGAAAGGGGAACAATTGCACTGTTAAAGGGTCCTCAATTTGGGAGCCATATGCTAGAGGTCTCATGCAGCTGATAAATAAATCATTTCTTGGATTTCTCGACAAAATATGACAGAGAGAGGAAAAGAATTATAAAGGATAATTCCTTTTATGAGAAATGTACAGAGTCAATGGATCATTCCTGACTGCCAGGAGTTAATTAGTTACAACCATGAAAGACAGTGGTCACTAGACACCTAGAGTTGCACCAATGATACAAACAGGGGAGGCCAAGCCAGGAACATATGCAGTTGGCTCAAAAGAGCCAATTAATCAAAATAAATTGAAAGGAATAAGAAAAAAGACTGAAAAAATGCAAATGAAGATTAGAGGTACTTTATAATGAATTTCTTAAGCAAGATAATTATGGAATTGCTGTCAAGTTTAATTCACATACTGTTTCAATTGAAATATTGGTATTTGCAATACTGATAAGGCACAGGATGAATGGGTGAAGAGCTGGCTACTTGGCAGATCTCCAAAATACACTTGTCAACACAGAGTCATCACTGAATGGGATTTCTCCTTAACAAATTTTTGCAATGACTAGTACTGGTCTGTCTGCAACTAGCCGATGTTTTCTTGAGTGGATTCAGTAAACATCAATAGCCTCATGCATATGAATCAGGCTCAGTAAAAATTATGTACACATTAGAACATCTCTGCAAATTGTTTTTGAAAAATTTCTTCTCTTTGAAAAGAAGACTTGCTCTCCCAAATTTTTGCTGATTACAGGTATGGGAGACCCTGACAGGGGGACCAAAGAGGATGCTGATGATGTGGGGGTGGCACTTGCAACACACAAGTCTCTTGGCAAGGTGGGAAGAATTCTAAGAGAACGTGTTCTGACACACCCTGAAGTAAAATTACATAACTGGGAAAGCCTGCCCTTCAGAAGTGTCCATCTATCTCTGGTGACTATAGAGGCATCCTGGCAGATGAGCTGAAATTTTGCTGATTTTTGGATACAAGAACTTCTACTTTGGCTAAACTTAGGTTGGGTGATTCTCACCCTCCTGGCAAAGAAAAGAATAAGCAGGTGATAAAATGCACCACAGGCAAGCATATGCTAGACTGTGGGATCCAGTTGTCATTTTAAAAAAGGGCGTTATGAAACTGGAGGAGGCTCAGAAAAGAGCCACAGAAATTATTTACTGACTGAAGATAATGTTTGACAGTGCAAAACCTAAAGATCTCACACTGTTTAATTTATCAAAAAGAAGATTAAAAGGTTACTTCATTGCAAGCATTATCTCATAGGAATGCCACATAGGGAAATGCTCTTTAATCTAGCAAGAATGGCACAAATATTTAACATTGAGGGTGATTAGCCACTAGAATGAACCACCAAGGGAAGAGGTGGAGTCTCTCTCTCCTGATGTCTTCAAATCAGGTCTGAACACTTTTCTGGCAGATGTGCTTTAATCAAACAAAAGCTGTGCTCTCGTCAGAGGCAAGTTACTGGGTTGAATGCAGAGAAAAATGGGTGTAAAAAGGATGCACTCCTGGCCTCAAAAATATACAAATCTGTGAATGCCAAATGTAATTTGAATATACTTGCAGGAATCAAAGTGTTCAAACTGTGCTCCACTTTATGGGAGAGGAATCCCAGGAGAGTAGGTGGAGACAAGCTCCCAGTGTTTACGAACAGTAACTGCCTCTAAAATCTCAGTATCTCATCCAAAACCTGGCACTGTTTCCTTTCATGGCCCAGCTATGGCCACTGCTTCAGAAAAGACTAAACTGGTCTGGTTTTCATGGGGAGTGGGCAGGCACACACTGCTCTGAGGTCAGAGGGATTTGTCAGCAGTTAGCACCTATGGAAGTGAATTTAGACAACTAATGAAAGGGGAACATTTTGGGAGTGATTTCAATAGCATCTGAAAGACGGGTAGGAAATACACCCCTCACTGCCAGCCGTGGCTGTGCTCCTAGATGGGAGCAGTGCTTTTAAAATTCCTGTTTTCTGGCATCACCTTTCTTTGTCTCTGTTCTTTCAGTTGCAAAATAATCACATTTCCTGGACTGGGCAGCTGAAAGGATTAACATTAGAGTGCTAGTTTTCAACCCGGGGGTCTGCAGACCTCTGGGGAGCTCTGTGGTCTACTTCTAAGGTGTGTGTGAGAGGTGGCTAAGAAAAACAAGTCCATTTATGCTGTACAGCACTTTAAGAATGTGCATTTCAAAAGGGACATACTCCTCTGGAAAACACTTCGTGGTTCACAAGTCAAAAAAGGTGAAACACACAGAAAGAGAAAGCGAGAAGCAGCCCGTAAGTGACCGGTGATTTACGGTCGCTTTCCGTGTGTGGCGGCTGGGGGTTGTTCAGCATCATTTTCAAGGAAGGCAAGGAGCCCCGAGGAGCCAGATTGCCGGGGGAACATCACCTCCTCTCTGGCCGTGACCAAAAGCAAGTGAAAACAATGGCAATAAGCAAAAAAAAAGGCCGTAGGAAGCAGGGGAATCTAAAGCACTGCATCCTCTCCCGGCTCCCTGGCTGACGCCAGCACCAAACCAGCTGACAGGTGCTCCATCGCCTCCGCCCCGGGGTGAGCAGGGGGCCCGAAGGATGCCGAACCCTCTCACAGCATCCTCCAATGACAGATCACCTATTCCCATGAGTCTGAAGCATTTTTTCCCCCTCTTCTTCTTTTTTAAAGGAAAACCTTTGCTTGTCAAGCAAGTTTTGTCTCCCTGAACTCTCAGACTCCCAGCCTTGACACAGACACAGAAATACTGTTCAAAAGGCGAAAGTTTACAGCATCGAATAACAATGCCAGCTGCTCTCTTGGTAACAAGTTCCACTTCTGCTGGGGGAGGGATGAGAGGGTGGGGAGGAGAAAGCGGCAGCCTGGATGCCTAACACTGCGAGGCTATTTCGGTGCCTGAGAGCTGCGTAATCTAGGCGTCTGTGTCCCCAGGTGGCCTGGGAAACACCTCCCAGTCGTGAAAGGGACTGGGAAGCTGCACCTGAGCATGGAGCATCTGTCCGGCCTTGGGGAAGAGCATCCACCTTCCTCATGCCTCTGCTGTCTGAATTGTTACCGGGAATGAGAACCCTCCCTGGCTGGTTCAGGCTATAATCAAATAGAAAGGACATAAGAGAATAGGGTGCAATAAGAGAAAAACATTCAAACAGCATCATTTGGGGCTTGGCTGCTCCCTCTAACAATAACTTCTGTCATGGGCATCAAAGTGTGGCTTTGTAAATTCCCATTTACAGCTGGAGGAAGACTTTTCCACTACACATGTTTTTTAAAGCGTTTTGGACTATTTCTTTTACTATGCTGATTTTTTTTTTTTTTTAATCTTTGCCAAAAAGCCTCTAAAATCAGACTAACAATACACATTTACAAGAGACATTCATCTCACTTTTTAATCTTGGAATCCTAGTTCTTCTTTAATCTTAATACTCCAGCTTTGTATTTGAGCTTTGTATTTGCATACAGAGTTTAAGCAAACAGTCAAGATATCAAAAGCACAGAAGCTCTAAGAACTGAGATGGTAAATAAAAAACATATATTATAGTACCCAGGCATGACACTGGACATTTTGAAATACCATTCTGCTGAAGAAGGTTTCACAGCACTGTTTCATTGACATCTGACTCCAAAATCTTTCATCATTTTGACATTATCAACTACATAATATAACAGGCATTTTTTTGTTTGTTTTGTTTAGATACATAATTTATGATTTTATCAATAAAGGGTTTTTTTTTTTCTAACAAGCCATAGCCTCAGAAAGCTTTGTGCTGGCTTTTTAAAAGCATCAATGGCACTAAGATGTATCTATCAAGTACAATCACGGACCTGCCTTTCACACACACTGTATATGTACGTGAGTACAAATATAAGTACACAAATTTACTGTGTTGATGTTTTTAAAAAGTATGATGTGAACATTTCTTGGGATAAAAATGTATCGACACAGTAAATTATATATCTGAACCAAACAGAAGGTGTTGCTTTCTTAAAGGAGCTCACAGTAGTAGGAAGGCAAAATTTTGGGCACCAGAAATGAGTGAGTTTGTGGATATATGGGTGTGCAAGGACTGCTAACGTGTGCTGTGCTTGCCAGGGGTGTGATGAGCAGAGGAGAGGCTTTGGGTACACATAACCCCCCCTGCCAGTCCCATCCTGCAGTGGCTCTGCTACCCTCCATTAGTCCCTGCACCGGGGACATGGGACATGGCAGTGCTGTCCCCCCTCATCCTCCTCCTCCACCTCCACCTGGCACGGGCAGGAAGAGTTAAACCTCGGCAATTTTTCCCCCCATACACATGCTACTTCCTATCGCTGCTCGAATTGCCGGGGCTCTGTACATCTGGTTCAATTCATTCCCAACAATTCAGGTTCTCGTTTTTCCCCTCCCTTGGGGACACCTTTCCTGAGTCTTGCTGCAGAGCCTGACCCTGGTGCCAGCAGGATAGAGCCCCAGGAAGTCCCAACAGCCTCATCCCAACTGCGAATACTCAGCTGGGTTTTAAATGCATTGCATCAGAGAGCAGTAGGTCACCACATTAATCAGGAACTCTGAAATCCTCCGAGACACCTTGTTGGGAATGGTTACCGTGTTCTGGCTAGTCTTAAACATAATTTAAAAGACTTTGGGGTTATTTTAAGGCTTTCCTTTCCTTCAGCCCTGTGTCTATGTAAATGTTCTCCCTCACTTCTCACTGCTGACTGCTTCTAACAGACATATTATTGTGCTTCTCTGGCCTACTTTGTTGCAGACAAAGTTTTGACTATCCGAGTTCTTTTTTATTCCATTTTACATTTTTAATGCTATGTTGTAAAACGTCCTTCCTCTTGAGCAGTAATAAAAACCTTTTTTTCCCCCTCCCCTCTTCAGATTTCTTTTATAACACATTCAGCATTTTCTGGGACATAATTAAAACATCAAACAGTTTTCCTGCTGGTTATGCTAAAATCTGAATGCTTGAGTCTGCTGGCATTATTGAAAATTAAAATGTACTATTCTTGAGTGTATTTAGGATGCCCTTAAATAACTATCAGAAATGGTTTTGTTCAGTTTTATATACAGACTGGCACCATAATGCTAAAATACCTGCATTAAATAATGTTTCTAATTGGTAGCATGAGGATACTTTTAAAAAGTATAAAATATGTATTTTTGTTCACTATTTTTCCTAGGCTAATGTGTCTAATTTTCCCATACAACTTTATCCCCAAGGAAAAATAGAGATGGAAAGACCATTACCAATACATGAAGTTCAGCGGTTCTTTCTCTTTAGATGTAATTGCTATCAAGAAGGCTGGCAGCAGGGTAATTTTAGTTCAAATGAGTACATAGCCTGAAAAAGGATAAATCAACCTTTGTAAGTCTGAAATTGGATCCCAGTGTGGGATTGTTCTAGCTAAGTGTACATCAGGTTCATAAAATATATTTGCCAGAATGAAAAGCCCCTAAAATCCAAGGGCAGCAGTGAACATGGGGCTGGAGGGGGAAGGTTTCAGGCCCTGCTAGAAGACCTCCTTCCTCCTGCCTTTGCTGGTAATGGCCTCAAATTACCTTTCTAATCAGGCAATGAGGGCTCAGTCCTGTTCTCATTCAAGGCAGTGGAAAGACTCCCACAGTACCGAAAATCTCTTCCTCAGGATGATTAATACCTTTGGTCCACATTCACAAAGGGGCTGAGAATAGAAGAGCTGATTTCATTGGGAAAGAAAGGGACAAGTTGGCCAAAATTAGGCACCTAAAGACCTTTGTGGCTCTGGGTGCAGGGTCCCAGTAGCACTCACGGGTTAGATATCTGGGATAGCAAAGCCTACACCTCAATTTAAAACAAGTGCCCTTGCAGTGGAGTGAGCTCTCAATGAAGTTTTTGTTTATTGCAGAGATTTCTCTTTTCTGTGGCTGCCTTGGATATGGTGAGCAATTTTAAAAAGGGGGATGGCTGGTGCACAACACAGAATTTAGGTCACACTTCTGTTCTGCACTGTGTGATGCTTCTTGTACATTTTTTGAGCCCCAACGCAAACACGTGTTGGGAAAAATGCTGACGGATGTGTTCCCTATGTGTGCATGTATGAACAGCTGTGAACCTGAGTCCCCTGCTCCTGCCACAGTTATGGGAATGCAGTATTTCCCACCTTGGGGCAAGGAAAATCCCCATCCTAGGAAAAATCTAGGATGAAAGAGTTTACTGAAAGTGCGGGATGACTCTGTCTGCATCCCAGTTCTTTCCTACAGTGTGGGATGTAAGACCATGCTCATGCTTAAATTTGACCTTTCCTTTTCTTTTTGAGAAGGACTCTGTTTTGGTCAGTAAAGTGACTCCAGCTTTATAACTAAATTTGCAGCAAGACAGGGTTCTGATTTTTTCCACACTAAAGAGCATTTTATTACAAGCATACATGTCCCAGCCAGCATCACTTATTCACCATGACTTGGAGAGCCAGGATGCCTGGGAGGCAGCAGGGCCTCTGCTGTGTGCATTGCTTTGCTGCTTCAGAGAAGATACCCTGCCCTGTGGTCTACACCTCTTCATCAAAGAATGACTGTTGAATGGGAAACGTCATAGAGGATCAAATTTTTAAAAATCTTTGCTGTTCAGTATCTTCTAGAAAAAGGCTGAAGTTTACAGGAACAAACTGAACTGTAGATAAATGTTCCAAACTGGTTATGATGCAATTTCTCAGAAAACCTCTGAATGCCATTCTATGAACTGTGTTCTCTCCCTGAGTTATTTGAATCTAAAAATCTGGGTCCTGCATGTCAGAGTCCACGGGCTATATGCAATTCACTTGTATTGGGGTTCAATATTTCAATTCATGGTAGATATTTAGGCAAATACTAACCAATACCCAAGACGTAAACTGATGAAAGCATTCTTAAAAAAGTAGGCAGGTGACTGAAAATCAAAGGATTTATATGGCTCCTTCTCTGAAAAGCAGCCTTACAATTATAGCCTCTTATCCTGATTATGAGAGGATTTGTCTCGGACTTGCCCACTCCTGCTCTCAGCCACCCAGTAAGCATGGACAAAATATTTTCTTAAAGGTTAAAGAGACTGTCCATAACCTCCTATGTACAGTGTACTCATGTGTACTGCTCCTTGACCTCAGCTCTCAACATTGTCCAAAGAGTTACTAGAGAGACAGAAATAAACACCCCCCAAATGCAGAAGATTGCTGAACACATTTCTTAAGCCAAAGATTTCTGTCTTACTACAGTGTGCTGAAGTAAAAACACATCCAGGAGTTGTCCCTGGAGTCTCAAATCATTCTCTCATCACACTGGGTTCAAAGACAATGCAAGTTGTGTAGTGTAGCTGAAAGTATCTGCATAAAGCAATTTCTCTATGATGTTGTTTTGTTTCTGGCTTGCTTTTACCTGGGCTATCTGAAGACATTGTTTGAGGCTAAGGAAAAAAATGAATAATGTTTGGGCCTAGAGATCAAAAAATCAGGCTTATTTCCATAGTCGTTAGTAGCCAGTATCCCATGTGAATCTCTTCTTTTCTAAAGCTGCACTGAAATGCTGGGTGTATTAGGAAGAATTTCTTTTTGTTTTTATTTTATTTTTCTAAGAGTTTGTTCTTCTTGATTTTTTGAAGATGCTGAAAGCTTTTTGATGTCACAAAACCAATCATAAGAGGGAAAACACAAATTTAAATGTGAGATAAAAGTGGCTTTGCATGCATGCATAACAAGGAATCCATTGAACAAAACAAATTACTTACCACCTCCACAATAGCTCTCTGCCTCCAAGGGACGGGCTGGTTCACAATGAGGAGGTGACGGCGATAAAGTCACTGTGATACCGTGATCAGAAAAGCTGCAGTAAGAGAAAAAAAAAAAGTATATAGGGGAAAGCAAACTACAAAGAAGGGAGTGTGGAAAAAAATGGATCACCATTCCCCTGGGACTGTGAGTGACTTTCAGTATTTCCCAAAATGTTTCACTTCAAACGTTGCAAGGCCGAAGAGGTTTCTTGCTGCTTGTCACTTCAGGGAGCTGATGGAGGAAGGCAGAGGAAGGAGGATGGCTGAATTTTTCATTCAAATAACTTTGTTCTCATTTGGATATGCCTTGTCTGGAATCCCCGTTGGTGGCAACGAGGTGTGAATTTCCCTGATTTGGAGGGCAAGAGTGATCTCTTCGATCCGAGTTTGTTTTTAAGAGGTTTGTTTTGGTTTGATTTTGTCTCCATTTACAACTCTTTCTTTAAGCATTTTAAAGCCATGAATGACAAGCACTAAAGTTTGGGGAAAGGCCAAGAAGGAGAGGGAAATGTAGTTATAAATTTCCTTTACTGTTTTATGTTTCAGCGTTTGGGAACCATTTCAGACTGGTTAGCAAAACCTACCTTTCCCTCCAGACTCCCACAGTTAGCACTGGTTAGGGGTTGGTCTAACTGGACACAATCATCTAATGGATTTTTTTACATTTATTTTGTTTCGTAGGGGAAAGCTCTGGTTTTAAGGAGATGAAAGTCTATGGATGCCTCTAAGTATACGGTATCTATTACAGAATAAAAATATCAAAACAACTTGATTTGAAGGACAGAAGTTGTATCTTCATTTGACCAGCTGTCCTATTAAAAAAAAAAAGTGAAGAATTTTCTGAGCACACATCCTTATCTACGTAGGTCTTTTAGTTGCCAGGATTTATCTTTGGTTCTTGATATAAAATAAATGTTCTAAATTGTGTTTACCACAACACCAAATTGAAAATGATAAATTTTAACTAAATTTTACTTCAGAGATTTCCAATGTACTTTTTGAGCTCAAATTTTACTGTTGGTCTGGAAAATCTATCTCAAGGTGTATTTTGACAGGAGGAAAATACATCTCAAGAACATAAAGATTACACATAGTATTGGAAGAAGCCTGAAGGAGATTTAAGAAGCCTTCGGCTACTTTAAGTAAGCATCTCTCTGAAGAGCTGTTGCTTTAACCAGTGATTCTATGTCGTGAGCATCTGAAGAGCATTTCCATCACTCAGAGGAGCTGCAGAGTGTTATACAATAATCACCTGCAAATTTGACAAAGCAAAGTCAGGATCTTAATCCTGCAATTCATTTCCTTTGATATATTATCTGTCACATCCCCCTTCCCACACAACCTCTTTATGCTGAGAGGGAGATGACACACCACCTGTTTCCTTGACTGTTGAGACAGCTCTTTCCTTCACCTTTCTCCTCCCAGTCTCTTTCTTTCCCTCTCTTGTCTTTTTGTTTCTCTGGATTCTTCTGGTTGTTTCTGACATCTCTCCATGCCTCTTTTATGGCTCTCTCAAAGGACAAGGAAGAATCCTGCTTGCTTCAACTTGACACAAAATACTGCAGCAAAGAGAGTCTGTGATGAGGGCTTTGTCCACGTGGCCCACACCAAGTGAGGGGGTCCCAGGGTGCTCCTTTTGGTATTCCTGGGCTGTATTTTAAGCACAAGGGCAAACTCTGCTCATTTCACTTTCAAAGAGCCTGAATGAGCCTTTGGGGAGCTCTGAAGTCCACAGGAGGAGAAAGCTGGCATTCATGCTGAATGTGGAGAGGACAGGCTTGGCTGTGGACATACCTGCATGTCTGTGTTTGCCACCCAGCTGCCCTGGGGAGCGAGCTGGACATGAGCTCTGCATGGCACTGAAGAGCTCAGATCTGAATGATAATATTTATACAGCCAGGCTTTTCATTACCTGCTTTGTCACTTTCTCTCATTGGCTAGCAGAGGCTGCAGAAGCCTAGATTACAATTCATTTAATTAAATCTCTTCTCACATAAAGATGACCTACGTTTTCAAGTGTGATTTGCATGGCATATCTGGCCCATAATTTTAAATTGACTTAAAATTTTTGATAGAGACTCCAAAGGCTACCAATAAAACCAAGGTTTATTTATACCTCTCATAATCCCTGTGAAATCCTAGGAGTGGAGTCACAGTGTTTGGGTTCTTGTCTAACCAAGGCTCATTGATTTTTAAGCACATAAATCCAGGAACTCTATAGACCTCGCCAAAGACAATACAGCAAGCAGCGCAGTTCAGAGACCCCCCTGGGGCGGAGATGTGGTTGTAAACACTTGAAAATGTTTAAATCCAGTGAATGGTCTAGTTATATTCGGTAGTTCTGACATGACAAGCAATCCTAACAATCTGAAACGCTGGACAGAATGGAAGGACCAAGTTGCCAAAGATTACACAAACTTCACAGCCTTTTTCACATCGCCTCTGCCAGGACATGCTCTTGGTCCTCCCAGAGATGTTCTTCCCTCCAGG
Organism: Vireo altiloquus; assembly: GCA_013396875.1. Lineage (NCBI taxonomy): Eukaryota > Metazoa > Chordata > Aves > Passeriformes > Vireonidae > Vireo > Vireo altiloquus. Next base: position 526,042 of record VZRF01006954.1, read on the forward strand.
CAGCTCTGATCCTAGGGAAGTGACAGATGTCCTTTGCATTGCAGGTTCATCTGATAGGAGATTCACACACTGCATGAGGAGTGAGGAAGAACTTCATGGGGAGCAGAAGAACAACATTTTCACACTGGGTCACAGTCACCTTGCACAGCAAAGCCCTCCACACAGGGCCTGACACCTTTGGCCACTTCTAAAAGTCTTTTTGTATCCACATGTTAAAGATGGGTTTATATCAGCATTTGTACAGATGTGCTGAAGCAGAAAGAATAAATAGCTTCCCTCAGGGGAGCCTCAGGGGAAGCCTGTGATGGAAGAAAAGTTTAGTCCAGGCTCATCCATGCCCCAGGCTGGTACCCTTCCCCTATATCATCTCTCCTGGTGCTGACCAGTGCTGGGCTCCAGCCCCTCAGCTCCCACAGCTGCATTACATTGGGTAGGAATGAAGCCCTCTTAGGAGGGAAAATGGAAGTCTGTGCAGGAAAATATTTCAGGCTTCTAAAAACATGTCAGAAGCCTCAAAATTCCTCTACAAAAAAAAAGCTGTAGAACAAGGAGTAAATAATGTCCAAAGACTTGCTGAATATAAGGGGATTGTAGTTCAAAACCAGGACTCTGTGGTTTGTGAGCAACAGATGTGAGCAGCAAAGAGACCAAAGAGGTTAGCGCTAGATAGATGGCTAAGGAGAACAAGAGCGCTCGCAAAAATACCAGGGGAGATGAAGTACTAGCAAGGAGCTGAATCCTTCAGTAAACTGAGAGACTGAACTCTTTTGAAATCTGCCTTTAAATAAATATACAAACACAAAGTTTGAACAACTAGAAAACACTGGAGAGAAATAAACCTGTAGAAATAAAGATAATGACAAAGAATGGGTAAGGGAATATAGAGAAAATATGAATATAAACAAATCAGCCTTCCACATTGCATAAAGCCCAGAACACTAAGGGAATTGAAAAACAAATTTATTGTACCACCAACAATTATTTTTTGACAAATCATGGGAGATTCCCAAGGCCTGGAGCAAAGCAAACATTGTTCAGATTTTTCAGAGAAGAGCTGAAGCATGATCCCAATAATTACAGTCTCATGCATCAGTTTTCTCTCCCTGGTAGCATAATAGTAAAAATAATTTCCTGAGACCTATGGGGCTGGCTCGCTCATTACCCACAGATGATCCAGCATAGTCCTACACAGTGCTGGTGCAGGGCTCCCTGAAAGCCATGGTCCCAAACAGGGGAAAGAAGAATGTCTCGCTGGGCTGTGGTGGTCCAGCAGCATGCCTGGATCCCACAGTGCAAGCCTGAATGAAAAACACACAGGATGAGACCAAACAAACTCATCTCTGCACTATAAATTATGCTAGTCCTTTGATTAAACTAATTAGTGTCAAGACTAATTTACCTGATCCTAAACTCAGGGATGCTGTTGGAAAGCATTTACCTCTGTGGAGAACCTGTGAGGAAATAATTCCAGCTCAGCCAGGCACTGTAGGGACAACCAGCGGATCTTGCCTAGATCTCACATTGCTAGAAATGCATCAGGAAGGAATTCAAAGAAAACTAGAAGATTTACAGTTGGCCTAAAAAACAAACCCCACATTGTTAATATGATGAAAAAAATTAAGAGACAATGAGTAAGTAGCCACAGCTGCCACCAGGCTAATGTTATTTGTCCAGCCTCTGGGAAAGGGCTAAGGCAAAATCTTCTCCTTAAATTCTTATTCCCACCCAAAGCCTGCTGGTTTTTACTTTGTGCAGGACATATATATTTCATCTATAATCATTATTTGTAGATATTTTTTAAGGCCAGGAGGGACCATTAGATCATCAGTTCTGGCCTCCTGCATAACACATGCCCTAGAATGTCATCCAAAAAGGTAATGAACTATTCACCTCGGCTGTGGAAGTGAATGAGGGCTGAACCTGCGACTGTTTGGTTCTGTGGCTTTTGGGGAGATCACAGATGTATTCTGACATTTCTTCATATAGATTCTGCATTGCACTATCACATGGAAATTCCCATATGATAAGCAATTCTCTTAAAAAAAACCAAACCACTACTTGGAGAAAGAGAAGCAAGGAGGAAGCACACAGTATAAATGAAACAAAAATTAGAAATCAGCTTTTTCCAAATTTCACATCAAGCTTTTTATTCTTGCTATCTTCCTAGTTAACTTTTGTCAAAATAACCAGCTGCAAGCATCAGGGAAACGAAATGAGAGTTTAGTCTCCAAAAAAGTAGGAGAAAAAAACTTGCTGAAATGTGTTTCTACAGTAGACTTTATACATCCATCCATTCAGTGGGATCTAATGTAAGTCAGGCTTTAACAAATATTTTTGCTCAACTTGGTTCCAGGATAAAATTGTAGAAGTTACTGAAAGGTGAAAAAACCCTCAATCTATTCAACTTAAAAAAAAAAAAAAAAGACATTTAAGGGGGGTCTAACAGAAGTATACAAAAATCTTAGCTGAATGGATAATATCAATGCATGTTACTACTTTTGATACTGCACAGATGACAGGATCGGGGGCATAAATGGAAGTTCAAAAAACAAATTCAGAGGAGACATAAGGAAGTGCTTTGTCACTCAAAGAATAATAAATGTTTGGAATGGCCTACTGGGCAAGGTTGTTGAGGCAAAGACAGTGGGCTCGTTCAAGAAGCAATTAGATGCTATCCTGGGGGAAACGCTGTATTACAAGAGACAAGCATCAATGTGTTGAATGGCCTTTTCTCATTCCTAACATTTTCTATGTTCTTTTCTCCAGCTTGTACTCTTAAGGGTCTGCAGCCTCGGTGTATGATATCAAAACTGAAATCAGGCCCAGCAGTGTTCTCCACTAAACTGGGCCAAGAAGCATAATAAAGATTTGGCCTTGCTATAAAAATGTACCGTGCTGTACTGTTACCCTGCTTATTCCATGCTGGCTTCTGGGCTTCTAATAAAGGAACAGGAGTTGGGCAAAGCACCCAGGGTTCAAAGATTTGTTTCACACCTTGTGTCGAGCCCAGAGCACACTTTTAAGAAACTGGGGCACCCTGCCCTTCAGGTGGGAGCATTTCAGAGTTGGGCCAGGACAATTCCAGTGCATGCAGGGCTCTTTGGATCCATCACAACCTAAACTCAGTATTCAAATGTACCTTTATTAGTAGTTATTAATATTTTTTTGAGAACTGCTCTGTCTCTTTCAGCTTACCCATCCCTTCTAATGCTGTTTCTATCCCTCTAGGCACAGCATGGATATTTTCCCCCCTCTTACCCCCTTGCAAACATCAAAAGGGAATAAAAGTTTGTATTTGTTCTTTGGTGCATGCAGGGGTGCCCACAGGACGGATGAGTCTTTAGAAGGTTAAATAACATACTGGTGTAGTGCCAAAATAGGTGCACAACTCAAAGCCATTGGCTGAAATGGGGCAATTGCATCCCACTAACTCTCGGTAAAATCCCAGCCCCTTCCATGCTGAGGTCACTGCACACTCCTGTGACCCTGGGGCAGCACAGAGGAACCCATAGAGCTTCCAACCAGGGGTGCCCCTTTTGGGAGGTGCAGGTTCATCTGCTGATGGGCACAGAGCTCCTGGAACCGAGCTGAGCAAGCTGAAGTCCACTCAGAGCAGAGGGGTGATAAATCTGACATTAATTGTTGTACTGCATCAATCTGGCTGTGCCCAGAGAAAGACAACGGAGCTGGCCAAAGGTCTGGAGCACAACTCTGACGAGGAGCAGCTGAGGGAGCTGGGGGTGTTTAGCCTGGAGAGAAGGAGGCTCCAGGATGACCTTATCACTCCCTACAACCACTTGGAAAGAGGCTGTAGTGAGGTGGGGGTCGGTCTCCTCTCCCAGGTGACAAGCAACAAGATGAGAGGGTATGGCATCAAGTCACACCAGTGGAGATTTAGACTGGTAAATAGGGAAAATGTCCTTGCTACAATGGTTGTATTCGTGGAACAGGGTGCCCAGGGAAATGGTGGAGTCATCATCCCTGGAGGTATTATTTAAAGATGTGTAGACGTGGCACTTGGGGACATGGTTTAGTGGTGGACACGGCAGTGCTGGGTTAACAATTGGACCTGATGGTCTTAGAGGTCTTTTCCAACCTAAATGGATCCACAATTCTATGGTTTATGGGTTATGGAGGAAGCTTTAAGGGCTTTCTGTAGCAGACTGCATGGAGACACTACAGTAAAGATGGTCTCTCTTCCTCTCCACTTACTGGGTATCCTAGAGGAGGTTATAGGCAGGCACAGATAGAGAGTGAGTCTTCCAGGACATGAATTTTACTAAACATACAGGACTATTTAGCTCTCACCGTGTATTTCATCAGCAACACAGAAAAGAGGTATTTTAGGGAAATATTTAAAGAATGCTGCACTTGCAGCTGTGCTTTTTTTTGTATGGGAAACCTTCACCACATATAAGGCACTGCAAAAGAGAAAGTATTAGACTGCTTTGGGGGATGGGGGGAAGAAAATGTATGGCTAAGGAAGAAATGCTCAGCTAATAAAGCAGATGAACAACTGGAGGAGAGGGATGGCAATCCCTCCCTCTCCAGCCAGGGTGAAGAAGGAAAAAAGAAGTTTGAGCAGCCACCCCCACCCAGGCACTAAGGCAGTGCCTCATTCAGGGCCGTTCAAATAGATTTTAAATTAATATGAATTACTGAAAGACTCATAGTCTGTCCTTTCTTCCCCTAAATCTTCTTCGAGTTGTTGCTTTGGGTTTTTTGATTATTATATTTTACTGATGAAGTATTCTTATGTTTCTAACCTTCACTACAGTGGCTTTGTGCCCCAGCACTCCCAGGAAAATACATATTCAGAATAGTTTTGCAAGTGCTGCCGAAGCCATTTGATGTCTGCACCACTAGCTAAGTTATTTGCTAACAAAAGCTGAGACTTTTTGCCCCTCCAAAAGAACTATTTCACATGTGGTTTTTGGCTTCCTCTGCAGTGGCTCAGCAATATTATTTTATCCCAGCAAAGAGCACATTATTGTTTAATATCACTGCTATATTCCAGTATGTTCCCAAGATGATAAATGTTGGCACAGAAAAGAGGCAACTTTTTCAAACAATAAGTAATAAATTGTGGAAGGCTGAGGTAAATATTTTTCCATGTCCCCGAACAACTCTTGAGTACATTCCTGAGGAGTGTATTGACAGTAAAATGTTTGAGAACAAGAAAATTTGTTGGATCAGGTTGTGGTTGTTGTCCAACCCATAAAATATCATGAAAATTCCTAGTTCTTTCTCACATCTGTTCCAGTGTCTACTCCTGGGTACAGCTTTAACTAAAGCATTCAAAATGCCTATGATTGAAAATATGAATATGAATGAATTAGTGTGAGAAGACAAACTGCATTGTTCCAAGGCTTTAGGAAAAAACAACCTGAAACACAGTGTTTGTCAGCTAGGCCCAGATGTCTTGGCAATTAATTATTCAAACACCTGGATTCACCATGCCAGTGAGATCTGGAGTGCAATGGGCGACCAACCCAGGCAAGGACAAGAGATGTCACGCACGGGTTTCTGAGCACTGAACGTGTACAGTGAGCTGTTTGTGATCAAATCACAGGTCACAACCGTCAGAAATTAATGACGAAAAATGTCACCTCAATAATCTATCTGGAAGCTATCCCTGCTAGCAGGCAAGCCACAAAAGGATTACCAAAACCAGAATATCGTTACCTAGCGTAAGGTTTACCTGCAGGTACTGCCAACCTTGTGTGCACCACCTCCAACACCACCGTGTGTCTCTCCAGCCCTGTACACCCCTCTGAACCCTGTCCTTACAGCTTCTGCAAGCCCACCCAGGAGGAGTGCTCCCTTAACCCACCAGGAGCTGGAGGGAAAAGCACTTGTGACTGGGAGCAGAGCTGCAGGTGCTGACCCCAGCCGCATGAAAATGAGCACCTCAGTATGTACAGAAAAGGCTACTTCGTTATAATTTCTTTGCACTGATTTCAAAGGATTTTTGCAAATTTTAAATATTGAATATGGACATGTTCAACATCCTTCTGGGGCAATATCTGCCTTTTTAAATGGAAACTACTAATCCCCTAACACTATAAGGGGAAGACATATTCAGTATACATACCCTGTACTTGAGACATAAATAATAAATGCAATTTAAACTGAAATTTGAGCAGACTTTCCATTAAGTAACAGATCACTGTGGGATGGGCATGGTTTTTTATATCTGGCAGAGGGCTGTATCTCAGATATGTAGACATCATGTAGAGATGGGATATTTTGTACGAACATTAATAATGATGTTCCTACATCGCTCATGCTGTGGAAATGCTTCCTATTCATCTCATTATCTTCTGGTCCCACAATGGCAGCATGATGAGTGCAGAGAAATGAGTGAGAAGCCTTCTATGTCTTTGTGTGGTGGGCATAAAATGGTTGCAAACTAGATGAATGCTTAAATACATTATCTCTTTGACATTTCACACTACCCTTCTGGAAAGACCCCATATATTTAATATCAAAAGGGCAGAGACCACTTACCATGGGAGAAAAAGAGAATGACTGCTTTGTCCTGCTATCTGTATCCCAGGGAGCAGATCACAGAGGACCGAGATGGTTTCCCTCACACCTTGAAAGGGGCTGATGAGAACCCAGGAGCACCTAGATAGAAGTCAGATCCGTTCACTCATATCAGTCCTACAGATCTGCTCTAAATCTCTCTTCCCAGTCACCTCCTCCAGGGTTAAAAAGATGGCACAGCAGAGTGTGCCAGAGAGGTTGTTCTCAGTTATTGTTGTGTATATTTCAGTGGTCATTGCTGTCTTCACAACCCTCATTTCAATATAAATCACTTCCGTTTTCACATTTTCTCCCAGACTAGTTCCACATCCCAAGGACCATTCCTATGAGTACCAGTTGAATCTCCCCCCCCAGCTCTTCTCTAACGACCTTTCACAATATTGGTAAAGGCTTCAGCACTCACTGAAAGCTTCAAAGGGCCTTTTCTCATCTTTCATGGAATCTAATAAGAATGGTGGGGCTATATATTCACAAAGCTGGCACTGCTTCTCTGCATGCCCTTTAAAAGCTGCAGGAGTCTCCATGTGGGAGAATTGGGATAACAGCACTGGCCTGCCAGCCGTGGAGGCTACAATACAGAATCCCTTAAGAGAAATGTTGAAGTCCAAAACAGTTGATGCAGGAAAGAAAACACTTTGCAGGGAAGTAAGAAGTAAATAAGTAAGTAAGCATGCATTCATGGGGAGGAGAGCAATGCACCTACAGGTAGCTCAGCTGCCACCCAAACCTGCAGCCCCAAAATACAAATGACGACAGGACTGCAAACATAAGAACCCCAAGCTTCGCTAATCTAATTTACATCAGTGGACAATTTCTTGTACAGACGAATCTCTGGAACAGGCCTCCTTTCTGCATTCTATTAACAGAACTATAAATATTTAATTTGAAATATAAGATACTAATAAGCGTCTTAAAGAAGATTGTGATAGATTGGCAGACTGCCACATTAATCTCCACTGCATACAGTGTCTCCTTCTTGTCTTGAACTGCTAGATGACATCCTTCTGATTGAATTAATTGGCCTCTTTCTTGCCCCACGCTATTTCTGGTTTAATTATCTTGCAGTTTGGCCCGTGGATGATGTTATTCCTGCTGTCGCTCTTTTGCTCTCAGCATTTTCAATTGGTGCAGGGTGTTGCCTGAGTTCAGTTCCATTTTCCTCTTACAAGTTCCTGGCCAGTATTTTGTGACATTTTCTGCAGAAAGAGCAATTTAGATTCCAATGCAAAGCAAGCTGTGATCAAAATCCATTGGCTTCAACAGCTGATAGATCAGCTTTTCACACCTGCCACGTGCCTCAAACAGTCATAAGACAGAAATGTGCATTGGAAAATGAAGTTGCACATGTGACGAAGAAGAGATGACAAGACTGATTGGAAGAACAGAAACCGAGTTTCTGTTTTCTCAGGAAATTACAGCTTGACCTCAGGTTACTGAGGTATTTCCATTGACTTCATGGCTTTTCCTCTGCAGATATATCAGATATGAGATCTATCCAGCAAACTACATTCCCTTGTAATTACCGAACTACCAAGGTGCAAAAAGTTACAAAGGAGATGAAGCGTGTTTTAGAATTAGGCAATGGGGTTTGGTTATGTTTCTCCGTATACTGATTGACTTTTTATTTGGGTATCTTAAATTGTTGAGAAGAAAATTAAAAATTAAGGAGGAGGAACATTTCTGGATAGAAAAGAGGAAGAAAAAAGGCAAGTCCAGCTCACAGGTAAGCAGTCTTTCCTGGTAAACAGAATGGGTAAAAGGGTAATGCCTTGAAAAAATATGAGAGCCATTCGTGAGAAATTTCTTAGGTGTGGAAGAGCATAATGTTAGGTTAAAGCAAATCTAAACCCATCCCAAAACCTTAATTTTCAAAAAATTTCCTTATTTCCCAAAATAATTTCCATATTTTTTCTGTTTCTTGGAAGCTTTCATGTTTCACTCTTTGTCACGGCTGATACCCAATTTTTCCCATGCTGTGACATATTACCTGGTCTGCGTGCCCAGCCAGTGCTTTCTATATGGCCTGTCTAAGGTGGTTTAGCCTGTTTCTTGGAGCCAAGTACTACCAAGGCTGGGGAACATTCTCCTAGATGAAGAGAGATTCCTGTGCCACAAGCCAGGCCCTGCAGCTGAGCTTGGGACCAGCCATGGACACACATGGCACTTGGCAGCGGTATTTATACGATTGTTTACTCCCGAAGAGATGTGAGGCTCAGCCCTGTAACAGTATTTCCTTTGCCTTCAAAAAGCACTTCTCTGAAGTGCCCAGAGATATCCTGTCTTAGGGGTTATTCCCAGTTAAGATAAACGAAGGGAAAATGTGTGGCTGCTGTCAAAAGAAGAATTATGTTAGTGCTTACAAAAGTTCCCCTTCACATAGGAACACCACATAGCTATGCCTAACCTCTGTGTTTGATTCTCTGTCATATTTTCTCACACTGGAGATGGTCCCAAAGCAAACCTCTGAATGCAAGCACAGAACATGATTAAGAAAGCCTAGAACACCAGAACATATGTTTGGCTTCTTGTTTGTATCTTTATAGAGGTCCAGCCAAAAGCCCCAGTAAAAACACCCTTGAATATTTGTGTGCTCTGCACAATAAGCCAAAATATTCGTACTTACTACTATTAACCTTTTGCTGACTAAAACCTTGATGCATATCTAGTAATTGCCATGGATTCTGCAGGGGAGAGAAGCCCTATTTGACCTGAATACAAGTCTAGCTCAGCCTTGTTTATCCCCCAGGTATTCTGACTGCTCCTTCAAGACAAAAGAACATTACTTCACACTACTGAATCCCTGAGGTGGGTTCCCATAATGTTCAGGCCCCTAGACAAAACTCTTAGAAGAGCAGTACTTCATGGTATGGACACACCAAGCTTATTTCAAGAGGACCAGGTGCTCCAGTTTCCATTGGAAGTTCTTGGTTCCCAGTTAAGAGAAAAGTAAATGAAAATTTCTCATATTAATCTGGTTTATTCATCAGATGTCATGAGAGATAATCACCTTAGCAAAAAGGCCTTCAGTATGAGGAACGCCAAACTTACCTGCAAATTCCACAGCTGGAGGTGTGACATCATTGGTTACCTCAGACAACCTGGACCTTGCCATCATCTGTCTTATATGTGTGACTCTTCAGATTCCACTGAAGGTTTCTGCTCTGCCAGTCCTGCAGCTTTCTTAGACACATCTCAGCAGCCTGTTGACCTCTCACACAGGTCAGGACAAAGTGTCAAACAAGTGCTTTTTGACATAAATCAAGCTTCTCATGCTCATGCTTCTCATGAATTAATGAATATTACGCTTCTACAGCTGTTTTTCCACCAGCTGTGGCACTGCAATATAAGAAAGATATAAAGCTATTAGGAAGAATCTAAAGAAGAGCTATGAGTATGTCGAAGGGTCTGGAGGAAAAGATGTATGAGGTGTGGCTGAGGGCACTCTGTTTCTTCAGCTGGAGGAGACTGAGGGGGAGTGTCACAGGATTCTATGACTTCTTTATGAGGGGGAGAGGAGGGGTAGGCATTTCTTCTCAGTGGGGACCCAAGGGAATGGCCTGAAGCTGTGCCAGGGGAGGCTTAGGTTGGATTTTTGCAAAAATTTCTTCACCCAGAGGGTGGTTGGGCACTGGAACTGGTCACAGCACCAAGCCTCACAGCGTTCAAGAGGTGTTAGGACAATGCTCTCAAGCACATGGTGTGGTCCTTGGGGTGGTCCTGGGAGTTGGACGTCAACGATCCTCGTGGGTCCCTTCTTACTCAGCATATTGTATGATGGTATGCAAGAGTAGAAACTACCCAAACTACTACAAAGTATCTGAAATCCACCCCAGACACTGTGTAGGTATGATAAAGGGCATAATTTAGCATATTTTCCTCAATCCCAATGAAAATAAAATTATTTAAGACAGAAAAGATAAAAAAAAATCATGAAAATTTCAGCATGGGACATCTTAATTGTGCTCACTAACTAAACCCCAAATAAAATCAGCTGTCTTCTAAAGTGAGAACAGAAAAAATTAGGACAACACATGTCTGAAAAAAAAGTTAGACTTTTTTTATTCTGGGAGAACTCAGCTAAAAGCTTCCTCCGTTCTGGCACCTGGGTTTCGTTTCATAATAGCTTCGGTCCATTGTTCCTTATTATCAGAGCTGACTATGTTCAAGCTAAGGCAGATCTTGTTCCTAAATTTATGTCTCTGTGTGTGACCACTACAATATGTGTTTTGTATGCTTTTTCCTGAAAGCCTAATATAGTGATACCTGTGACACGGCTTGGACTCCCCCTTTCATGTATATTACCAACTCGAACTGCAACCTGCTGGTAGATTTTTCTTAAACTCTAAAATGAGGGTCTAACCTTCTCTTCTTTTTCTTTTTCTTCTCTGTTACCTATAATCTTGATTTGACTCACACAAAAGTGACACAGTGGGAAATCCACTCAAGAAGACTTTGACAACTAACAATGGAAACCTACCTACACGAAAGTTGACTGGTGGCGTTTATAGTGAAAAAATGTATTCAAGTTTAAAGATGTCATCTGTGTTAACTGATCCGTGTTGGTTTTGTGTGTTTTTGTCAAAAGAAATGTGCTGCGGAGTCACCTCTGTTAGGGTAAAGAAAACTAGCCAGAACAACATCACCACTAAAAATAGACAGGTATATTCAGGGGAAAAAAAAATCCCCCCAAAATATTTAAGGTTGGGTAAACAGGCATTTTAGGCTGGACCAAATCCAAAGGACTTACATGAAATAGTGAAACTTTCAATATTTAAATACAACTAACATATAGAATTATTTATATTTCTCTTCCTTCTGTCTTCTCTAACACACACACAAAAAAATGTTATTTTATGCCATAGCAAAATTGTTTTAAATGTGTCTCATGGATTAAATTAAAACAAGACCACTGTACATTTTTCAGCAGTAGCTACCAATTCTTTTGGCTTTGGTTTTACAGTTGATGTTGAGACATTCTACAAAGATTCCTGTCCACCTGGAATGAATTCCTGCTGTGAAACAGCTTTCCTCATCAAATGGGACACCCGAGGCTGTGAGGTGCCATTGGAAATCTTGGACATTTAATCCCAGAAAAGAGTTGTAAGTTAGTACAAAGTTCAAAGATGCCAAAACCCACATAAAAGGGACTGAATGTATGAGGGTATTAAAGTCATTGATGTTGTACAGCCAGTCCTTGTGCCCCCTTCCACGTTACTGGGTCTGCTCTAGGCCAGACCTTGCTGCTGGACACAGCTGCCTTGATGAATTTGGTCTTGGTGTTATATTCACTGTTAACAGACCCTTTGGATGAAAACTGTATCAAATATTCCACATATGTGAAACTCAACCCAAAAATGGTCTTTTGGGTCAGGTTAGTAACATGTGAACTGGAGATGATGCTCCTATGCCATCCCCATGAAATGCAGGACAATGGAAAAACTTGGACGAGGTGCTTGGAATAAACCTGAGGTGAGAAACACCGTAAATGGAACAGAAGGAGGCAGAGAGTCAGCTGCATCACTCAGGTCATTTACCCAGGTCAGAGTAGCCTAAAGAAAGGACAGCATTCAGAAGAGTTTGTACTGTTGTTGTCCGTATTGCAGACGTTCTCTAGCTAAACAGAAGGCTTTAATGAGTGAGCAGATTTGTGGGTGGCAAATCTTTCCAACCTGTGTAGTGCCTATACCTGAAAGATGCCTATTAATTTAAATTCACTGAAAAATTTAAAGAGGGTGGGGGAATGAAAAATATCATCCCTTAAAATTAAATAACTTGAGGTGAAGCCAATTTGTTCAGTATTTTTTCACTAGTACAAGTTCATCATACCTCTTGCTCTTGATGTAGAAGAGGAAAAGCTCATAGATGCAAGACACTTGACTGTTTTAGCAAAATTCATGCAGTAAACAGGAAACTAAACTATGGTGCAACAAGAAGTACCCCAGAAAATCCAGTGAGAAACATATATTTTGGGATGACTGACTGGAGAAGGAATTTCACCTCCTGCCATTGTGGCAGCACTGATTCTGAGGCTCTGAATATGCTTTTGCAGATAATATTAGCTGTGCCAGTGTGCCTCGTGACTGGATGTCTTTTACCATTTAGAGCCAGGTAAACTGTGTGACTTCGTCAATGCATATCCCAGACTGCTAGGAATGCAATTTGTGAATCTTGTTTAATTTTGGACATTAACAGGAATTTTCTGGTTCTCTCCCTCATACACAGCACACCTTCCCCAAACGGACCCTTTACCTCAGCCAGACAAGGGCTACTGCACAGCTCTCTCATCACCCACCTAGGATTTCTCCTACAGCTGCGCTGCCAGGCAAGTCTCAGCATCAAAGATGAAAGCTGGATAAGATCTCCAACAAGAAAACCCCCAAAAAGTCGTGTGATTAAACAAAACAAAACCAGTTCCCATTAAATGTTACTTTAGAGAGGATGTGTTCAAGTTCAAATGGGGGTTATTGTGTCTCAGTTTGCTATCTGGCAGGCAGGGTAATTGACCCAGCAATACCTGCCCAGAGGAAGAGGCAATGTTTGAAATTCGTGTTAGAAACAATTATCTACTTGACTTTTAAGTACGGGTCTTTCTGCTTTTATTTTTTTTAGGAGGGTATAAAAAAAAAAAACCAAAACAGAAAGGCTCCCAACTCTTTGAAGGTCCTGTTTGTGCTGAAACAGACTCTGTGAATTGGTAATTGGCCTCACAGAGCCCAGGGGATGTGAGGCAGCTTGGCAGGCAACACCACTGCCATGCTCAGCACTTCTGCAGCCGCCCGCTGCCCTGTCCTGGCTGCAGGGTCTTCGCTGCAGCGGGACATGGCACCGTCCCCATCCCACAGACTGAGCTCAGCACCCTCCTTGCTCAATCTCCCCGACCTCTACTGACCCTTCCTGTCCCTTTACTCCTCTGCAAAAGGCTGGAGAAGGGTTCTCAGGGAGATGTGGCTGCCACAAGGCTGTGGGTGGGCAAAGCACCCAGGTCCCTGTGGTGCTGGAGATCATGGCCTCCCTCAGACGGGCAAAGCAGGCAGGAGCTGACTCTGGGCAGCTGAAAACAGAAGCAAAGGAGCAAAGCCACAAACATGCAACTTTTCTGTTCTTCAGCATTGCTTACTGCTTCCTGTTAAACTGCTGTCTTTCACCCCGGGCAGGGCTGGCTCTCCTGCAGGTGAGGAGGGGAGAAGCGGCCTGCTGGCAACACGGACACCTGGAGCTTCTGGCTGAGGAATTACAGAATCACAGAATATGCTGAGCTGGAAGGGACCTACAAGGATCATTGAGCCCAACTCCTGGCCCTCATAAACACATGGATGAGAAACAAAGCAATGATCTTCAGCAAGACCATGAGTGCTTCATGGGCAGCCTCTCTGTGTCCCTGCTCAGTCAGGGGAGAAGACGCTGGCTGGTCCCGGCGGTGTCCCCGCGGCCTCTCTGGAAGGGAAGGCTCGTTGTGAGCCTGGAAATGCTGTACAGAACCATCCCGTTGGAATCCTGCTCCCGCTTTCCCTCTGGGCCCGTGGGTGGAGCCCAGCCCATGGTGTGGGTGCACACACATGGCAGCTGGGTAGCACTTGTGGGCCCTGCACAGAATGGGCGACTTCAGCTCTGCTGCTCCCGGGGAATTCAAACCGTCAGAAAAATGAATTAAGCCTCGCCAATATCTTTGCTTTAAAAATCAAAACAACAATAACAAAAAGACCAGTCAGGTTAATTACACTAGGGCAGGGAGGAATCTATGAGATGTAAATACATTTCCATGAACATTAAAAGCAAACCCCTCTCTAAAGTGTTTTTCTTTCACAAGCAAGCAAGAAAACGCATTGGATAAAACAAACTTTGCTTATTTTAGTTTCGACTCAATTACCTGTTAATGGAAAAAATCTGGCACCACCAATAATAAGGCAGGAGTGAGATCACTGTTCTGGAGGCCTGGCTTGTCAGGGAAGCTTGCAACAAGAAGTGCATTTATCTGCCTTTCTATAACCCTTTTCAAGCACGCTGTCAGGGAGCCCAAACTGAACAGCCAGTTTAGGAGGAACTTGGAACCCGCTCCAGGCCCCCTCGGTCCTCTGGGAAAAGGAAAATTATTGTTGGCAAGTCTGCCTGGCTCCAGAAGTTGATCCAATGCCCCCCACTTGCCCATGCAGCAGCAGACAGAGCTAAGAATTTTGTTATAATTAAATAACAGTGTGCTGATTGGTTGCTGGAGGTGGTCTTGAAACTGGTGTTTAAGGCAGTGGAGAACAACGGTTACTATTCATAGAAAAAGCAGAGTCTTAAAATCCATCTGTTTCATTCCAAATTTAGGCCAAAAAAATGCTCACTCACTGTCTTTAAAAATACCACCTGCTTAGCTATTTTGTATAATGTGCCATTATATAAGTTTGAAGAAGGAGCAGGCAGGGAGGCAGCAGGGGCTGAGGAGGGGTGGGTGGAACAGATTAAAAAGATATAGTTAGATCCAAAAATACCCCAGCAGCTTATTTAAAAGGGAACACAAAATAAGGGAGCAAAGGAGACAATTTCTGATGGAGATTAAAACCAGGGTGTTTGCTAATGCCTGGGAACCAGCTACTACAAACTGTTTGCAAATAAGATAATAATCCTTTTTCTCTCTTTCTTGCAGAAAACCTCACCCTTCTTGCTTTGCACACCCAGCTCCAGTCTTCCCCATGCTACAGAGCTGTGGAAACACCCTGAGACTTTCTCACCCTGGAGAATGTTCTGGTGGGGTCCAGGCCAGGGCATCACAGGCCTCTCTGCCAGCAGGTACTTTGCAAATTGGGCTTTGCTTCCCATCAGTGAGCTGGTGCCAGCTGCTCAGTGGAAGGAATGAGTCAAGGATGTGGTAGCCCCACAGCACTGACTTTTCCAGAGCAGCTCTGCCCTGTGAGCTGTAGCGTTAGCAGGGCCTGGTGCCTCCTATCTCCCCCTTGTCCTTCCCCTCCCCTTGCTTCCCCACTGCAATCTTACATAATATTACATACTGCAGCTGCAGTATTTCCAGTTTTCCCTATACCCTTAACTCATTCCCTTGTTCCCTCCAACATCCCAATGCTGTCCATGTCTCCTACCTAATCTTCTTGGCCTGCCAGCTGGGCAGGGGAGTGCAGATGCTGGTCCAGAAGTAGACGTGTGATAATTGGCCATCTGGATGCTGCCAGAGAGAATGGATAACAGCTGAGCTCTCCCTGCCTTTTCTTCAGCAGTGGATCTGGAAAGCCTCTCTTCTCAGCGCCAGCAGAGATTTCCCTGGAACTCAGAGGGACTTTATCATCTCTGAGAATTTGACTGCCGCTGTCAAATCTGGTTCAAAATGCCAGAGTATTCAAGAATTATCAGGAGAGGGTCAAGCAGATGGACAGAGAGCATGACTTCATGTTCTCCACTGCCTTAGAGGCCCAGACTAACAACCCATCACCCCCCAAATTTAAAAGCGTTTCCAGCCTCAGTAAAAGAGCAACTCCAAGAACATGGATGAAAGTAATGAGTTAATATTTTTGCTTGATCCCAGGAGAAAATCTGTCCAGGGGTTGGAAGACTGCAGTCCTCAAAGGGTCCTTAAATGGGTTGGTGACATTATTGACAATGATGGGTGCTTGGAATGAAATCACTGGTAGCTGATCTGCCTCAAAAGTCTCAAGACATTTTTCAAGGACATCTTAAAATGAATGCCAAAGTAACTCTCTACCCTTTTTTTACAACATGGCAATTGCTACAATCTCTGAGCAAATCTCTGAGCATAGTTTTAAGGCTCCAAAACCTTTAGATGTCCTGTCCAACAAAGATCACTTGAGATCAGTCTTGGTCCTGTACTGATTTAGTTTTCAGCACTTCTCCCAAAACATTCAAAGTCTTTGGGGGTAAAGTGCTCCTAGGTGTACGCCAGACATACCTGGGCAGCAGTGTCACACACATTGTTATTTTTTATTATTATTGTTGTTGTTATTATCAATAATAACAACATTAATATTAATATTATTAGCTTTCATAATTGTTGCCATGACCTATGCAACTATTTTACTATAAATTCTCCTTACATCTTTTTTATAGTCTAATGAAATGAACAGGACTCTAACAATTGCCCTTTTTTCCTGCCTTTCCATTTTTTTCTTTTGAGCAAAGCATAAAACCATGTGGCACTGCTTTGAGTCAGCAATTGCTTAAACTTTTTAAAATTCCATGCACTAAGTGAAAAATTAGATTTACAAAACTAATGGAAAATAAATGTCTCCCAAACATGGAATACATTGACTTGCTTCCTTGCCTTAGTCCATAAAAACAGATGGAAGCAATAGATACAGTGAATTACCTACTGTATGTAGGGCTCCATGCTGTCCCTGGGCAGCCCTGGATGAGGACAGACTGTGCCAGTTTGTCACCACCCTGCTTTAGTTGTTGCCTTCACTGGTGTGGATCTGGGGGTGATCAGCCTGTTCCTCACCCTTTTTTACACCTACAGTGGATATAGAAAGGGCTGTCTTCCCACCATGTTTCCAGGATACCTGGGCTCCTGGGCACAAAGGGAATACATACAAATAATGGTAATTTTCTCCCAGGAGCCTTGACTCAGCTCTAAGCAAGGGAAATTTGGAGGCAAATCTGAAGGCATAATCCCTTTTAAGGGACACAGCCAAGGCATAACCTACAGGAAACACAAGCAGTTGCTTTCCCAGGAATATACAATTGTTTTCCACAGCAAACAAAGTTCCCAGCACGAGTTACCCACCACTCACAAACTCTGTTCAACGTGCCCTTGAAACACATGCCTCTCACCACACACACCGAAGGAAAACTAATTTGCACAGGAACAGTGTTTTAGGACTCTTCTTTCTGAAGTATGCCTAATAAAGCAGAGAGCAAAGAACACAGTATTTTCCTGAATATATGAATCATACCTTGATGGTGTCTACTTTGAATCACGGCATTCAAAGATCTCCCTGGAGCACTATTCCTTACTTTACAAGAGAGCAGCTATCCCCAGCAGAGATGCAGCACATGTGTCTGGCTGATGGATGGTCATGCAAGAGTCAAAACACTTAGGAAAAAGAAGCAAAAAATTCCCTAGAAACCTTAACCAGCCAGAGAGTAATTTGAGCATTGCATTCAATTTACTGGCTACCAACAACAGCAAAATTTGGCATCTTCCACCAAGGCTTTGCAGCAATGTCCTTTTCCCCACTGCAGAGCCCTGTCCCACCCATGCTGCCCATGTGCCTGTCGTGGGTGATGAGGGAACATGTTCCACTGAGGTCAAGGGCAGCATCTTGTCAGACCACAACAAAAACACCATCAGGCCTTGGATCAAGAGAGATAAATGGCGCTTGGTAAAAAATTCACCATCACTTAATCCTTCTAATAGGACATAAGAAGGAATATTCATGTATATATTGCTGTTTATTAACGTTTGAACAAAAATAAAAAAGGCTTGTCTTGGAAACTAATAATTAAACATTAGCAATTTAAAGTACTGTATATTGCTTACACATTTTTTAATACTTCAGTCAGTGCCTCCCAGCCCCTCACAGAGGTAATTCCTTCTGCAGCCACCGAACACTTTTGCAGGTTTTGTTGGACACCAAGGAAGGTACAGCACCATCTCAGCGCTGGGTTTACCACAACAGCCTGTTCCCAGGTCTCTGCAGAACATTCACCCTTCCTGCAGAGCCTGCCAAGACCAACCAAACAGAAGTGCAGTACCTGAGCCATGCACCTGCACAATGACAGGGAACAAACCTGCTTCGAGACCTTCACACTCCATTCTCCTCAAGTGCCATTGTAGGAATTACTATGGCCGACATTTTCCAAGATGAGTGGGCCTATAGTGACATCCACTTGAGATAGAATCCTGGAAATGATGAATTTTAAATCTCCACTTATTTGAAAAAACCCAAACAAATCAACAACATAAGAATCCGTGCACATAAATTCACTCCCATCCTGCAGCATCTGCAGACATTGCTGGATTGCTACATTGGTGGATGCTGGATTCTCAGAACTGAGAGCAGGCTGTGATGCAAGGGCTCATTGCATTAAAAAAAACCCTCAAACTCATGCAAAACTGGACTCAAATCTGCCCAGGAGATGAAGCTTAAGGTCAACAGAAGGACTTTAGTAATTAGGGCTATCTGGGCTCTTCTCTGTGACCTTTATAGCACACCAGCCCTATGTTGTAGACCACCAGGTTGAAGAGAAATATATTAAAATTGAAGGTATCACCAGCCCAGATCTCCCATCCGCCAGTCAGGCTCACTTCACACGGAAGTACATTCTCTCAGCATGCTGCCTTCTGCCAAATCACGTGCCATTTGCTTTGAATTAAAAGGATTTTTAACCACTGTTGCTCTCACCAAAGTGCTCTGAGCAGGGAGAGGGCCAGTGCAAGTGCATTCCATGGGAACCCAAAGGAAATGGGATTTCTCACAACCAGAACTGGCTGCAATTTGCCACGATTTTCACACTTTTTTTTTTTTTTGAGGAAGTTTTCCAGTTGGCCTGTAAATATTTTCAGCCAGATAAAATGCAGTCAACGTATAAATGAGTTGACAAGTCATTCTCTGCACATACTAAGTTGCTTTTATTAATCCAGAACTGCATGCTACAGATACTGTACAGCATGAACATTTATTCATTACAAAAAATGGCTTCCAAACCATTAAAAATGAAAATCGGAATAAGAGCATAAAACGGAACAGTAACATCACAACTGTTAGGAAACATTCAAAGTATTCACAAAAAATGTTATAGTTAGCATCTTAATAAACCAGAGAAAAATCTGAGACAGTTTTACAATCGCTTCATGTCAACTACAATGGCACTGAATGAACAGATGAACAATTTTTCAGCTTTATACAGCGTTTTTTGCAACATCAACATGCCTAGGTTTTTTTTTTTGTTTTAAGTTTGCTACCTACCTGTATGTAGTAAGTGTACATAAAAGTGGCAGTCTGATTTTCCTTTTATGAATAATCTAATATACAGAATTTGGCCCTTAAGGGTTTATACCTCTTCATTTTAAATGCTTTCCGGACAATCTGCTACCAAACACGTCTGTTATAGGTGACATTAAAACTACATACATATCTACCTATGTAACATCACAGCAAAACATGATGAACAAAAAAATTACAGCATTAAAAAAAATAATTAAGTTGTCGGGAGAAAGTTAAAAGTCACTGAGAATTTTGGCACATAAAAATTTTGCACACAGCCTACAGTCCTAATGTCGCAGGGGATTCAGCTGCAGTTCTGAACGGGAGACACTTGGACCTTGCTATTTTTCAAACAGCATTGCTAAAAATTCCCTTGCTAAATTTTCAAGTCTTTTTGTATGTAATGGCTTTTAAAGCAATTTTATTCTTTACACTATTGATCCTCGAAAAAATGCACCTGCGAATGTCCATTTGGTGGCAACCGTGTTTCATATAGCAAAAAAAAAAAAAAAAAAAAAAAAAAAAAAAAATCACGAAAAGAAATCAAAAACAAAATCCCGGAAAAAATATATATATACACATTTATATATAAACTTAAAAACCTTGTACAAATGAGTTGTTATATATAAGATGCTTACACTAAAGGAAAAAAAACCCTTTATACAATGTTTCAAGGAAAAAAAAAAGAAGAAAAAAACATTTAAAAAGGGACAACATACAGATACAACAAGCAATTTCTAAAGCAATAAATACTACTGGTCCAATAGCGTTGTGATACTTTTAATTGTTGAGTAGCGTCCCCTCCCCCAAAAAGAACAACACCATGGAACAAGGTATATTAACACATTTTTTTAACCCTTTGTTTCTGTACATTTAAACAATAACAAGTAACATCACAATAAAGGTTGTTTCACACAAGGAAGAAAAAAAAAAAGAAGTAGTAGCGGCACTGCATTCGTTGTGCCCTTAAAGGTTTAAAAACCAGATGTAAAATGATTGGTTCGCAAGCTCGTATTTAATACAAATAATAAAGAACCAATGCCTCCGGCAAGGGCTGCTTCAAAATTGCTTCTTTTTTTTTTAATTTTTAAAATCAGTCTTTAAAACTAAGCTATTGGAACTACATAACAATTATGTATATATATATATTTTTTAAACGCTACAAAGACTTTAAACAGCTGTTGATAAAAATTTTGGCAGAATCATGAGGCTTTTCTCATCTACATATTTAAAAAGGAGAAATTGAAATAAGAATGGGTCAAATATTGACCAATGAACTCGATAAAACATCAACTAATGTAGCCACATGGCACAAATTAAAAATGAAACCGAGAAACGACGACGAACAGCGGACGACAACGAGGAGGAGAAGAGAAAAAAAAAAAATAAAGAAAAGAAAAAAAAAAAAACCAAAACCCCAAATACCAACAGAATTCAATCCCCCCGAAAGGAAACCGAAAGGGCTAACGAGGCTAAAGCTATTCTAAGGACTTGGTTACAAGGGAGAGCGGCTGGGGCTGTGTCCCCGCCAGCGAGCTGTGGGAATGCAAGGAGGACGTCGAGGGCTGTGCGAGGGATGCGGTGGCGGCCGGCGGGAGGGCGGCCGGCGGGTGGTCCAGGGCCCCGTTGGGGCAGCTGGCGGCGGGCAGGGCGCCGGGCTTGCTCGCGGCGCTCTCAGCGAGCACGAGCGAGGATGGCGGCGGCATCATCACCAGGTGCGCCAGCGGGTCGGGCTTCAATGAGAGCGAGAGGGGTTGCGTTTGTTCAGTCTGTGGTTTCGAGTCTCTGGAGGGGGAGGCGAGCATGGCAGGGGAGGACGGAGGAGAGTCTAGTAAGCTTCCATCTGAAGAGGGTGGGCTGACGCAGCTGCCTTCACCTTGTATGTAGCGAACGCACTTTTTTTTTCTCCTAGAAACAGGGAGAGAGTTATCTGTGAATAAAGGGCAGAGACGCTGATGGAGACAGTCATCTACAGCAAAGAGCCATCAATCAGCTACTCTTGGCTCTGCACGGGTGGCACCCTGGCCACACATGCCATCCTGGGGGTCTGGCAGGATGTCCTCGGCACCGAGCCCACTTGGGAATCTCCCCCTTGGCTAACGTATTTGGAAAGGATTCACCAATTAAGTGTCTCTTCATCCCCCTCCTCTTCAGGCCGCCTCCTTTCCTTATTTTAATAACCAGAACACCAGATCAATGGGTTTTGAAGCCCGCTGTTCTAATCTACAAACTTTCCTCCATGGGAAAAAAAAAAAAAAAAAGTAATTTAATCCTCCTAAAATAGAAACCCTGTATAGCTGATGATATCTCAAGATGTCCCACAACGCTGTCCAACTCAACGGGGCTATGGCTACACCTGTGTCACCTGTGGTCTCTCACGATGCCCTGCCCTTGGGAGGCAAGAACAGCTGCAAACTACTGCTCATTGCTTTCTCCTCTGTTAAGAACCACACCAAATCCAGAAATGTCAGTCAGACAGGAGCAATATATAAAAGAGAGAACAAGAGAGAGGGGAAATAAAAACAAAACGAACAAACAAAGCAAACAGAAGAAAAAAAACAGGAAAAGAATAGGAAAAACAGAGTATGATCCAAAATAACAAGAATAACTGGTTGTATGGCCTGCAGGTTGTGGCTTTAAATCGACTCAGTTTTACTTTTTGTTTTAGGGGAGAGTGGTAGATTTGGGAAGCTGCTTGTCTGCATTTAGGGGAATTTTCCTCTGAGAGGCCATCCATGTAACTCCTGAGTGGCATCCAATTTCAGTAGGTGAAGAGCACAACAACAGGTACAAAGGTGAGGAGCAACATGGATCTTATTTCACACCAGGGAATATGAGAGTCTCGCAAGAGCCGCTCATCTTCAAGTAAATAAGTGACCCGACAGAGATCTTTTCTCCTCCCTCTGTCCACTGGATAATGTAAAGGAGCAATGAAAACAGATGACAGTTTCACACCATCTCTCTTGCCAAGTATATGCAAGACAATTCTAGCATATAGGACAGAAATAATGAGGCAAACAACCACAGCATGTGGCAGAACGATGTCCAGTGGCCACCTTGACCCTAAGCATGCTGGCTCTCCAGCCCTCCTATTCACAAGCACACTTCCCATGGGAAGCCCTGAAGTGCTGTCGCACAGCCCAAGGCATAGGACAAAGTCTGACTAGAGCAGCTCTGCCACAATAACTTTGGATGCTCAGCTGAGCTGCACAAAGCCGCCAACATGAAGGAGGAGGTTGCTCTCCCTCTCCAGTGGATGCATCACCCCAGCTCAGCAACTCCATCAGAGGGAGTGCCTGAGCATGGCACAGCAGCTGAGCGTCACTGGGGGACATTCCCCACTCCAGTGGGTGTCCCAGTTCCCCTGCTGGTCGCCAGTGCTCTCCCCTGTGTATCACAACTACATTTGTTAAACCAAGCTCTGCCCTCCAGGCAATGGGGACAGATGCTTCTCATCTGAAAAGGAGATCAAACCAGCTTGATTCTGGAGTTAAAACTATTAGTTCCCATAGCCAGGAAGGGAAAAACAACCCCAACACCCCATCTTTCACCAGCTTCAGTGGGGGACCAGCGCTGTGACATCCCTTCCTCCAGAGACTCAGGTCTGCTCTCAGATTCTGCTCCATGTGCCACGTGGCAAGGTAAGGGGTTAGGGCTATTAGAGTTTTAACCACGTTAGCCTGCAGATCAATACATGCTAAAAACTAAAGACAACCATGCAACTTAAATGTTAAAAAGAAAGAAAGAAAGATAGAAGACAGCAAGTGAAGGCTGTAAACCATGCTTTATTAGAGCAACGTTAAAAGACAGAAAAAAATTAATTTGGTGGGCTCAAAACAGTCCTTGTTAATTCTTCTACCTTCAACAAACAACACTGGGGGTCTCTGTCTCTTGGCTAAGGACACTTCTGCTGCTCTTTCTCCCCTCTCCTCTCTCACCACTACCTACTTCAGCTGTGCAGCACTACCAAGGCCACAGTTCCTGTTTGGACCTTCTGTACAGCTCCAGCAGCAAAGCAGGACAGTTTAGCTTCACAAAGCTCAGCATTATTACTTGTGTAGTAAGGTGGGTTCTCACAATTTGGAGATTAAAATTAAAAAAATTACTTGCAAGCAGAGACCCAAGCTCTGCCTGGCTCATTGAAGAGGGTCCAGAAGTCATTCAACTGGACTCCTCTGAACCTATAGGGCAGTAAATTATTTAGCCAGACAGTTTGAATTTAGTATGCCAGCATTTCAAACTTTAAAAAAAATATTATTTAAGTTCTGTGGCCTGAAAGAAAAAGCTCCATGGCAAAGCAACCTTGAACCAGGTCTACCTGACTTTCTAACACTTCAGAGTTAACCTTTTTAATATCAAACCCATTGCTTTGCTACCTGAAGTAATTTTCCTTTGATTAGGATTAAGGGAGCACATTGCTTCCTCTGCTAAACTCTTTAATAGTATGGCCACTTTTAGTCTGAAAATCTATTTACTTAAATCATGATGGCTCAAGGGGGGAGACATTTCTACAGTCTCTGCCAATCACACCATGTGTTACTGTGGTCATGTAACTGTCAGGGTTAGGTGGGACAACAGGCCCAGAGGGCAACGCCCCAAACCATGCAAGCCTAATTTTACTAGATGTGAAGACCACCAGGCAGCTCTGGTGAAGGGGAATAAGTAAAAATCTAAGGAACTGCTTGTGCCTCAGTTTTGCTCTCCTAAAGGCTGGAATAAAAATACTAAATATCTCCCCTCAGAAGCACTAATTCGCTTGTGCATCGCTCTGGAAGTGTTAAATTGCTACATCAGTAGGGCAAACAGCAACAGACCTGACCCTGCTTGTGCTGGCCCTGAAACTAGCCCTGGGACAGCATCAGGAAACCTATAATGCTGCAATTGCCATGAGTGAAAGCCACAGAAGATGGCAAGGGTTTATTTGTTGCTGTGGGCAAAGATGTCTCAGTTTTCACCACAGTAGCAAACTGCACATCTTTAGCACCTACATAAGGTGGGCTACAAAATACTACCATGCTAGTAAATACAATGTTATAATGGTTAGGACCAGAACTAGGAGAGAAATGCTCTAATACCTAGTGGTAAAATGCCTCCATGCATTAAAAAACAAACCAAAACAAGAAACCAAACCAAAACAAAAAGAAAAGCAGCTGACTCTGAATCAGTAAGTCTAAAACTATCAGCTACACCACTGAGGTTGTCCCTGCTGCACTGAAAAGACCAAAATCTGGTGTAAGTTAAGAGAGGGTTTATGCTTCATGTGTAACCTAAGCACTGTACAGACCAAATAAAAAGTTTCCTTGCTGATAAAATGTAGTTTTAAAAGTATGTTGCTTACTTAAGCAGCCAGGAAAAGATAAAGCAACACAAACATGATGTGCCCCTAGTTCTGGTACTTGGCATGCAGAGCCTGACATGCTTCACATACTCTATCTCTAGACTACACAAATATCTGCTGATAGTGTGCAGCAAACTAACCACAGAATAGAGCCTAACTAAACATAGCACTGGAGTCCTTGGCTAGCATGAGACTCGAGCCTCCTGACACCGTGAAGTAGCTACTCCACTCTTCTGGACTGAACCCTCCTCCCTTTAAGCACTAAGAAATGCTGCTTTGCCTGCTGGCTTGACCCATGTCCTGGTACTGACACCTAAACCCCAACACCCCGTACCTACCATGCCTCAAATGGGACAATACACAACCTGCAAAAGGCATTTTTGGTGCCTCCTCTGGCACAGTGACACACACCACCACCCTCAATCCGTGTTTTCCTCGACACTAAGTACAGACAAGACTGCGTGCATACACAAAATACGATGGACGTCTGAGCTACATTCTAAATGAGATGGAGCACATGGGACTGGCATGAGTAAGAGGGGAAAATGTGGGAGAGGAATCACTACACACAGAGTGTGGTTTGGGTTGAAATACCTACCATCATAATATTCCAAATTCAAAGACTGCTTGTATCAGAATAAAGAAACAACAAATTTAACCAAATGCGATCATATAAGGAAAAAGGAATGAGAAAAGAACTACTCGGTATCCCTCCACCAAGAAAGAAGTACGTACTGAGTTACACATGGAATTAAACTCCAGTAGAACATGGGCTGCCGGAATTTGGGCTCTCTGATGTATTTCATCTCCTTTTAATGCTGGAAACTGTGCTACTAAAGTTGTAATTAGTTTCATCTAGAGCTCAGACGTTTACAGCTCACTTGTTAGGATAAAATTTAAGAAAAAATGTATTTTCGCAATTAAAAAAAAAGACTTCAGGTAATTAAAAAAAAAAATATACATAAACCTTACTGAGACACAGAAGCCAACAGGTAGCTATTTAATTTCTCAGATAAAACCAAAAGAATGAATAGAATATAAGCTGTAAACACTGGCTTTTGCATCTCTAGTCATGAGAAAAACACTAGTGCTGTAGATCCCAGAACCTCTTTAAAAAGCCTTTGCAGGCAGGGGACATAGACCCAAATGAAAGACAAAATATAAATGTCCAGCCAAACATTCATTTTGCTGACAATCTGAAAAAAAATAACCAAAAAAATGCCAAAAAATTGTCAGCTTTACGGACTTTGAGTTTTCTTGTTCCCAGTTCTACCACCAGGGAGAGGTTATTGGTAAAGAAAGAGAGAAAATGGCATAAAATTAGCAAGAAATTCCAAAGATCAAAGATTATTAGCAATTGATGCTGTGGGAGAGAGAAAGGTGGGGAGTGGGGAAAAAAGATTAAAAAAATAAAATCACACAAATGCACTAAGAGGACAGATTGCTTTTATTTCCCCAAAGGCCTAATGGGTAGTTTTATACCTGCATGGTTTGCACCATAAACTCTGTCGGTCAAGCCCGAACAATGCCCGACACTTCTTTGGAGTATTTGCATCTGTTAGCATAAGGTAAACACAAAAAATACAACACAATGGTGGATAGAGCTCATTTGGTCTGCGTCATCTTAGCTACAGCTACGTTCAGCTTTCAATCACCTCCGTTTTATTTGGTAATCTCCCCTCGTACCAAGGGCAGGAAGGAAAACAGGACTTTCACAATGAGCCAAAGGAAAACAAGAACAAAAATCTCCGACACAGCCACGAGCCTGTGTGGTGTCGGTACCGCAGTCAGTGCCGCGCTTTCAAAGGCTTTGGGAGCGACTTTCCTTGGGTGGAGGCTTGGAAGGCAGGAGCGTGGTTGAGCCACGGATCAGATGGGCTTAAGGTTGTTTTACAGTGGGTTTTTGGCTAGCAGCAGCAAAGAGGAAGGCAAAAAAAAAAAAAAACAAACCAAACAACCAACCAACCAACAAAGGAAAAAAAAAAATAAGCAAAACCCTTTCGGAGAGACGATAACTGATGGCAGTGTCCCACTCCCTTGTGTCTTCTAGATCACAACACAGAGCTACAAAGCAACAAGGCAGGAAAAAAAAGGGGAAAGTACCAAATAAACCAGCTGCAAATCAGCCATAGCGAGTCTGGGAAAACTATACACACCTGCAGGGGCCGCACCAGTTATTCTGTTGATCAAGGCCAAAGCGCGCTCGGCATTTCTTAGGAGCGCTCAGGTCTGAATGAGTTCAAGAAAAGCGAGCAGAAAAGGGAGAGAGGAAAAAAAGAAAAGGGGAGAGGGGGGAGTGAGAGAGAGAGAGAGAGGAAGAGAAAAGGGGAGAAAAAAGAGAAAGGTAAAAATAAGGAAAAAATAAAAATAAAAAAGGGAATAAAAATCAATGTCCTCGTTATTAATTGCAAATATTGACTTTGATTTAAAAGTTAAGAAAAAAGTGATAATTACATTTTTATTCAACTCTTGAGATTAGCTGTTGCAATTAAAGCTGCAGTATCCCTTTATAAAGGACTGTTTCTTTCCCTTTTAAGAGAGCAGGTAGAGGAAAGTCATTGTTGTTGGTCTAGCAGGATGTTTTCAGGCAAGATTGATTTGGTCTGGGTTTTTTATTCTCTTTTTTTTTTTTTAAGAGGGGGGGGAAAAAGGCAGAAAAGAAGCTGAGTATGGAAGTTAGATCCTGAACATGCTTTTTTCTTCAACTCAGATACAAAATAAGAGAAAAAAAAAAAGAAAGAAAAAAAAAAAGGAAATTATATCTCCTGGGATAATGCAGCTTTTGGAATAACATTCAATTTACTTGTTGTCATTATTTTGTATTTAAAAGAATGGATAAGAATAAGCAGATTGCGGAATGAGTATGTTAGTATCAGCCAGAAAATAAAACGTAAAGCATGGCAAGGTGCTGAGTTAGTACAGCTAGTGAATTGCAATGAATAGGCTTGAGCAGAAAGGAAAAAAAAAGATTCAAAAGTAAAATAATAATAAAAAAATGCGTATGCATGCTAATGTGAGAAGACTTAGTGGGAGCCATGAAAAATGCCATTAGATTAAGGAGGTTCATTACTGACTTGCTTCCATTCTTTATCAGTCTCTTTAAAGAAATACTGCATATTCAATTTGCACAGTTAGTACAACTCTTGAGTTATTTTTACTGTATTACTGTTTTAATAGCAACTGTTACAAAAACAAAAAAACAAAATTAAAAAATACTATCAAACATAATAGATATGAAGATATAGATAATAAATACTATCAAACGTGTGGATGGTATTTTTTTCTTAATGTCATAAGTGTTTAATGTTAAAATCTATAATGGCAGGAAAAAAAATTAAAAAGCAGTTTATAAACTATTTTAAATGACTCAAAATGACATTAGCACCTGTAATCGGAGGAAGTGAAAGGCAAGGATTTAGGAAACATTCGCTGTGTTCTGAAAAAAAAGAACAAATTATACAAAGGCTTCAAAAAAACTAAGTTAGGGCTTCTTCAAGATCGACTATGAGATTGCCTATGCAGTATTTCTAATTTCCTATATAGAATGGCAAACCTCCTTAATTTAAGATGGGTGCGATTTACCACTGTAAGGCATGCATCAGGACATCCAGGGAGAGCCCAAATTAACACCACACGCACACAGCCACGCACGCACGCACACGGATGCGCGGAGGAAGCAGACAACTGCATAAACGATGGCACAGGCATTACAGCTACGGCTCTGCGGCTACAGGCTCGGCAACTACCACGGACAAACTCAGCTACTGCCACACGAGGAGGCTCTGACATGCAATGGCCGGGTTACTAGTTTTAGAAGGGCGGTAACGCGTGAATAATTGGAGTGCATTTATAAAAAAAAAACAAAACAAAAAGCTGTCTAGCATAGGGACTGGCTCCCCTGAGGGCAGGAGACCTGTACCCACCTCCCCCACACCTACAGGGGACACACCGGGATTGCCACACTTCCACTAAGCAAGAGGTTTAGACTTGTTTTTACTTACCATTGGTCTCTCCTGGCTGCTTATCCCTTTTCCTCTTCTTCTTCTTTCCCTGTAGAAAACATAGACAAACGAAAAGGATTAAAATAAAACCCCAGACAAGTATCCTTGCAAGAGGGCACCGAGCAATGGGGCTGGAGTAGGAAGCTCCCAAGTGGGGACACCGAAGAGTGACACTGACTCACCCTCAGTGAAGGGAAGTTTGGGGGGCCCCAAGGAGATTCTGCACCCTGGGATTGACTCTGCCTGCCTGCCCTGTGACTTTTCAGACAGCCTCACTGCAGCCCCCCAGTGCTAACACCCACCAAGGCCATGGCAGCTGGGGTAGGAGCAGAAGGACTTGCAAGATGCTACTTTTGAACTAAAATCATCACAAAGCGAAAACCATTTGAGATTTGTACACTCCTGCATGCAAAACTATCAAAAATCATTTGTTGTCATGTATTGATGGGGCAGTGAGGGGAAGGAGAGGGAGATTAGAGTGGGGAGAGAGAGGTCAGACTGAGCCCCTGGAGTTCCTCAGCACCAAAACCCAAGCATTCAAGCAGACAAGAAAGCCACAGTAATGAGCAAATCCCAACCTGTAGTTTTATAGTTCCACTGGTAACTTGAAAAGCAATGCCAGGACAAGAGAAAAAAATCCAGACATAGCCAAGACCCTTCCCACATTGTGCTCCATCACAAGGAAGAAACCAGTAATATTTTGCTAAACTATATTCCTTTCCCAAACACTGTACCACAAGATGATGAAATTTGTTACAGTTTTTGACTGAAGGGAGAAAAGCTCTTTCTGTTTCCCTCCCACAGTGTGGGAGAGGACAACTGGCAGCCCATCTTCTGTAGAAACACAGTAATTGCTTTCCAATAGAAAAAATGTAAAGTAATAAGCATAGCTCAAAAGAGAAAAGCTATTTTTCCAAGAAAACTCCTCTAACACAGATACAGGGTTTGCAGAGCAGTACAACAAGGCTGGTTTAGGTGGCAGAGTAATTTCATTTTCACAGCTCCCCAGATGCTAAAAGCAACAATTTTTGGGCCAGCAATGTCAGCTGTGAACAGCAGAAGAGATCCTAGATTTTGGAGACGTGGTAGTAAGAGCAGCTAGTGAGAAGACAGAAGAAGAGAGACAGTGGTCAAGGGGCAACAAATCTATCTTGGAAAAAGGAATCTCACAGCACTTTTGAAGGGTTGGATGTATCTGAGAAAGCCAAGAGGTTCTGCATGGCACATCCACATTTGGGATGCTCTCGATGATAGGTTTCCTGGAATGTATTAGTAATAAATTCCCCCAACATGAACGTAGGATATTGATTCGCTGTTGTCCTTTTTCTCCTCCACAAAGCTAGCCTTGTGGCATGGGGCTACTGTACTCATCCTCCCTTGCTTGCTCAGGGTTGTAAACTGTCATCCTGTTGTCCAGGCTGTTCCAGGTTTATGAGATCCTTCTGGAGATGGAAAAAGTTGTGTGCACTGTCCATCTGAAAGGAACTCTAAACAACATGCACATAAATCCTGTAGCCTGGATGCGGATGACAAATCCAGGTAATTTTTTAGGATATGGAAGTTGTCAATTGCTAGAGCAGCCATCAGTCTAACATGTCAGGCAGACAAGGCAGACAAGAATTGCTCCTAAAGCTCCTTGAGAATAGAATAGGGAAAACCATGGTATCTTGAAATCCGCATATCACATAAAGATGCAAGAGGCTCGGACTGCTCCATCTATATTGATCTAGATTGACAGTAACTCTGCAAAAATCAGGCAATTTTTTCCAGCTTTCAACAATGTAACCAAAACCAGACAATTGCCTCAAGATCATAAGCCTGGCTTTTACTTAATCTCAAGGAGGCCACTTGCATAATTAACAGACTGCATCTGTGGCAAATTTGCTTAATTTTTGCAGTACATTTGGGAATTCAAGGGCTATTTCAATTTGAGACCTTATAACTTCTTCACTCAAGGGCCAGCCAGAACAAAGGTCAGGAGTCACCTGCCCTTCACAAGCTCTTCAACCAGGTATTAAAGAACTGCAATGTTTTTAGGGACTAATCTGTTAAAAACAGCTGATTTACAGGAATGTCAGCCAGTGACCAGGAACGTCTTGTTCTTTTTCAACACAGGTTTTTTAAACAGTTCCTAACAAAGAACAGACAGAGGTTCCATCAACTTCTTTATACCTACCCTTTTCAAAGGAAACAGGGAGAAGAATCATCTGGTTTGCTTGTTCAATTTCTGTGCTACAAGAGGATATTTGACTATGTTGGTAAATTAATATATGGAATTAAGAAAAGAACTGAGGCAGCAGCTTTTCAAGCACTCTGCAGAAGACAGCATTTTGTCTTTGCCTAAGATTGTCCTCCCAAGACTTGAGCAGTTTGCAACATTTTCTGTCATCATATTATACAAATTTTTATGCTGCAAGTAAATAGGGATGTAAATACCTGCTACCCATTTTAGTAGCTCCCTCTCCAGAGCCAAACCAACGTGGGTTGTGACAGGTCTACAGAGTTCTTTGGTACTAATTTTCTAGACAAGCAGCGGGTGAGGTGACTGGACCCTTACACACTTTTGAGTCCAGCACTCAGCACTGCTAAACATCTTATATTATACCTCAGGAAGAGCCAACATGCCTTGTGACACCAACAAGCCACGAGGCTGAAAGCTGCATTTCCTGAATGCACTGCTCCTGTCTCTGAAGACTTGGGCTATAGCTGGCCTTATCCTTGAGCCTGATGTGAGGTGCTTAACAATTTAACCACTTCAAGCAACCCAAAGTCACTCCCCTGCTAGACGTGTGAAAGGCTCAAGACCCTACAAACAGCTGAGGGAGGAGGGGCACTCAAGAGGGCTGTGAATGGACCAGGAGAGGAGACATAAATAAATCCTGCGGATGATGCAAAGGTACCACTCTCTCCTCAGGCAGGAAGGTTCCCCCTGAAGGTCACTTGGGGGTACAGCATCAAGCCGCTGGGAAAGCACTGGCTTTCTCATCCTGTCCTTTTTAGCTTGAGAAGAAAGGGTTTCTCAGTGTTCACACAGTGAGGACAAAAGGAAAAGGTCCTAAACACTGAGGCTTTGTACATGCCCATCTGTCGGTGGCACAGTCACTACACGGAATGAGCATTCCCGAAACCTCAGTCAAGCCTGCACTCCCTTTTGAACACCCAAGACGACGATACTGCACAGTGCCAAAGAACTACCTCGAGCCTATGGTCTGACAGCCTCAGGCCAGACTGTGCTGAAAAGGGAAGGAAAATGTGCTAAGCAGGAGCTGTGCCTCATCAGGCTTAAAAAGGTCTCCTCTGAGGAGCACAGAATCAAGAATATTCTGAACTGGAAGGACAATCAAGCATGCACAGCTATACCTGCAAAGACCAAGGAGGGAGACCTGAAATCAGTGGAAAGAAAAGATGATCAAGAAAAGAGAAGGATTTGAAAAAATGGCCTCAAGTACATATTGCTAAATAAGTGAGCATGTGTATTCTCCAAAACTGACACGGCAGAAGAGTGAAGAGAGCTGCTGCTGCTCCTGGCTTCACTGCAGACTCTGAACTGGCTTCTTCACACACATACATGTCAAAATGCAGATTCATAGAGGAAAGTATTGTCATATATGGCAAAATAGGATATTTATGGTAATACAGGCAGTGACGATGATGGGGATGGAAGAGACAGACTTCAACAAAACCATAATGTGTAACTCTACACAAAACTGACATCAGAGCTGTTGTTCCCCAACCCTGCAGGGAAGTCTGACTAGAAGGCAGGGAGCAGGGTTTATTACAGAGTTAGAGACCTTGAAAGTTTTAGGTGATTTTTATTTAACTTTAAAAAAAGAAATCAAGATGCTACTATAATCCTATTAAAAAGGGTTTAGAGCTCTCACCAATCCACAAATCTGTCAAGAATTTATGGGCTTAGGCTTGCAAGCACTTATTACCATCTGCACTGCTTACCCTTCATGGAAGGAGCTATATAGTACTAGGGGTTATAAAGCTGCCCTTATGCTTTTTAACAGACAAAAAATTCTACCGTGTTTAGCTCAAAAACAGGCTTTCTGAAAAGTGGAGGGAGGAATCAATCTTAAAAACAATCCATGAACTGATCACAAATCCCAATACACTTTTAAAAATGGGGAGGGTAGGGAAAAAAAAGTAATATGGGCATGAAAGAAACAACATAAACAAACTGTATAAATGTAGAGCATGGAAAAATTAATTTAACCCCACTTGAGAGTAAGACTTTCAAACATATAATGCTTTTGGTTTTGCCAGTCCTTCTCTGAAATTAGGATAAGTCATTCTTCCACTTTCCACTATACTCTCACACAGATAAGCACAAGACACTAATTATTTGTCTCTTTTGGTGGAGAGGAGCCGTACTAGGGGAATTCTTAATTTTGTTTTAAAAAATGAAATTCAAAATGACCAGCAAGCCAAACAGCATTTCCAGATGCAGGTAAAAGTGAAGGGAAGACTTTTTTCACAGAGCTCTACTGTCATCCCCCCAATTCTAACCCCTTTCTAGTCCCAGCCAGGAAACCTCTTCCAAGTGGAGGGCTGGGAATTACCCCTAGTAGTTTTGGTATCGCCGAGGGAAGTGCCAGCTGCTGTTACCAGACTGGGGTCCTGAGGTTTTCCATGTAGTGCTTGTGTGCAGTGTGTGGTCGTAGCTCAGCAGGTCACACAGACACTCCTACAAGCTCTACTACTAAAAGAGTTTCCACCTGTGTAGGAACCTACATAGTTATCCCGTGCGGACCAGCCTGGGTACAGCTGCATGTGAAGCTGTCGCTCCTTCCTTGCTAGTTCATAGTATTTCGCTTGTTCTTCTCTGGATAACGCGTGCCACTGGGGTGAAGAAAAGACAAAAAGACAAAAATAAAAAGCACTAGTGGTTGGGTTTTTCTTAAAGCACGTTAAAAGCAAAGTGTATTATTTATATATATAAATATGTTTAGAATCGATTTTCATAAAAAAGAGATAAAAATGGATGATCTGGCATGCTGACATTTGTATTTTATTTACAACTCCAGATTATAACTGCAGTTAAATCAACTGAACCAAAGCTAATCATTTACATGCACTCAACCCCTTTGTCTCCTGTTGAGAGAGGAGAATTAAGAAATCTAAACAAAAACAGGCAGCAGGGGAGATGGTCCAGAAGCTGAACCACTTGTCCTGAGCCAGAACTCAGTAACAGCTTTGGAGGTGGTCTCCCCTGCTAGCATTCCCTCCCCTCTTCTAGCTCTCACAGGTGCTGATATTGGTACTGCACTCAAATGTTTTTAATTTCACATTTACTTTTCTGCTTGTCTTAGGCCAAAATAAAAATCTAAGATTTTTTTATCAACTGGTCATGGAAATAACACTGAAATAACACTGCTATTAAGTAACTCCTCCTCTTCCCCATGAATGACCCCACTGGCAAGAAGTGTATTAAAAACTAAAAACCAAACCAAGGCCTTTGGGTTAGTAATTTCCTTATCCATTTTCACCACAGCAGAAAAACACAGGGATTCAGAAGGTGTGAATCCTACCGAGTTTCAGGCCCTGCTTTGGGCTTGTCCCCTGTTACCTACCCTTCGACCAAGGATTTGGTTGATGGCTGCGCTCTCTTTCAATGTGCATTCTGCTACAACTTTTGCTCTCATTTCCTTCATATACAACATAAATGCATTAAGAGGTTTCTTTATGTGTGGCTTCTTTTTCTCTTCTTCTTTTTTGGAGTCCTGATGTTTTCTGAAGAGTAAAGATACAACAGACAGAGACCTCACAGTGAGAATCCCTTGTGACTTTATTAAATTAATCCCCTCAATCTCTCTCAGCATTAATCCTCAGAAATCTCTAGGAAGAGGACCAGAAGGTTCTCTAGAGCCTTCACCCTGGCTGCTGTATGGGAACAGCCTTAAGAACATCACAAGAAAACTCACCTCATGTTTATGCAACATCACCAAGTACCCTCTGAGCCCCTACAAGAACCTTGGAAGGACATGGGCATCCAGAAAAGTGGGCTCACAGGGAGAGCTTGAGCATGACAGTAGAGGAAATAATTGCACCCCATCACCAATGGGCTCTCCTCAGTTTAAACCTAAACTTGATACCAGCTCTCTGAAGCTTTGAAGAAGCCATTTATGCTCTAGTTTTTTGTCTCCTGTCGTGCATCTGTTATCTCAAGGTTTCAAACTGGGCAGTGAGTAATAGAGGAACTGGTCAAGAAACTTGAACCTTGATCAAGAAAATTCCACTTCCTCGTTAAAACAGGTGAAATTAATAAATACTTGCCTATGTCACAGAATGACTCAAAGACTGCTACCATCATTTTGACACACTTTGGAAGCTAAACCACATTTAAATCAATTACAACAACAACAAAAAAGAAATCTCACAGCAAAAACATCACAAACCCAAGCCACACACGCACATGTGCTGCTTTGAGTATTCTAAAGAGAAGAGAGGGGAAGCAACAACTTACGAGCTGTGGAGTGAGCCGACGTCGCTCTGGGAAGATTCCTGTTTGACTGTTGGTGTGACTATGGCCGGATGAGGAATTCCAGTTGTATGTAAACTATGGTGGGGCGGGACCATGTGTGGAGGAAACCTAGAGGAGAGAAAGCTGTGTAAATCGTCAGAATAAAAATGAATGAATGGGGAGGGATGTGTACACACATTAAAAAAAAAAACAACTGGCATATAACAAGCACATGACAGCTAGACAAAGCATATGAAAGCTGGCAGCATTAATTAGCAATAAATTAAACATAATGACTCTTCTAATGTCATTAAAGCCAATCTTCCCCTTCATTATCATTACTGACATGAGACATCATGATTTTTAATATCTTTAACAAAAGGCGAATTCAACTGGATGAACTTGTATAAAGGTGGAATTTCAGCTACCTGAAACAAAATCCACTAGTCCATTTCTTTGCTAAGAAATTATGTGTGGCAACCAAGGAATCAATTTTTATAGTTCTGAATCATGTTGTGAATTTAGGATGACATCTTTTATTCTATATTGACAGCAAAATAAAATATTAATGCCAACACATTCTAGTTGCATTTTTGATAATACTTATAGACGCCTCATTAGCTACATTTTGTTGATGGAGCAAAAGAAAATATTTATTTGTGTCTAATAAATCTCTGAGCCACACTGCATTAACAGAAGGTGGAAGACTGTGGAATTTTTGATCCATTAAAGTAACCTAGAAAGGCTTTAACTATCTAGCCTTTCTAAAGAGAAAAAAATGTTGTCAGCTTTATGGTTTATGGTCATATACATGGACAGATCCCGGTCCTGCAAGTGGATTCAGAGGGATATGCAATCCTTCTGCACGAATCTAATTGCTTGGTCGGGACCACTAAACAAACATGGCATAATCATTCAGACTTTTTACATTTTAACAGAAATGAACAAACTTCTCAAAAGCAGGATTGAGTTATAACATCGATTCTTAACAGCCTCAGAAAGGTTTTGCAGTGAATAAGGAAAGCACAGCATGACTGACTGCCTTCCTGTTAGAAAACTCCCACTGAAGTCAGCAGGTTTCCAGGGAATGGGTTCTAGCCTAAAATTATGTTTCAGATCTGGCAAGGGCTTTTCTCACTGAAAATCCTCACTCTCATCCCAGATTTTGAACCACCTGATCCAAGTAAAATAGCTCAAGATTATGGAACACTCAATGGGATAAATAATTATTTCTCCTGTCATCCATATACAATGATTTTTTTCTGTCCAATAGGATTTAAAATGGGGT
Organism: Vireo altiloquus; assembly: GCA_013396875.1. Lineage (NCBI taxonomy): Eukaryota > Metazoa > Chordata > Aves > Passeriformes > Vireonidae > Vireo > Vireo altiloquus. Next base: position 562,619 of record VZRF01006954.1, read on the forward strand.
GATATACCATGGATATCACCATGTATAAGCATCAGAAATATGGTGGAGTTACCATGTTCTGCCCCCTCTTATAAATTCCAACACTGAGTTTAACAATCCCACCCCTTGTGACTGCCTAGACATTCCCTACATTCACAAGATGACACAGAAGCACTTTCATCAACAAGAGCACTGTCCACTACAAGTTCTGAGGATCTTTGTCTATCAGCTGGTAGTACTCAGGGTAATTAGACAGAAGTATTTTGTCTTTGAAGGCAGTGGTGGGAAGAGCAAGGACTGACAGGGAGAATGTGAAATTGTTCAAGTCGTAGAGAATTGCAGTTCTTCACGAACAAAGGCATGGAGAGAAGGGAGGCAGGGATATGGGATGGCAAGGGAAGAGGAGGATGGGCAGCAAAATGGTCATTCCTACTTCTGCTAAAGACTCACGGACACAAATCTCCAAGTGGGTTGTCCAAGTGCCTTCCCACTCTCTGACAAAAGTAGCTGGGAGAGAAGCACACATTTGAGGAGATACTTTGGTTTGTGGTAGGTCAGAACAGAAGACAATGCCAAGGCTGCAAAGGAGACTGACATCCTTGTCCCAGTTCTGCCACAGAACTGCTCACCACCAGCAAGACACAAACTGGGCCTTTGTGTTACTTTTTTCTGTTCTCTCTTTATTTCCATGTGTATGTATTTTGATTGGACATATCTAAAATTTGTTCACACAGCGCCTGGGACCTTCAGACGCAGTACAATGCAAATAAAAACTGACAGTATGAGTTGTTTGGGTTTTTTTTAAATAACTCAAAAACATGGGCAAAAATAAAACTGATGGCAAAAAACTGACCTCACTGAAAGCAGTCTAAGCACAGTGATAAAAGGTTGAGACACATCCTACCAAGTAACTGTCCTAGGCAAGACCCAATGTTCCAGAGAGGATTATGCTGCTGGGGCTGGCTAGGCCAGAGACAAGAGGACAATGAAGGATGAAGATGGAGATGAAAAGTCTTCCTTCAGAGAGCAGGCAGGAAGAGCTGTGCTGGTCTGACATGAGGGCTCAGCATGAAGTGCAGTGGGCATGTACCAGCAGGGAGAAAACCTGAGTGCAGAGCACAACATGCCCATGCTGTGTGAAAGCCTGAAGGATGGCAAAGCCTCCACTGATCCTATCTGGGGTATTTTACTGAGCTCTAAACTCCAGGGACAGCAGCCTTCATCAATAGGCAGCTGCAGCTCAGTGGTTATTTTCAGGGCACTTCCTCATGTGTTCATCACCAGTGACCATTCACTTTTCATACCGAATCTCTTCAATTCTCAAGGCTGCCTATTGGACTTATACACTCTTTCCTATGTTCAGGGCTGTAAAAACATGCTCCAGAACCCAAAGTTGCTCTCACAATCCCATGGACTTCTGTGGGCTGGGTGAGGGTTCAGCCCAAAGTCTGAGTTCCTGCTCATTTCCATGCAGACAGCCACTCACATGGCAATATGAGCAGGGGAAGAGTGTTAATTTTTAACTTCCTGGCTACACTCCAACTTCAGTAATTACATTCAGCAAAAGTGAATTTCCCCTGAAATTTCAATTACAGAAGGTATTTTCCACTGCCACCACTTAACTGCTGTGCAGTGTTTGTCTGGTGTAATTCTGCTAAATTATTTCCTGATTTCCTCTCACAGCAGTTGTTTTTTCATAGTGGGTCCACTGTTTGCCCATCACTCAGTTAGCCCTGTCTCATTTTACCTTAAAGGCATATTACAGAGGGGTAATGAAGGATCAAGAGATGTTATAGACATTCTGCAAGCATATGTCGTGGGTGTGGTGATGCTACAAGCAGCAACAAAGAGTTGTAAATGGTTAAAACAACCTGAAGATGCTACCTTAGCAGTCTAAACCATTTATGAAAAATCACTATTAGTCACCCATTAACCTTCTATAAACTATTCATAAGCACACTCCAACTAATGAACGGTAATTACTAAGCTTAGGGAACTAAAGGTTGGGAAGCTCTACAGGCTCCAAAGATCTATACCATAATGCGGGCAAAGATGGGAATCCCTTTTAAAGGAAGGCTCTGGAAAACTGTGGATGGAGGGGTGAGGTTTGAAGTCTTCACTGTTGGGGCAGAGCCACCACAGCAAAGGCAAGGGATTCGTAGCAGGGCCCTGCAGGGCTGTTGTCCAGGCCCAGCCACGAGCAGCACGTCTGGAGGCCAGCCTGGGCAGTGCTGGGCATCTCCTGACCACACTGGACACTCGGACAAGGGCTGTCCCACTGCTGAGCCCAGGCTGACACAGGCACACATACATGAAATCACATATGACAGCACGGCTTGCCCAGAGGGCGTTCCCATCTTTGGGAAAGCAGGGGAGAAGTTTCTGGGCTGAAACAAAGGGTAAACATCTTAAATCTATTCATCCCCCTGCACGTGTGCCTGAGCATGTGCACACGTACGGGCTTCTGTCAGAGACAAAAAGAAAGGCTCCCTGTGTATGTGCACACCCCTCACCTTCGCCTAAGACATTCGCCAAGATTTTTTTTCTCTAGACAAGTATTCCATGAATTGCAATAAACACCCTAAAAATTCTAAGCAGCTCATTATACACCACTGTCTCCTTTTATGGCTCCAAGCCAGAATATAATGATGAGTCTTAACTTGTTAAGGACAACTAATTTTTTGTTCCTGGCTGTCTCAGGGGCTTCTCTCTTACTCACTCTCACTTTACTTCACTGTTGACATGTTTCTGTTAACTGGATGTCATCTGCCTTCCTTGATTTTATGCACAAGCAGTGGGATGCATTTTTCTGTGCAACAATTCTGCTTTGAGTTGCATTAGATTTGTCATTATTCTCTCATTTTCCCCTTGCACTTGTAACATTTCATCTATTCCTGCCTTATTTTTTGAGCCACGGTGCACCCACATTATGGTTTATACATGATCTTGCTCCCTTTGAAGCCGGCAGATTTCAGAGCCAGCCCTCGTCAGGAGAAGTGCCTGCTACCAATTTAGCAGGCTGAGGGCCCCGAGCTCCAACAACTCAATCTAAAGGGGGTCACAGGGTGGCACAAGCGAGTGTCAGCAAGTGCTGTTTAATTGCCAATCTAGGCTTCTCCATGGTGTTTAAAGTATAATGACCCATCACTTAATTCTGAGAAGTCCTGGCCCTGCTGCTGAATGGAATGAATATCAAAGGATGTGCTAGAACAGGGCAAGGAGCCTACATTTCCTATAACTGCCATAAGTATAATAGACCTCTACTTCTGTCGTCCCATTACCACAATAATGTATTTAATTTGCTGTGTACTCTTTTTAACTAGATACCTTTCATAAAGTCTATCTTGGGAATATAGCCCCCCCCTCCACATCTCTCCCCTCCCTCAAATGACTAGCCTCTCTAATAATAATTAAACTAAATCAAGCTCTACTTTGCCTCACCCCATGCCTGCAAGTCTTTTATAGATATTAAAAAGGATTAAATGGGGGGAGGGAACCATTGTTTAAATTTGCAGCTCTCTCCCCAGCCCAGTATTTTTTTTCTGTGCTGGGACTACAAATTTTTTTTTTTTTTAAGTTGATTTTCCAGTTGTCTCTCTATTTGCTGGACCAGCATTTTAATTTTAATTTTTAGCTTTCTGTTTACATATCTAAAGCACACACCACACTATTTTCCCACCCATTCATTCAAGCCCTAGGTACAGATTTCCATTTCTCAAAGAGGTGTGCTTCCCTCCAGCCCTCACCAATCTTTTCCTCCTTAGATCATCTATGCACCAACGTTCACATATTAAACTGCAGAGATGGAGAGGAAGGGACAGAGCAGGGTAGAGACGTGGAACCTTGCTATGTAATGCATGCTAATTTAATTATGTGCCATCATCAAAATGGATTAGCTGTTTCAGCCCATCAGGAAAGTCTAAACTTCCACCGATTTAATTAACCAGGCTGAAAATCAGATGAACAGAAAATAAAACTATCATTAGGAGCAATTAGTGATTACTTAAACATAGTGCTGCCAACCAGTTTGTAAATAAAACTAGCAGCCTCTGGAAAATTAGATGGAATTAATTGGAGGTAGGGAGGGAGAGAAATATGTACTTCTAAAGCTTTTGAGGGTCAGGCAGGCCCTTTTATGTTGACTATCAGTGTTTGGAGCTTTGGGAGGGGAAAACACAGCACAATAACCTTCCTCCCAACTCTGCTGAAGAGCAGTCCTCCTCCCTCCTGAGACTTCCCTCCCGCGCACACAGCGCTGCTCTGGCTGATGGCCACCAAGAAAGCAAAGGGTATCACAACTTCTCCTCCTTGCCTTTTCAACATTACATTCTCCCAGCTCTTTCATTTAGTTTGGGTTTTAAAGGCGGCTTCTCACTCCCCCACCTCTCCCTCTAAAACAAATTCTTGAGGCCCAGTGACAGCATTAGGACAACACCTCCTCCTCACACGGGAAGGTAGCCCTTGCCCTCTGCTCCACCCCACCAAAAAGCTAAGGATGGCTGTTTAACTGAAGTGCTTTCAGAAATCTGCTGCCTAGATGAAATGTTCTCCTCCAAAGAGTGGGAGGAGGAGCTAAATTTGCTCTTGATTTAGGATCTCAGTATCTGAACTCACCTTGACATGGAAGCATTGACGGTCAGAGCTGTTGGGTAAGGGTGGCGGAAACCCCCTGTCGTGATTGGGTACACTGGCTGACCTTGCCTGGCAAAAAAGAAGGGAAAGACAGAATGAGAGAAAGGAAAAAAGGGTATTTAAAAAAAAAANACTTCTCTCTGCACAGTAAGCTTTATTCTCATTTGATCAGAACAAAAATCTTGGGGATTGTACAGCAAGGATCAAAGGAAAGAAACACAGAACAATTTGAATGCCATAAATCTGATAGGAATGGCTAATTAAATTTTATAACCTCTGCTTATGTCAATAGAGACCCTCTCCCCAAGCTGAAACTAGGTGTTTTGTTGTAATAATTAAAGGCGAAGTCTCGCTTGCTTTAATGGAGCCATCACACTAATTGAGGGCTACACATCCAAAGGAAAACAATAATGAATGTAAATTTATACCAAAATAAAGTACAGTGAATCAAAGGACTTCAGTTGCGCTTTGGGCCTCTTTCGGTATTTAGATCTCGGTGAGAAAACATTAAATTAACAGAGCTTAATTTGTAGCCTTTTGTCAGATTAACAAGTGTTGACAAGAGTTACCGGGGGAGAGTCCCCAAGAAGTATTGTGGGTAACCAATAGACAATCACACCTCATTACAATAATTAAAAAATACAGCAACATGCAAAACAGCATCCTCATGAAAGACACACAACTTTTTCTGATGGAGGTTTGTCTGTGCTGGCTAGCTCGTTTCATCTGTCCTTCAAATATATCATCTGACTGGGCAGGATGCTTTTGGGGTGGGTACTGTGCCAGTAACGTGCAGGCCAGTGGAGGATAGAGGTGGACTGGGAAGTTGCCCGTGAAGCACATGTGGCAAGGAGAGGGGAAATGAAAACCTTGGGTTACTTCTGTGATGTTGGCCATGCTGCTCTCCTAGAGCAAAAGCCAATGTGACGGTGGCACCCCTCAAAAAAAATCACTGGGAGAAGCTGTAAGAGCAAGCACAACATGGTGTGGACTTGTTCCAAAGCAGCAGGGATGACAAGAGTCTTCCAGAGACAGAGGTGGCCACTAGCACCTGGCTGGTGAAACTGGCCACCCATGGCATCATTCATGTGCTCTGGCTGCCAAGGCATGAGGTCCAAGGAGGACAAACCTGTGTCGGCACAACACAGATGAGCAATGAGGCACAGGTCAGGGACAGTGAGGAGTTTCTTCACTCTCACGTCTTTCATGTTACTGGCTTTTGGCACTAGCTGAGTGTATTTGTTTTAAATGTTGAGGCTGCTGCTGTGCAAGCTTGAGCTAAGGAACTGACATGTATTCCACAATTGTCCAGAGTGTCCTTCGGAAAAGGTAAATCACCACAAAAGAGGAGGAATTTCAGATTTCAGGGAGCAATGCTTTGGGTTTTTCTTGTGCTTGTGATGTGTGCTTCTGGAGAAGCAACCTTCAGCAGAGAGCTGATGGACACGCTTCACCCTCAGGGTGGGAGAACCTCTACCCAAAGAAGCTGCATGACCACCCACAAAGAAGGGCAGCCTGCAAAATGGCCAGAAGCTCCAGCTCTCCTGCCTCAACACTTTTGTGCTTGAGAAAGGCCTCCAAAGCCTCTGATGCCACCACCTCTCCTTGCCCAAGACCTGGGGGTATGTGGGGACCCCCTGCTCTGCCCTGCTCTCCTAAGGGGTGTCAACTCCAGTTCCTCATGGAGGCCAAACTTGTGGAGAGGTATTTAAGCACAGCTGGTCAAACACCCTCAAGCAGGAGCAAACTATTATGAGCTTTGGGCAATTAATTTCTATAAGAAATATGATCACCCCAAAATTGAGGAGGTCTGTTACATGAGAAAAACAGGGTAACAGTCTTGATTTATAACGCAGACAACTGTTGTATCCAGCAATACAAATGGATTTTGTAAGCATTTAAATCAAACATATTACACAAAAGGCTTAGACAGTGCTTAAGTGTATTATAAACCTATTGAGAGATGGCAACATAAGAAAAAAAAAAGAAAATAATTACTGTAGGGAGCCTCATACCCAGCAAGGCTCTGCAAGTGGGATCTGAGGAGTTGAAAAGAAAACAAAACCCCAAACTAACTTTCCAGTGCTTTTTTTCTTAGCCAGTTTTAGAGTAAACTAATCCCTCTTTCTTGTTTAAAATTCCATTCCTCAGATGCCAATTGCCAACTGCCCAGCCACATCTCAACCAGGAATGCTGCTCTCTGGCCGATGTAAAGCTCTACTGTTTCACAACAAAAACAAAGGAGTTTCCAACAGACAAGGCAAATGAAATGCAAAATTCCAAATTTGTAGTAAGCATGGCCCTCGTAAAAAAAAAAGGGTCTGTGAGAACCACCCTGAGCCCCTAGAAAACCAAAACTGAGAAAAACCCACGTGGTGCAGTGCAAGGGCAATAACAAGAAAAGGACATTTCTGCAGAAGGGTTTAAAAATTCATGCTTCACGAGCTGTCAGCTGGTTGGGATGACATACAAAGCTGGGTCCAACTGCTTGTGTTTAAGACCACATGACCTGGCATAAGTTTTAATTAACCTTCATGAAGTGGGTAAATTTGTAACACTCAGTGAAGTGGCAGTTGGCAAACAAACTCATCCAAATGCACACACACATGCACACACACACACAGACAGACAGATTTTTACATAAATTTTACACATCAGAAAAAGAAAAAAAGAAATTAAAAAAATGGAACTCCTTACTGTGGTACTAACCATCCTAGCGGATGGGGGATTTGTCCTACAGTGCCTGGTGATAATGGATAATAAGGAGATATATCTGGAGGATGTGGAGGCCTTGGAATTCCTATAGAAGAGGAACATAAAGTAGCATCAGTACTGAGACGTGGAAATAAGTAAAACAGAAAGAAAAAACATATATGTTTCTGAGTTTATGTCAATTTACTTTTATTACAGCTTTTGTGTCTTCACTTAGGGTTTTCAAAGGCTTTTTCATGTTCTTATTTTTTAAACAAGAAAAAAATTACGTTATTCACTCCCTCAGCCATCTCTCCGGTCAGAGATAATTATTTTTGTTCTTTAGAATTTAGCAGTCTCAATTTCTCAGACACAATTTTGGTGTGATGCTTTAATAGATACTCTCTTAAATGCTCAGCAGAAAGATGCACCCTATAACAACTTCATGGTTATTTTAGTCTCAAAAGCCAGCCAAAAGACCACAGGCCCTACCCATGTGTTGACCGCGTACTCAATAACATGGCTTTATTCCAAAGTAATCTCCAGAACAAGTTTAAAAGTCACTAAAATTGCAAATGATGTTTGCTTTTGAGCAAACCTAAGAAACCTTTCCTGAAACCATGAGTGGAGGTGAGAGTCCACTGGAAATGCTTGGTAAAACCAGGGGCAGATGTTGGAAGTTGTGCAGGGAGGACAGAGAGCCCACCCATTCTCTCTGGATCCAGTGCAGTTCCTACTCAGAAAGCAGAAACCAGCTCCAGACACAAGCCTTAAATATTAACGCTCCTTACCTTAAGAGCAAATAGGAATTACTCAGAGGAGTAAGGGTTACGAGGCTGGGTCTTTCAATTAACAAGCCAGGGCACAATTACACAGCAGAAGCAAAATTAAAACAGAGAGCATTAAAAAGAAGGGGTACTGTATTCAGGGCTAAAAACTATTTTTTTAAGTCACTTGGGAAGCTTTTAATCTCTAAATTAAATCTCCTTGTGTGACATTTTCGTGCAGACATTGCTTTTTCTCCATTACAAAACCCAAACAGATTAACTGGGCTTTAACCATCCAGTGAGCTATTTGCACACTTGAAAGAATGTTCACAGAAGAAAAGTAAACAGTCTACAGACGTTAATCATATGTTTTACGATAACCATTTAAAAGCTATTCCCTGTACTACCATTATTTAAATGAGAGGTTGACTATGCCATTCACTTGCAATACCCAGGGATGGCGAGATGGATTCCTTTCAAGCCACGTGAAGTCAGCATTAAGCACAATTAAAAGGGGGGCCCCAGTTGAAGCACAGCGAGTGAAAACCAGCTAATGCACAGCCTCATTCAAGGGCTGGAGTTCAGATAAATTATCTGCATAAGTTAGGGCTGACACAGAGTGATTCCTTTGACATGAATTCTGTTTCTCATGAACTTCCCAATTAACTAAATGGGGTTTGGATTAACAAAACCAAAACCACTGCCACTAGGAACTCAATGCAGCCTGGAGAAAGAAGATTGACACTTCTTGACTTCATTGGGACCTCAGGTTAAAAAGGGACTCTTAAAAAGTTAGAATAACATGTAAATTCTACTCTGTAACACCAATAAATCTAGTCAGGGTTTTACGTGGTGCTCTATATTCAAGCAGAGTGCCCTTCAGGCTGAACTTAGAGTTGGGTAGACTTACATTGGGGAAAAGAGTTGCAAGTGTAAAGCTGGAGCTAAGTAGTTACAGTGGATGAAAATTCAACATTATAGAAGAAAAATGGCTGAACTCCTGACACAGAAACAATGGGATTTGGGGAATTAAAAGAGATTCATTTTGAAACCGGTCATGACCCACCACCTTTAAAATTCCAGCTGCAATTTTGTAAGTGCAGATCACAGAATGTACATGTTTAATTCTCTGGGTCGTGCATGCAAACCAAGCTCTGGTAGATCGAACTACCAGGTGGGGTATCATGCTTGCAAAGAAACACACCTGCAAGCGACCCCACACATGCAATCTGGTGTCACCCTGCAGAAGCTCTAGGAAAATTCACCCAGTAGGTTTCCTTCTGAAGCCTAATTGGCTTAAAAAGAAAGTATTTTGCCTGGGTTTGACATTTTACATGCCCCCTTTGGTGCTCCAGCATGGGAAATCCGTTCTCCCGCACTCCTCTCCCCTAATGCACAGAAAGGAAAGATCCACCCACTCCCTCTCAAAACAAACCCCAAAATATTTCCCACCTACCTGTTTTGGGATCTACGTCAGCTGGTAAGTGTGGAGGAGGGTTTCCTGGTGTGAAGTGCTCATTGCTGTATGTGATAAGCGGCGTAAGAGGGTGTACATGGTGTGGGTGCTGCACAACTGGCACTTTGTTAGACTGTCAAGAGAAAAAGGTCGACGGCGTTAGAGCAGTGCTGGGCATCCCCCCCACTGCAGCACGAGGTACAACATACAAAAACTCTGAGTAGCCAGGATTTCAACACGATCCTCAGACTTTTCCAGATCCCTCCTTGGCGTCACCCTTGCAGTTTTCCCACCCTCTTGCTTAAAACCTCCTCACACACTTTCCCTGCTGTTGAGGTTCTTTAATCTTTTTGACCTGTCATGCTCCTGTATGGAGCAACAGCAATTCTTTAAAATTTTTCCTTTTTATTTTATAATCTTGTGCTTCACCTCCAAGATGCAGGCAGACTCCTCAGTGAGGGGCTGAGAGAGTCCCCCATTTAATTAGCAGGAGACCCAAATGCTCACTGACCTGTAGGTCTTTCCCTCTCCCCTTCCTGTCCTCAGTCTCAGTTCTGCATTTTACTGCTCATTGCAAATACTCCAGATAAAAAGCCTTTGTAGTGCTGGAGTATTCCCTTCATCAGCAAGCATTAAGCTGACAAGCGATCACCTGCATATTTTATATATATATTTTAGAAGAGCTGATTAATTATCAATTCATCAGAGAGCGCTAATAAATGGAAACTGGATACTGATTAATTAGGCTACTAAAATATTCAGCTATATAAATAATGGCAAAACCCCCCAGATAAAGCCATTGAAATTAACACTCTTGTAGGGGTAATAATCATGCAGATATCATGAGGTTTTCCCCATCACATTCCTAGCTCTGGGGGAAAAAAAAAAAAATTAAAAAAAGAAGTGAATGAATGAAAAAGGCAGCCTGAACTGTAACTTACCCTTACAAGATCACAAAGAAAAAATTAAGCTGAAACAAGCGAAGCGCTGGACCATTTACTGCGAGTAATCCAATTGCAAAAAACCCTATTCCCCATAGAGGATTTTCACTAAAATCCTACAACAGGGACATTTAACCAGATTAGGTACCAGCAAAGATAAAGAGGCTGGTATTAGATGATGAATGGATTAGAGTCAGGTTTCATTTTAGAATGTGTCTTCATTTCCTTTTATTACTTTAAGTAAGGAACAACTTGCATTAACATCAAGTAAAAGGAATCACATTAAAATAAAGTAGTGATACCACGGTGGCCGTGATAGCGCCGCTGCTGTTCAGGGTCTGCCAGCACTCTCCTGCTCCAGGACAGCTTCCAAGCCCACTGCTCACTCCCCAGCACCCCCAAACACAGGCACACACCCTCACTGTGCCACCTTAGACATGCTATTGCTATTATCTGATCTTGCTTTCAATGCTCCAAGCTTCCCTTAAAAGCATTCCAAAAAATAATTCAGTTGTTCTTTGGGAATGAGCTTCTAGACTGTGGGGAAGGAAGGGGGAAGACAAACTGGGAGCAAGGAGGAAAAGAAACATCTCTCTTCCCTGCATAAACAAGCCGTGCCTCCGTCATGCTTTGGCTTCGTGAAGCCCCTTTGGCCCCTCCTGCCCCAGCCCCTGCCATATGTGGCTATTTGGGCTCACTGCTCTGATAACCTGCAGGAAAAAAGTGTGCATCCAAAAGAAGCAAGCCAAGAGCTGTGCTTGTGCTTCCCACAACTTCTCTTGTGTTCTTCACCGTGTTCATCTCTTTCTGTCACCCTTACATGGGATGATTCCTCTGTACCACCAAGCACTTGGCACAGGGGATGCTCATGCTCATGGCCACCACGCAGGACAGAGCATGGTCACAACAGCCAATGCTATGATTTACAGCACATTGTGTTGGATGGGTTGTGGGTCAGATCTTCTGCCAGCTGACCAGCCAAGGACAACTTTTGGCCACACAGATCCATAATGGTTTCACATCAGAGGAGATATGAGGATTTCAAGTTCAAAAAGCCAAAGGAGATGCTCTAACTCAAGACTGTTCTCTTTTAAAAGAACCAATCCAAGCAACCCGAAAGTAACTGAAAGCTTTGGCAAGGGCTTCACCTAACAAATCATATTTCACACCATACAAAGTAGCAGGCATCTACTCAACAACACATGACATTATAAGCCAAACGACCAGCTGATGAGGTTCACAAAAATGGTCATTTCCAATAAGAGCTATTTTTTCTGGCCAAGAATTGTGTGAACTCCTGCTGTCAGGTGACCCGCAGCGTGACCCCATTTATTGGAGAAGTTAATACATGCTGTAGCTTTGTGCTCTCCCAACTCTATCTTCACATCATTGTAAACCTCACCCAGGCCCTGACAGACATTAAGGGCTGTCTTCCACAGAGAGCTTGTTTTCATAGAAACTGGACCTGGCTAGTTAAAAAAATAAGTAAGTGATAGAATAACATTAGAAGGTCAGACTTAAGCCGACAAACAAGAAACAACACGTGAGAGGAAAGCTGGACTGACATGGCTCCATCACCAAAGCCAGATGTACCATAGGGGGTTACATGTAAACTGTGGGAAACCACCACTCGTTGCTTTGATATACCAAGACCGCCTGCAATATCTCCACAAAACAGAACAACTGCTAAATTATGATGTGTTTTACTCAACGTTTCAGAGAGAAGTAAAAAGCAAAAGGAAAACCAAATAAAAACCAGCAACTAAGAGCTTGAACCTTAAGTCTGCAAATTTTTCCCCCAGTAAGTGACTTTTATTTGGGTGACTACCATGCACTCCAATGGACCACTCACATACAGGCACAAGAGTAGGATACTTTTTTGCCACTCTGATGATGCTGCAGCAGTGGTGGGGGGAGAATGTACCAGGGGAAAGGGAGAAACTGTCATATGCATGCTCAAAAATATGCTGTCTGGGACAGAGGAGTGTAATCCACTTTCCAGTAAATCAGTCTGCATCTGTACCACTACCCAGGGACAGGTTTCCATTCTGTTTTGCACTGTTTAGCACACACTGGGGAAAGGGACCATAACTCCCCCCAGAACAGCACACACGATTTGCAAGTCAAGCTAATCATGCATAATATGCTAAACAAGCTGCTCTTTAAAAGTGCTGCTCCTGAAGTTGACTAAGCTTCCCTGGAAAAGAGAAAAATAAAGGACTATCTGGGAAAGAGGAGGATTAATCCTGCAGATGCATCTTCCTTTGAAGTCAATGGGAGCTCCGTCTGAGTAACAAGTGTGGTCCTAACCCCATCCACTGGCAATGAAAGGTAAACCACAGAAGCCATCAACAGCAGACATCTATTAGATGACTTTAGACATCCCCCTGCAAAAGGCAATATTCTCCAATATACATTTGTGAGTACTTTATCAAGGGCAGTTTTAAGCCAAAAGCCATTGTGAGATGCAGGGGATTCTCTGGCAAGTTGAAGAGCTCCATTTATGGCTCTGCCAGGCACGGGAAGGGGAGCTGCACTGGTACACACAGATTAGCATCAGGGCATGTGATAACAGGACAGGAACAAGTGGAGACTTCTAAAAAGAAATCCCAGCATCTACGAAGTAGCAAGCCCTCTGCTGATAAATCACCCCTCTCCATTGAAAGCTGAGGTCTCATATGCTGGGTTAGAGGGCACGGTAAAGAATTGCAAAAAAACAAGAGAAGTTTGCTTTTCTTAATAACTGCTGCCTGAAGCAAACCAGAGGAAATTGTCCCCATAGGGGCTCTACTACTAAATCTCTCTATGTGAATTTGAAATGCTTCTGGGAGTGCTTAAACACAGATCAGTTTAAACAATAATGGAGCTCTAGAACAAAAAAAATTCCCACACCAGAACCACAACAAATTTTGGACTGATAAATGTTTAAGAGGAATACTGAGATCCATTTAGACTAAGTTCTGATAGGTGACTTTAGGGAACAAAAAAACCTATCTGAACTTCAGATTTAAACTGCAGGGGATTTGTGTATAAATTGCTGTGTATTAGTCTTTGTTGCATGGTAAGGACATTTCATTAACAGGATGAAAGATGCTTCTATGCGTATACAGCCCAATTTAATACACCCCACTGATGAATACTCCCCATTTATTGAAGAAGTTAATACATGCTGTATAAATCAATAGTTCCTAAGTCTCTGAAAGCAACATAAGACTTGCACAAGATGAAACATTGTATTGTTGAGCACACAAAGAGAAACCAACCTCTAAACAGGAAGAGCTTACTACTGAAATTTCTGTTTGCAAATTCATAGCTTGTTTGGCTTTGGTAATAAAAGCATGGTATCAACTCCAAGTCAGAGAAAAACATGCCAGAGACACCAGAGGATGCCCTCACCAGGAAAATGCAGGGTTAGCGAAGGCAGGTCTGCACAAAAAGCCACCCAGGCTGAAAACAAACCATCACACCATGGCAGCATCTTAGCGGCCAAAGCCTTCGGCCTCTGACTCCTTTCCAGTGCATCCTGAGGGCAGGGCAGAGGGATGCTCCTGCACCAGCCCAGCCTGGAACTCTGGTAGCCACCAGCACAGCCCCTGTAGCTGCATCCCCTTCTGTGGCCTGGGTGGCCTTTTTAGTGTCCTCAAAGCCCTGCGAGGCAGGGAGGTGCTGCAGCCCACTGGGCACCCCTCAACCACCCGCGACTGGGAGCACTGAACGGGAGGGACTGAGCAGGTTCTTGTGCCCAGAGCCCTTCCTCCTCTACCAGAGGAATGAGAGCTCGCCATCCTCCTGAAAGCCTGTTAATCAAGAGACACTGAAAACAAATGGAGTTAGAGCTCCGCCTGTCTTTTTGCCATGTCCTCCTCTTCCCCACTGCTCTCCTTTTCTGCTGAAGAAAGATGGGCCCTCAAAGTGCTTTTATGAGCCTAATACAATAAAACAAAAGCAGCACAGAAGAGGGTTTGTCAGCCTTTTCCCCTCCTCCAGGGTGGATGCAGGTTGGCAGTGGTCTTGAATTAGCAGGCCCTCCTGGAGCCGCTCCCTGGGCTTAGCAAGGAATACCATTCAATACCAGTTTGCATTAAAAATAGGTTTATAAATCGTTTCTCTGTGTTTTCCAGATGATGCTATTGCAATTATGCTAGCTGTAGCCAGTGAAATGCTAACAGATGCTCCTGAACTGCTCTGCAGCTCCAAAGATTCTCATAAAAGGACTTTCTTTTTTTCTAAAGGTTGATCTCTCCCTGATTTGGCCTAGGAATGACACCCTTACACCCTTACACTCACCCCCTCATCACCCTGACGCCCCACACAAATCAGGAAACCAGTCTGCAAGTGAAAGCAAATCCAAAAATATTGCTGCAAACATTGAAATATTTTTCCACTTCCAGCAGAGTCACCGTCCCCCAAAGCAGAGCATCAATAAGCAGAGCATCACTAAGCACCACTGCAGCCCTGGGGATCACCCACATCAGTAGCCACTCTGGGTGGCACCCCAAACTACACCAAGGGAACTGCAAACCATTTAGGTTAGAAGTTGAGAACTGAGAAGCAAAAGACAACAAAACCCACCAGCTATATGTAATTTGGTACTCATCTCCTTCCCAAGCACAAAAATTCCAACACTAGTGATGAAGCATTTCCTGAAAAAAATCAAAGATTTAATTTTACCCAGCCCTGTTTAGCTAGTGGAGTCACAGTTTATTTTTTTAAGGATGCTTTCACACCTGACTAAGCATTCCTGAAAACTACTTCCCCTTGCTCCTTCAGGGCTGATACAGTGGCCTGAGCGCTTTCTCAGTTTAATGTAGCTGATTCCTGCCTAAGGTCCTGCCCTAAGCTAACTGCCCATTGTAGCAGGAGACAAGGCCTCCATTGATAATCACAACTCTCCCTGCTAAAAAAAGGCTCATTTTCTTCTTTCACACAAACGATGACAGGAGCACTGACAACCATGTGCTGGGACAATACCCTCCCCAGACAGAGCCTTAAAAAAAAAAAAAAACCAAAAAACCCCGCAACGACCCCCGCTGCCCTACCGTTAATAAATAAAAAAAAAATCTTTAAAATGAGGACACACACATACACACTTTTGCAAGCTTCTGTTTCTTCCCCTTCCCTCCTTGACCACTTCCCAAGGCCAGCGAGTGCCTACCTGCTCCTGCAAGAACTGCTGGCTTTCCAACAAAACCCTGTGGCCTATTAGCAGTCCCTCAGACAAAACAACAAAATCAGCTTCCTGCCTCTAAGTGTCCAGCAATTCACTCATGAAAAGAATCGTTTTGGTTTTTTTCCCCCTTTAACTCTGATGAAGTGTCCCCTGAATACTGGAGAGCTAAGCCACCATGCTTGACATTTTTCCACATCCTTCCTGTCAGGGAGCGAAGGTACTGAGGGGAGGGGGTGGGGAAATGAGGATTTAAGATGTTCAGGAAATTTCCACTTAATTTCGCCAAAAGGCAATTATGTGAAATGATCTGGTGACAATTAGCATACGCCAAATCCTCTAGTGTACAAGGGGAAGGACTGGGGTTTAGCTATCTAATTACCGCCTGTTAGTTCCGATGCAGGAGGATAAAACACACTAATAGTAAAACATCATTAAGTGTGCTCACACTCCGCTTTCAAAGCTGCTGTGGGCTGTAAGTTTAATGCTATGGTATTTGGAGTGGTTTTTTCCTTTTTTTTTTTTTTTTTTTTTTTTTAAGTAAAAGAAAGAAACTTGGGGTTTTAAATACAAGTTAAGCGCTGCCGACTTGGACAATGTTTCTTGAACGTCAGGTCAGACCCAAACAAGCACCTGCTACACAACAGCATATTTTGAGATCCTTCAGCAACACTGGAATTACACTTAGGACAGTTAGATTTTTTCCTTACTTGTTCTCTTAAGGCTTCACTGATAAAGAGAAAGCACTCTGCTCACCTGCTCTGCCTGAGCTTGGCATATGAATTCAGACACCAATTACATCATCTAGAGCCCAGAACTGTGGCCTGCATGAATCCAGGCAAGCCTTACACTGAGTATCAAAATTAGAGATGATTTAATCAACAGGTGGATTTTCCCATACCAAGAGGACAGGGTAGTGCTCAGTCCCTTCAAGTTTCAGGTAATAAAGTGCCCAAATTTATTTCTTCCATTACAAAAGGAGAGGCAGTTTGCTCCCCAATGTGACAAATACTCGGTGCCTTCTTTGAATATGCTAGTTAATTTTAATTACTAGACAGATACTACCTCTGCAGAGCAGGCAACCCTTCGTTCATTCTAACAAGGCAAAAAAGCAGAGACAGTTGGCATATATTGGACTAAAACTGAAAAATACCTTTTGGTTAAGCCAGACCAATACAAGATGTGCTTGATGCACAACCACTAAGCAAAGAGATGGATGAAACCAAAGCAGGTCTTTGTGAAATGATCCTGAACACAATTAGGGTAGGAAGGGGAGAGGCACAGAGCAGTAATACAAGCACAAAAATTAAGAGACGAGGAGAAGCAGAGAGAAAAGTGAATATAACCAAAATAGTGCTTACATTGCCGCAATAGACCTTGTTACATGCTTTTGTGTGAATACCTAGTCATGCAATTTGACTTACTGCCCAATTCTCTGAAATGCCTCCATAAACAGCTTTAATTCTTGCTTATAAACCACTTATTTCAACGCTAGGCAGACATATACTGTAGGAGAGATAGCTCCTGATTTTTATTAGGGTATCTGTGATTTCTGTCTATGGCAAGAATTTGAACATGAAGCTGTTAAAAAACTGCAAGAAATGAAAGAAAATTAGCATGTATGACTATACCCTCTTGTATGTGGCAATTTCAGCAATAACACCATTATTAAAAAACTATCATGCACACACATGCCTTAAGATATGATGACAAATTTTCAGTACAGCTTTTTAAAATGCAGCATTCACAAATTATAGCAGACTGTGCTCAACACTGATATGCCATATACCGAACAAATGTATATTAAATCACTTAACACATAACAAGGCTCTAAAAACTGTTTTCATTTTTTAATGTGCTAAAAACACTACATGCCGCACAAAACAATTAAGTGATGAAATTATTAAGTAAGTCCAGATCAATTATTCCCTGAATAAATTCAAAAAGGTTTCCCTAAAAATGTTACAGTAAATGCACATCAGAACTGAAACACCTTGCAAGTATTTCAGAAGGCAAGTAACAGGCACATTTACACAGTGCTGTCAGGCCTTTTGGCCCAAGTCCCAGTAAAAAAATTCCTCTAAAGGTAAAATATTTGTGAGATCTCACCAGCAGTCCTGTAAAACCTGATAAGCAACAACATGTAGTGAAAGAAGAAACACCTAAATAACTGTCCTTTTAGATTAATTAATTTTAGATGAATTCTACAGAATTTCATCCCTTGTTTTATATAAGAAAAGTCAAATAAATCAGCTAAGCTACTCAGGCAAAGGTACCACAGAGTACTGAAGTGATAGAAATCCTCCTCCTGGATCAAGTGACTCTGTAAGCAAGCCTGGCAGAGTTAGAAAAGGAAACAGCAGAAAACTCAAGACTTCCACAAAACCACCAGTGAAAATGTGATGCGTTGTAGAATTCTTCAATAAGTTTCTATTTTCTCTGTACAAGTACGGGTAATACACAAAACTGGCTGAGGGGTAGCTTTACTTTCTGTAATATATAATAATAGGAGAAAGAAAGTCTCATGGACCTCTGACAGCAAACACAGAACCACCATATTAAAATATGTGTTATCTCATATTTATCAGCGTTCAGTCTTAATTTTTCATATTCCTTTATCACTGGGCAAAATAATTTTTATGCAGTGTCCCTAAAATTTCCATCTTTCACACAACAGCTAAGCTTTCTGAAGAATTCAGAAAATTTAACTGTCAACCAAACACAGGATCAAAAGCACCCAATAAATAGTACCACGTACTATTTTTAATAATTAAAACAAAAAATCTCGTTTTGTGTACGACAAGAGTTAAACCCTTTCCATCTCCAAACCCCCCTAACTGCAACGTATGTGCCCTGCTACAAACCAACTTTTCTTCCTTTAAGAAAAAAAAACGCCAAAACCCAAACATTTTTTACCTTCATGGTTTCAGAGTTTAGGAAATATCGTACTGAACTGAAGAAAGCTTTGAAGTGGCCCCCTCCTCCCCAAAGGAAAAAAAGAGAAGAAAAGCTAGTGATGTCATGGTCACTGTGTGGCTGCCTGACTGCGGATGTAACACAGCCCCACACGCGCTCACACTTCTCCCTCGCTGCTAACCATTGTTCAGCAATCAGCCCCCGAAACCTGCTGCACGCACCGGGCTCCGAAACACCGCCCCGACAACNGAGGGAAGGGCACGGAGGAGGAGTGCAACAGCTGTCCGAGCTGCTGTGTCGCGACAGAGCCGCTCTGCCGCGCGCCGGCAAATCAAGGGGCATCGAAAAGTCCCGCTTCCCCCTACTAAAAAAGACTATTACCATAAAATAAATAAATAAAAACAACGTCGCTAACAAAGGTCACAGCTGGAGATGCTTGCTTGATTTCTCACGCTCCCCGCTCTTCCCCCCACCCCCCCATGTTTTTTTTTTTTTTTTT